>JAPQRP010000003.1:19865243-19884388 GCA_037367295.1 Apogon hyalosoma
TATGTGTGTGGTGTGCTGTGTTGAGATTATCGGAGCACACCACACACAGTACGATCAAAACTGTTCAATGCCTGATTATTTGTCTTCATGTGTGGGGTCTGTAACGGATAAAAAAAAAAAATTACTTATGATTTGGAAAGTCCTTAGGTGTGTACCCTGCCTAAGTTTATAGAAGACTTAGACATATGGGTGATGGGTTTACAGAATCCCCTTTTCTCTTGCTAAATAGGTCTACCAGGACCAACTACTAATAGCAGATCTGGGAAAACTCATTCACTTAGTTTTGTTTCTCTCCACATTTTGGCTTATGTTTTACCCAAAATGTCTTGGGTCTAATGCCTCATAACAGGTTGAGCTGTTTCACTCACACAGTCCAGTTCCTATCGACTTTAATACAGGAGCCAAAAACAAACAAAAAAATCATCATGGTTTCCACAAGTCAGATAAGCAGTGTCCCAGGCCTCTGAATGCACTGTTCTTGAGCCAGACTTCACTGAAAGTGCACTTACCTGTATTAGATGAAAATAATCTTACAGTCTTCAGCCTGATTAATGTTCAATTTTTACTGAAATTAACACGTCATTAAGGAAGTTTTCACTTCAGAATGTAATACACTTTTAAGATACAACCCAAATTTTATGAAGACATCAAGGCCTAAAATTCAGATAAGATTTCAGACTAGACTCTTCCTAAATTTAAAAATAACGTGACCACACTTGAAAACCCTTGGCCTTCAGTCCATGCCAAAGTTTTTGCACATACAGATGGATGGACAGACAGATGACAAAGTGATGACAATACCCTGTGGCGAGGGCAGAGGGTAAAAAAAAAAACTAAATTTCTTTCTCATCAATTATATTTATATCCATGGAATTACACAAAAAACGTGCATATCACTGTCATGAACCAATAAAACTGTTGTTACCTCGTAATATGTTGAGCGCCCCTTCCACGCAGCCACTCAGGAGGTAGAGCTCCGTGGCCACAGTGATCAGGCAGCAGCGTGATGTACAATCCTCATTTCCGAACAAGCCCTTCAGTGTCGAGAAGCTGATCTTTGAAGCAGTCAGAATTTCCACAACTTTCTGACCCTGCACACCAACAGACCATACTCTCAGTACGAGCACTTTTAAAAAGGCCTTCCAGTGCATGTATTTAGTTGATGTCCACTTGTGAAGCTGGAAAGTTTAAGCCAAAATCTTTCAAACCTTCTTTAAATGTGTAACTGGTAATTTTGTCATATTTTCTGTAAAAACTGAGAAATATATTTTTTTTAGATTTAGAGGCAAATCTGAAAATAAGCACAGCAGTAACTTAACGACCCTAACTGAATAAGTTGTTTTCCATCTGAGGCTGACAAAAATCATTCAGATTACCTTTGCCCAGTGATGAGTTTTATGGTATCTCAACATGAGTGAGACTCCAATTCTGCCTAAAAAACTCCTGCTGATGCTGTCCCCTTCATCATTCTTCTGACAGACTGTAAAATGAGTGTATCAGCCATCATTTCCTATGTACCACAAACTCAGACAAAGGGACTTTTTTTTTTTTTTTTTTTTTTTAAACAGAAGTCAAACTTTTACCTGTCTCAGCGAAGGCGGCAAAGGGCAGTGACAGCTTGTCTTTACTCTCAGACAGGAGCGCTATGGCAATGCGACCACTGATGCGCTCTATTTGGTTGGGGTGTTGGTTGAATTGACAGATGGAACTGAAAACCTCCCCCATTTGCCTCCAGTCCTCTTGTTTGGTACAAAGCTTTTGGACAGAAAGCATAGTCAGGCCTTAGCACAAAAGCAGATGGAACATAACACCTTCATGTCCTTGGGAAAAAGTTGAGCAAAGTCAATGAAAAGAGGAACTAACCTCAATCTCCATGACAGCGTTGACCAAGATCAGGTACTCACTGGTGGATACAGGCAACATGTCAAAGAACAGACTCAATGAGCTTCATTAACCAATCAGCAAAAATCACAATTAGGAAACAGAAGGGCAAGAATAACAGTTAAATCAAATAGTGTTTCTGCTAGTTTTGATAAGTTAGAATTAAGACTTTAAATAAAAGACAACTGTGATTGTAGTGCCATGTGCTACTGTTTTGGTCTGCTACTGTGCAAAACTACTGCTTTCACACCTGCTCGAAAGAAAGACACCAAGAGAGAAAAACTAGAATTCCAAGGAAACAGACTGAAGGCTGCAGGTGGCATTTTTAAAGCCTAAAAAATTTTTACACAACCATGTTAAAATGGTCAAGTTCAACTTACTTGTTCCCAGTAACTGAGAAAGATGAGTTTGTATGGACAGCCTGCTGGAACTCAGGAGTGTTTTTTACACAGTCAAGGCAGTCCAAACTCAGAACAAGGCCTGCATTGGCCATCTGCCACAACATATGGGCAAGGAAAACTTTTAAACACAAAAAAAACCACAGAAGCCTTCTGCAGTATACAAGGAAGCTGTGGAGAAATTGAGATACCTTGAATGTGAGTTGCAGGAGTTTCAGTACAAAACCCATGAGACCCCGCTCTCTGACAACTTTAAAAAGGGCCAGCATGAACTCATCATCAGGCTAGACAGAAAATAGAGACTAGTCAATAAAAACTTTTAGATGTACAGCTGAAGACACCTGCCCTCTAGAGGACTATGGCAAGTACTGCAGAAGATGGAAAAACCATACTGACCACTATCTTATGAGCCAAACTGACGCTGAGGACTGAGAAGAGCTCTGACATTAGGCCAGCTTTGAGCAGAGCCCAGAGGAGCGAGAGAAACACTGACATGGAAAAATATACTCCTGGTGGGTTGTTCTGATAGTAACCTGTAAACACAGCCCCTGGAGACAAAAGCAGATTCACAGAGGTAGATAATACAGAAAAAGAACAGTGTAAAACCCATTTCCATCAAATGGAAAAAAGAAAAAACAGTCAAAGAGAAAACAATAACAGAGGCTATTTTTTACAACATGTATTTCAATACTAGATTGTGACATGTGACATTTAAGTGAAGAGGAACACTGCTGGCTTAACTTCTTTTGAAAAGGTTTCAATCTCAAAGGTTACTTTTTCATTACAATTTGTGACATGTTCCACTTCTGAACAAGGCTTTGTGAGATGTATGTGACAAGTTCAGAAGGAATTGCGCAAACACATGAACATATAAATAGTAACATGGCTGACAGGGCTTTTGCGGGTTTCAACATGCCGATTTAGGACTTTTATGACCATTAGGAATGCAACTTAAGACCTATTTCATATCCACGTAAACATCCACAAAAGTCTGGTGATGCTTGATTACCAATAAGGAACAATACTGGGGTATGGCATTTACTGGCATCATTTCTTGATCATTTATTTTCTTGATCCAGATCTTGTTGAGCGTATGTTAAGATAAAAGTAGAATTAGCTCTTAGACATGTTCATCAAGTGCAGCTTTATATAAATAACATTTCTAAAATGTTCAGTCTTTTTAAGGACCAAAAGAAACACTGGATGATGTTATAAAAGCAAGGGAAGGAGGACAAAATAATTCTAGTCATATATAAACATACTTAATGGTTAAATAACGGGATATTGACGTACCTGCTTTGTTGAGACACATTGGGTTTTTGGCAAATCGTTTCACAATATCAACACAAAACTGGAACAAGAAGTAAATTCAACAATGACCTGAGGAATATGATGTGTGGCATTACAGAAAACACACAGCAGAGGGGGATATTGCCTGATTAGCAACCTTATATTTTACCTTGCAGTACAATGACAGACTTTAAAGCAGTATAAAGGAATGGTACATTATACTTATTTTAGGTCAAAGGTGACTCTCCACATAATTATCATGTGTCATTTTCTCTAATTAAAGACAGAAAACAGTGTGTACAGTTCCCCAGCCATATCTCATACTTGCAAGAAAATATCAAGGGAAGCATACCTTCTCATCACCTTCCATGGGCACATGCTGGAAGCGACACATCTTGAACCCACAGGACAGTGATTCACTGAAATACTGCCAGCAGTACTGAGGGTGGAGAGGATATTGTTTCTACAATACTTATGCGAACAGACTCTGGTCCCAGTCTTTATAACACAAATTTATGTTGTGGCCGATTATGAGTTTCCATTCAGCTGCTACTTACAGCATTAGTCTTCTGACACCTAAACTCAGTCACATTTGCTGGGTTGGTGGTCCATAGCTCTGATGAAAAAGCAGTCACAAAACTGTCAAATTGCATTCAACTTAAAGAAACAAAACATTGTGTTATCTATGTAAACAAGATAAACAAATTTCAAAAACTATTTTTTCCTCACCAGTTTTCATGGTCATAAGTGGAAGGATGTGATTATTCACTGTCGGGATAGGCTGTGTCCTGTTTAACAGCAAAATCTATAATTAATCAAAAAGCTGAACTGGCTAAAAAATTAATTATTTGGTATGCAGTATGTGTAAACAGATACCTTTCCAAGCCAGGATTTACAAGACTGTTTTTTGCAACAGAATGACCCTGTTCAAAAACACACAAATGCACAAACTCATCAACTCATTCAAGTATCCCAGGTAAAGGTACATTGGATGTATATATGTAGCCCTATGCAGTGATAGGCTTTATGTCTGGCATTAATATGCATTTCTTGTGAACCCCTAAGCATTCCTGATTACATGTGGTATTAGAATGCATTTCCACACGTGTACAGTTTTCGTTTCAGGTTTAACAGGCTGATTTTGAAATGTTTCTATGCAAATGCAATTAGGATGATGCCAGTTGTTGCCTGTCATAGCATTCCAACCATCAGCATCCTGATCACTCAGTCACATAGGTTTTGCAGCACCCATGACATCATCGGTTATTTATACAGTTATTAGTCAGTTTAGGCTGTGAAGTGTATGGATCCACTGCTAAAACATTGTTAAGCTGTAAACAACCAACTGACCATAATCATTACTATTGTCAATATCATCATTTTCTACTTGAACAAACATTTGCTTTTGTGAAAAACCAACAGCACAGAAATAGAGCAAATTAAGTATTCATTGTTTGCCAGATTTGTTAAACAAATAGGGAGTAGTGCTTAGTAATGTTTTTCATGTTGCTTAGCATACTTTAAGGTCAAATTTGACAAACTTGACCATTTTATTTGCTTTACTTAGTTCTCTTTCATGAAATTGACTTTAGTGATAACTGAATCTTCAAGCACTTAAAACATGTAAATGAATTTCTAACAGGCTGTATAAACTGCGGATATTCTAGGTCCTCACAGAGGGAAAAAAAGTAGAGAGTTGCTCTGGTGTACTCAAGCAGCACTCACATATAAAGCACTCAAAATATGTTTGTTTCTCTAATTTCTGATGCATCCTCATCTTCAAAACGCTTGACACTGTTGTCACACTGAGTTTCCCTCAACACAGAGGATGTAAGCTGTCAGTAGATGGTCCTTCAGTCCAGCCCAGGATACATTTGTGCTAACACTGCTCAAAGATTGACCCTCTATGGACACCAGACCACCATTAACTGTGATAGTCTGAGCGATCAAATCTCATTCTACATTCTGAGTTTAGTCACACCTTGCATTAGGGCAAAGACACACCAACCCAACTGCCAATCGTCACCAGAAAAGGTAGCCTGACTGATCAGTCAACTCCTGTCTCCCCGACACGGTCAAAAAAGTGTGAAGAACACACCAAATCGACTACCAACTTGAGCGAACGTTCTGCGCTTGTGTGAGACGTAAAACCGGAAATGACAGAACATCTCTCTAGACCAAAACACAGAGCTCTGGCTGACTGCTGTCAGTCATTGTTGTCAGCAGAGTGTTGAGTAGTCAAGAAGGGTTTTGTTGTACTCGAACAAATGGCCGGTAATAAGAAGATACTGGCGTTGTCAGCACTCTGCCTTCTTATGGAAGAAAAAGGTTGCTGGCAAAAACTAAGGAGAAATTGCGCTATGCTAACAATGCTAAAAGTCCAAAGGTTAAATTGACTGGCACTCATTCAGATACAGTATGAGCAGTTCATGCCCTATTATAGAAGACAATAATAGTATGAAGTACCTTGGCATAGCTGTATTCACATGTAAACTTCTCATTCACTGAGTCACTAGTCAAGGGCTATCCCTCCACCAATCAGATTGGTCCAACTGAACAACTTAGTAGTGGCCAATTACACATTGAATTGGCTGAAAAGAATGGTGACAGCAGACTGCATGGAACACACCAAACAGAGTCATGTCACCAACGTCACCAGACTGCCCGACAATGTCCAACCACTGAAAATCGGGTTGGTGTGTCTTCGCCTTTAGAGGTGACCACCAGTGGTTAGATCACTCAGGACACATTAATGTAAGGACTGTACCGGACCTATGTAGGAATATGTTGATTTGAGTGACTTAGGTTTATCTACAGCAGAGATAATCCATTCATCTGCAGTAGATCTCAGCACAGACAGAGACCAAGTGACTCTAAGGAACAAAAATAGCTTTAAAAAAAAAAAAAAAGAAAAAAAGAAAAACTGAAATTCAGACATTTAGGCCTTGACTAGACCCAGTCTATTTGGTGAGGATTATGTTTCCAACATTTCCGCTGTCCATGAGACCACAGTTATAAGGTTCAAGTTACCATGGTTTTGGTTTGCTTGTCTGTTGTAGACCATGCGCTGCTTTGAACTGTGGTGCCGCTGCTTTGAGGTCTCCAGGGCCTCCTGGTGTTCTCTGGACAACACAAACAGATAAAATTAATTTGGTCATTGGCTGAAACACAAAACACTGATGAGATCGTAGGAAAACAGAAGCGTGTAATACATTACATATCAGTTTCTCATGTACCTGTCATATCTGGGCTGTCACAATGAAAATCAGTATTAACAGGAGTCATTCTGCAACACACATAACATTGTAAATGTCATTTATATTGGACGTGATTCTACTTATAGACAAACAAAATCTCATGCCTTCTAGTGCAACACCATGGGACCTCAAATCAAAAAATTAGAATATGTATGCCAGCCTGAGGTGAGAGAAAATGTTTTAATTCAAAGAACAAATGTGCAATTTATCAAAATTAGTTTGTTTGCCATTCATATTTTTCCTGAAGTGGGCATAATGGGCATACTGGAAGAGGCATGACTTAAATATAGACTAATAAATATGTAACCGTACCTTTGTGAGATCTCAGGTGCTGGAACAGTGATCCTTACCCGCCGAGTTTTTGAATCTTCAGTGGGTCTGGTTTTAGGGGCCTCACTAACCCTTACAGGCCCTAGTTTGATTAAACTTTTCTTGGGCATGTTGTCAAACAACTCTGGGTCATCCTGTATTACATCGACGAGCAGGATGTCTTGTTTGTAAGCTAAAAACTCATCCAAAATGCTGGAATGAGGATCATCAGCTGCCTCTGCTTTACTGCCTACTATTTCATATGGACTTGAGCTCTCTTTAACTGAGCACACTGGCCGCTCATCACTAAATGCTCCACCTTCATCTTCATCACTGCTGGGAGAGGAGCAGGATTTTGTCTGAACACCTGAGGTATGGGAAACCCTTATTTTAGGGTCTGAGGGAACTTGTTTTGAGTAATTGTTAACCAGTGTGTCGCCCTTTTCATAGTCAGTTTCATCTCCTTTACTTATATCATCACGATTACTAGAAGAAATCTGACCTTGTTTGCCACAAAGATAATATTTAGAGTTTTCACCTATTATTTTAACAACTTCACACATATTACATCCACTTCTGTTTTTGTCATCCTCTTCATCACCGGAGGAGTTTGTCTCTGATTGACCACGTGGTGAAACAACAGGAGAGAGCAGTGGTGGAAGTAAAAATGTATCAAAGTTGGTGTCCACACTCCATACTTCTGTAGGAATGCTGTTGTATGAATTCTCTTTTCTGATAGCAGATGGGAGATAATGGCTAATAGGGCTGGTTTTATAATATGGCTCAAGTTTCGGCGGACTGCTGCTTGTTGAAGTTTTGTCAGACTCATCTTGAGGGAGAAGAAGGGAGGATTCACATGAATTAAATGAATCCAAGCTGTGTGGATAGACAGAAGACAAAGAATCACATGTCATTTGGGTTTCTTCACTGTGGAACAGCTGTCTCTCTGGTGCTGATGCTGCTAAAGCTAAGAGGTTGCTCAAATGACCATTAGTGAAAGGAGGTGAAAAGGCTGACAAAGTAGTGGTCGTGTCCCCATCACTCAGGCCGAGTTGTGAGGGGGAAGGGGTGACACTGGAGGTACTGGACTCTGGTTCATGAACTGGTGAACATAAGGCTGCATGTTTAGTGGCTGTTGCTTGCTGTGCAGCAGTACAATACATAGATAAATCTGACGCAACTCCAGCTGGGGATTCTTCTGCTTCCATGAGGTGAGGCAAATATTCTCCATTTTTGCTCTTTAAAGAATCTGAAGTCATGTTAACATGTCTTTCCACATTTCTCTCTTCCAACATGCTTTCTCTGACCATTTTTGGACCCTCTTTTGTACCATTTTCGTCCTTATTTTGATAGGATATCTGGTCAAATGTGACTCTGGATGGTTTAGAAGTTGCATCTGTGATGGAATCTTGCTGACTATAATTAAAAGGTGAGTTACAGCAGTCTGTGGCTAATGTACCAAGATGCTTTGCAGGACAGCCTACAATATCACCATGTCCTGCAGGGGTCCTTCCACTGTCAGAGAAGGGCCAGGGAATGTATGTGCGCGCACACGAAACAATGGTCTTTTTAGAATAGATCCTTACTCTCTGGCAAGAGAATGATTCCGGATCATCTGCATTACCAGTGTTATCGATGTCATTCTCAGTGTCTGATCCTGAAAACTCATGTGAGGCATCAGTTTCTCTGATACTGCTGATCTGACCACAAGACTTCTTGTAGATATCTTCCATAGTTCTGTCAAGTTCCAAAGATGACTGAGAGTTAAAAGACATCCCAGAATCTGTTTTCTGTTTGTATCTAGAGTCAGTTTTTGATTGGTTTTTGCTACAAATGCCATCTAAATCAGCAGTTGATGGCAAAATACCAAACTTAAAGCTAGGTCCAGGGTTCTCCTCAATGTCTTTGTCAGTCAAACACTGCTCTTTCTTCTTACATTTACCTTGTAGTAAAGAAAAGCAAGTCACAGAGAATTCATTTGTGGCACACTTGACAAAATGATATGGATGAGTAGACAACGTCCTGGCACCTGTGTGTTTTTTCACATTTTTCTGGAAATCATTCACATTCCAGGGTTGGCAGGCCTTCTGCTCTGACTGTGCCCTGTGCCACAAGTCATTGTTTTCTGCCGGAGTACTTTCCTCACGTCTGCGTTTCTTATACCCGAAACAAGCGGGCTCAAACTGAAATCCAGCTCTCATGTCCTTTTTAAAGCAATTCACAGCCTTGTTGTTGATCACATCTGGTAACACAAAGCCACAATTGTGACTACACCTGCCACATTTTTTGCCAATGTCACAAAGCATCACCTTGGGGTTCTGACGAGTCCATAAAAGAGTCTTCTTATATTCTGTGGCAGTGGTCTCATTCTTGTTTTCATCTGTAACCACAGAGTGCTCTGGCCCTGGGCGACTGTTTCCCTGACCTTCCTTACCCACTAACTTCTGCTGAGGAGAAACATGTTTACAGACAACACTGTTGGAAACTTTGAAGGTGCTTCTCACAGACTCCTCTGAATCAGGTTGTCCATCAGGGCTCATGTGCACAATTTGACCATTTTCTGCAAGTATAAAGAAATTTGAGGTTAATCACCATGAATTAGAAAGACAATTTACAACCTCTCACTAAAAATTGTCTTCTGCTGTCGTTTGTTTTTTTTTAATTTATAATGATTTACTATCGCTCATTACTACCTCTACAATAAGAGTTAAATAAATATATAACCCTTGTAACTCCTGTTTACATTACACTGTCTGCACTGGATATATTGTTTATTTTTCTACTTAGACCTTTTTTAATAAGTGCCCTGTTTTTATGCTTATATCACATTGTTTGCACTGGATATACAGAGTAAATATATTGTTTATTTTTCTATTTAGATCTTTTTTAATAAGTGCTGTTTTTAAACACACTGTCCTGTTTTCAAGTCATGCTGTTCATATGTGCCTTAAACTGCCCCCTGGTGACAAAAAATTTTCTGGATCACTAAATTTGCTCCAAAAGATTGGAGATGGTCCACATTAAGGCTATTTTAATGTACAGATAGGTGAAAAAAATTGAAGAAAAACATAATGGGAGAAGAAATGGGTAAGAATTTTTTTAACCAAAATCACCAAAAATCTAAAACAATGAGGAGACTGTCTGCTCTTTAGTCAACTGTAACTCTCCTGATCCTGACTCAAGAATTATTGTAATCAGTGGCAAACTGAGAAAAACAGTGATCATAATTTATGGTTCAATATATTACATAAGAAAACAAATTTAGGCAGCGCAGTAACTTGCTAGGAATACAAAGTTATAATAATTACTCTAGTCTGACTTAAGTGTCACCATACTACTTTATGTTCTGCTACTATAATTACCATTACTTTTTCATCAATGCTATCTTTTATCCAATAAACATTTTCTGCCATACTAAACTGTGTGGAATGGTTTGAAGCAGACATGAGACATTTAGTTTTGAAATAACTCTTAATTTGCTCAAAATGCAAAGTAAATCTTTGTGCCTGTTGCACAGCTTTGTCCAATATATATATATATATATATATATATATACACACACACACACACAGTACTGTGCGAAAGTTTTAGGCCCCAACATTAGGTTGTTAGTTTAAAGTTCTAATGACCACACACATATTTCCCACTCTCTGTATACAATTTGGATATAGGGAGTATGAACAGCAGTAAACACAAGTTTCTAAAGAAAAAAAACAGCCTCTATAAACCAAAGATAGTATTTAGTGTGGCCTACATTACTGTTAACATGTTTTTAACCCTTTTCTTTATACAAGATTTATTTCATAATTTTTCTGATATTTTATGCCAGGTTCCATTCAACATGTCAGATGTTTCTGTTTGCACTGCTTTTTGTCATCGGGTGAGGGGTCACACTATGTAGTGATCTGAACCTTTAAAATCAATTTAATTCAGTTTTTGTGTGTCTTTAAAGACTGTACAGTGCCTGTATTTTTTTGTATCTGACTAGAGGTGCCTTAAAACTTTTGCACAGTACTGTATATATAGTAATGTATAAATCAGACTATTAGTGCAACCTAAGCATTATGAAACTATCCTTGCCATACTTTTTACTTTACAGATACACCAAAAGTCTGTCCATAGATCTATGACTTGGCCCTAAGGTTAGGGGTGCACAGTTGGTCAAATTATAATCACAATATCAATCTGTGCAATTATTAAACTGAAAGACTACATTTTAAAAAGGGTCATTTTAGGGTTATCCAAGTACAGAAATGAAAAAAATGTGTTTGATGGTGAAATTTGGGATTTATTGATAGTCTGTATATTTTTTATTGCTAGTTTACATTTAAACATTTCGGTAAGCTAAAAAATAAAAAACAATAAGTCATCATTGTGTTTTCCTTAATACTATACTCAGCAAACGCCAAACAAAACCCAAAAACATTATACTGTCCATAATATCTGCAATATTGCTTTTTCACCAAATCCTACAGATATAGTATATGATGTGTTTTAATCCTTTGTTTCACAGTATTACATCAAATCTTTAAGACAGAGAACTAGAAAGCAGGAAGAGATTGGAATGAAGAATTATTTGCTGTCAAAACAGTGTGTAAAATACCACCAAATTACTAAAGAATTCTCACTGGTGGTTTCCAGGTCATAATAGGACATGTTAGAAGGACAACGACAGATTTATGCCATGGTGCTAGCTTAGCATTTAGCATCAACTTTAACTCTTCAGAGAACAAACTCATGCAAACAAATACTTAACTTAGCGAAACATAAGATTCATTATGATCTTTACCGAAAATTATCAAATAAAAGAGTAGGTTGGATCCAAATACTATCAGTTTTACACGCTTTACTGAAGAAGCAGCAGCTAGCCAACCGTTCAGAGGACACAGCTAAGTGGCCCTTACTTGACAGTCCGGGTGGCTTTGACCGCGTTCCCGTTAGCGCTTGTCCTGGTTCTGCCACAGACCGTCGAACACACGGAGTGGACCCGGCTATCACCCTGTCCTGTCCCTCTCTGCCTCTTTTTCTATGAGCTATGTGGACCTCACGGGTTTCAAGACTAGCTGACTGGTTCAAACACATGCACCTCTTTACGCATGTTATAGCGGTCTTGTTCGCAGCCCACGTTTTTTTGGCAATTAGCATAGCACGTTTTCGCTTCACCGCCACACTAGCTAAATCGGTATTGCAACACAAAATGCAAACTAATCTGGAATCGTGCTGTTTTTTGAGCGTGTCCAGCCTACTCTTTCTCCTAGTGTTTGGTTTGCTTTGGTGATACTTCCCTCTCGTTAACACACCCTCCTGCACAGGCGCCATTTTGTTTTGCGCGACACGAACAACTGAATTATTTCCCTTCTTAGTCCGTTTCGTACCAAAGCATTTCTTCTCCAAGTCTTCGTCGGGGGTCTTATCGTTCATATTTTCCGGGGCCACTTGCTCCGTTAACAACCGTTCTGAAACGTCCTGTGCATCTTGTTTTATCCTGTCAGGGGTAACATTCGGTATTTTCCGTCTCCGCCGCGGTACCAGTTGCAGCCCTTTCAGTGCAGCTCGGTTCAGTTTTACTTTCCCAGAAGATGAGGGCATGCTGTAACGAAACTGTCTATAAACTACAAGTTATAAAAATGCAAACCAGCAGAACGACCTCAACCCTTGTAGACGCTCATCTTTCCCTACCATTGACATTAACTAACCTCAGGTAGACATGACAGGCCAAGGTGTGTAGAGACCTACTGCGCATGTGCCACGAACCATGTGCCTCTCATCTTAATTGTGTTTTTAATTTTTCGCTTTTAACCATTAAAAACGATTTTCCCCTCTACATCTACTCTTTCCTAAATTAAGTATAAGCAGTTATTATATTATATTCGTATATTTTGTAGATGTTAATTTTATAGTTGAGTAAATTGGAAGGTAAAATATCTTACCTTTGTAGTAAATATCAAAACTGAAGGAAAAGTGACTTCTTCAGCAAAACATCCTTAACTGAACGTGAAAACAAGCATCTACAACTACTGTCATTTTTGAAACTACATGGGTTTTACTGGAGAATCAGTGTTGCAGAAGAGCGTATGGAGCTTCCGAACATTCAAATGGGTCATATCTGTTGCTAGTGATTAGCTGACAAACTGCATTTTTCCTGAATTATTTACATGTATTAACAGGGTTAGTGTTTCAATAGTTAATAATCATTACCAACAGATCCTTTTGGTCATCAGTGACTGTTCTGATGGTCTGACTGATCTCTGAAGGATAAATAACACATTTACCATCAAAAACTGACAAAATGATAGCTTTATCAAGTAATTTGAAATGCATTTTAAGGTAGTGTTTTGTGCATCCTGGGTGATCATTTTTTAAATCTGTCATTGAATAAAACAGATTTAGAGGAATACATCATATGACAATGTAAAAATCTCAATCAAATACAAACCAAACCATAAAGCACCATTTATTTTGCCATTAACATAACTATTATACATTCATTTTTGCTTGCAGAGTTTGTTTTTTCTTCTTCTTTTTCTTCTTATTCTTCTTCTTCTTATCTTTAACAAGATAAGCAAAATCTGGAACAGTCATGCTTGGAATCAGTAACAAAATGACCTGACTTGACCAGATCTCATTGAACACTTAGGATTTTAATTGCCATGGAGGCAAAAAAATCTGTTTATAGATGGTTTTTCTAATTAATTTTATACTTATACTACTGTCTTTGCACATATTTTATACATTACTCAAGATAAGACTTTGTTTATCCTACAGTGGAGAAATTAACAGCAGCAAAATACAACAAGCAAGTGCAGAGAAAGATGAGTGAAAAATTAAACAAACAAACAAACAAACAAACAAACAAACCCTTTGTATTTCATACAATGTCTGCATATGTATACCCTGTCTGTTACCTGGTTAATTATGCTTCTGCAAGGACACTTAAAGATTTTCAATCTCAGCGAGTCTTTCTTGGTAAAATAAGGGTTAAGAAAAATATCAACAGTGAATAGTTGACCTACAAAAACCCATATATTCCAAGGATTAATACTTAATATAATACATTTAATCCAGGTTTACACAAAGGAAAGTTATATTAAGAAATAAATTAATTGACACAGCAAACTAAATTGTCACTTTAGACTTTGGCAAACCAAAAGTTTCCTGTAGCCTGTTATTCTCCTTACCTGTTGAAATCCTTATAGTCGTCTATGGTGCTACACACTGATCAGCCATAACGTTCTGATCATTGACAGCTAAGGTGGTATTATTTTGATTATTTCATTCCAGTGGGAACTGTCAGTGGGTGGGATAAATTAGGCAGCAAGTGAACATTACGATCCTTCTGACTTTTGGGGTTTTAAGCAGGAGGTGTCAGAAAAGTTACCTTCATGTTGAAATTCATGTTAGAAACAGCAAAATTTGTAAGAGTAGGCATCTGAACAAGTTTAATGAGAGAAATTGTGACGGTCAAATCACTGGGTCAGAGCATTTCCACATTTTGTTGTTCATTCCCTGTGTAAAGTATTTAGTACCTACCAAAATTATCTGAAGAACAACCAATCGATCATCTATGGGAGCAGAACATTAGTACCATCTAATATCGTGGAGGTTCCCCTTTTTCTATAAAAACAGCCCTGAGCCCAGGTCTAGACTCCACCAGACCTCTGAAGGTGTGCTGTGGTATCTGGACCAAAACATTAGCAGCAGATCCTGAAGTCCTGGAAGTATACAGGTGGACCTGCATGGATCAGAATTATTTGTCCAACACCTCCCACAGAGGCTCTTTTGTCCTGAGACTGGGATGTTCTTCCATAGTCTATTTTTGGTCGGTACTGACACTGCAGACCAGGAACACCCACCAAGACATGACCCAGTCATCACTGTTACAATATAGACCTGGTCAAACTGTCCCTTACACTGATCATCTTGTTGCTTCCACAACATCAGCGTCATGGACTGAATGTTTACCAGCAGCCTAATATATCCAACCCAGTGAAAGGTACCATGTATAATGAAATAAACATGTCAGTGGTGATGTTATGGCTGATAAGTGTATACGGTAGTTTCAACTTTATTCTTTTAAAACTAATAATGGGTGTTAGTGCTGTTTTATGTAGGGTATATCCAAATATCTATATTAACACAAGACAGAAATAAAAGGAGTCCTGCAGGAATAAAGTGTGTGTGTAGAATGAGTGACTGAAGTGGTTATTTATTTGGGCAGATTGATGAAATTCAGTCAAATCAAACAAAATACATCAAGTGCAAAATAACAAATGCACTGTTTACATGTCAATTAAAAAAAAAAAATCATTTCTGAGACATTATTATGGGAAGGCCACTCATCATATGGTCTCCATGGTCTCGGCCCAAAACTGGAAGCAGTAACAAAATCCCCACTTTTCTTATCATGAGGAACACAGAACAATTAACTTTTAAAATACATTTTATACAAGTGTTTATACATGCCTCTTCATCTATAATAATACACTGTGTTGTTGTGATTATTCCATAGAGTTCAGAATGTAAATAAGGGTTAAAAACATTAAATGCAGCATGAGAATGTATTTTGTGTTTGTATTATCTTATAAAGACAATTAAAGTAGTAAAGCCTCCAATGTACTTCTGCAGTGTGATTTATTAATAAACACAAACACATATACAGTTTATTTTCATCATTGTTCTATTTGCTCAAACACAAAGAAAAATACAATGCGACTGAAGTATATGAAGCTTTACAAGTCCCTCGTGGCAATGTGAAGGACCAAACGGAGCGTGAGACGTGAAAGGTGAAGGTTAGACCCTGGTGTTGGGAAGTAGCCGGTCCCTGGACTGTGGCGGCCTGATTCACAACACCAGCTGCCCCGCCCCACCGAGCCAGGAGATGGCGCTCTGACGGCGGCTGTTCCTCCCCACTGGGAAAGAAAGAAGCAGTTCCATCTCATTGAGTTCTCCCTGGGGGCACAGTGCCGGCTCTCTGCCTCCCTCTCTCTCTCCTAATCTTTGCTACATCTGTGACAGCTGTGAAAAGAAAACATGCAAATTAGAATGTGAGGAAACCATTGGAGGTGACAGAGAAACACACACACAGGGACACATGAGGGAATGTTCTCTGGGTTCCTCGTGTTTGGAGTTCTCTTCATAAATCCACACACAGGGGATTCTGGGAGTCTCTGCCCCACCTCTCTGACAGGCATTAGGCCACCCACAGCCCTCTCTTGCTTCGGTAGTGGTGCGTTTGTGCTCCGTAGCTCCTAACAACATCCTCTATGCAAATTTTATAATCACACCACAGCAATAAGGGATGTCTGTGTCAGTATGTGTGTGTACGTACAGTGAAGAGGGATATAAGCTTTTACTTAGCATATGAAATGAGTTGGGATTAGAATGAGATAAAGAGCACAGTGGAGAGCATGGGGAGTGTTATGAGAGGGGTCACTCGTAATTTTGCTTCTGTAAAGCACTTTAAATCTTCCTGACTGCTCTCTCAGGCATCGGAATAGCACACTGGGCTCGACTGAAGCCATCAAAGACCACTGGCAGTTTCAGCATTAATTGTGCTCCTCAAATTAAAACACTGTAGGATGTCAGCAGGATGTGAAAATGTAAAAAATCGGAAGTATTTATTTATGTAGACCACCAGCTGCATTGTTTTCTAGGTCAGACAAGTGTTCACTGTCTATGTTCTCAGACAGGCCAAGAGGTAAACGACTGTTGATGGATGTGAGCATAAAAATATAATGATCATATTATGGGATGGCCTCTCTAGTTTTATAGTGTCCATGGTCTCGTCCATAAACCCTGCTTCATCTAGCTGTATAAATTAAAGCATATTTTTCTAATTATAAAGGAATGAGGAACTATTACCTAAAAAGACAAACACCTACTCACATTTTAAGGCTGTATCTGACATTAAAGTACGTGGATCAAATGTATAATATGTAGAGCTGCACACTCACTAATCAATTAGTTGTCACCCAATACATTAAATAACTACTTTAATGGAGAAAGAAATCTAAGTTTTTCAATTGCAGTCTCTTACATTGCCAGATTTTCTGTTTTCCTTCCTCCTTCATGTAAGAGAACTTGGTTTCTTTGGGTTGTGGACCAAACAGAACATGTGAGGATGTGTCCTTGGGTTCTGGGAAACACTGATTTGAGGTTTGCACCATTTTTTTTTTTTTTTTTGACATTTTATAGATCAAACAATTAATTGATGCATCAAGAAAACAGATTCATCAATAAGGGAAATAATCATTAACTACAGCCTTAAGAATAGCTAGATGCATATTATGTAAAATTACAAATAATAATCGGTTAGCTGTCAACTATTAAATTAATCATCTACTATCTGCTCTGTCATCCAGTCAATTTTTAGAATTTTTCTTTTTTAATTTTGAAAACAGGCAAAGAGGCACATCTGGGAATGCAAATATTTTCCCATACACTATTTTCTTACTGAAATTTAAATAGTCAACAGTAGAATAGGCTCAAATCAGCTTCCTTCTTTTGGTTATAACTGAGAAAAAAAGCTTAAAATGAAAAGTGAAAAGGGCTCACATAATCAGCAAAAAGTTAAGAATGGAGAATAATTAACAGAAATACATAGACTGACTAAGCTAGTTATTTCTGTGGCACAAAATATGTATTTTGGTAAGGGTGCACCTTTTGTTTCCTCTGTCTCTCCTTCTGTAGGTTCACAGTAGTTGTTCTCCCCCTCACACTTTTCTTCTCACTGTTTATTCATTGCTGTCCACTGAGAAACATCTCTCTGGAGAAAAACTCTCTCTTTTTTCCATGAATAATGTGAGACATTACAGACAGAGGCCCCTTCTGCAGGAATTCAAGCATAGTCACATCGCGGCAAAAATTCCACACCAAGACTTGGCTACCTCGTATCATTTTCATTTGCATATATATATTTATATACACATTTCCAATAGCAAATCACTGTGCATTATGGTTCGGCATAAATGTGTGTGCATGTGCATCTGTTTTATGTGTGTTTTACCAAAATGACAATACATTTTTGCATTTAGCTCTTAGAAATGCCGCAGCTAAATCACTTATTCAATTAGCACTAGGTGAGAAAGCATTGAAAATAAGACTACAAAGGAAATGGGGGTTAAAAGTGATTAAAACAAATATTCAGACTCCTATTAGCATTAAATGTGCAACATGCACACATTTTGCACATTTCTACTTTTTGCAAATTAAACACTAGATATTAGGATTAACCCTGTGAAGATCTAAATTTGCATTCAGGCCCATTTCTTTGTCTTTCACTAGGCCGGTGTGAAGCCGACGGGAACGCGAGCAGCAGCTGAATTCCTTTAAATAGCCCTGCCTGCCTCATCATATGGTTGCTATGGCAGCCAGCCCCTCGTTTCAAGATAACGTCCACATGCTCTGAGAGACCTCCTCCACCTGAATGCTATAGATCCACAGCACTGCCCGTTAGAGAGATACACTCAACCATTTAACAGCACCTCGGAATAAGGTTTTGTGCTTCTGCAAGTCCACAGTGTAAGAAATAATCAGTACTTGGAATGTGTAATTCAGTCTGCAGTTAAGCTTAGTGGAGTGATTCAACAAAACTGTTTAATAGAGAAAAAAATAGTAAGCAAAATTTTAAAAAAAGAGGAAAAAAAGGCAGAGGAGAAATAATGTGATGGAAAAATCTGATGCTGGAGGAAAGGAGATCAAAAGTGAAACAGATGAGCGAACAGCTGGTACAAGAAATGAAGTGATACAGAGAGAAATGAAGGGTGAAAAAGACGATGAATGATCTGTGACATTTTGGAGAAAACGGATGAATTGAAAGATTGCTATAGATAGCATCCTAAGCAGAGAGAATAATGGGAGATGCCATCTTTTCAGCGACGCCTCTTTCTTTTCAGAGTTACTCCTTCTTCTTCTCTTGCCATGTTCATTTTAACCACCTATTTCCAATCTCGTCTTCCCACCCCCCTTCCTCTTCTTCTTTGTCTGGCATCCTGCTTCTCTTCTCACCCCC
>JAPQRP010000003.1:19919064-19931455 GCA_037367295.1 Apogon hyalosoma
CCCAAAAAAAAACAAAAAAAAAACAGGGTTGAGCAAACTGTGATGTTTTATTATATGTCCACAAGGACATCTAAAAATATAGAAAAAGTAACAGGATCTGTGTGGAAAAAATTAATAATATAATTTAAATTAAATAAACAATAGTCTGACAATAGCCTATTGTCATGTGATGTGAGTAAAGTACTCACATGTTTCCAATTTGCTATTCCTGAACTTCTTAAATGAATAATCCTTTTAAAAAAAGATTTGCAGCAGAAGCAAAAAAGGTGGCTGTTCTTCTCTGAATGTATCAGCCAACTTCTAACCATCTTTTCACACTAAATAACTCCTTGAAATAGTGGTGGTGGTAACTTCTCCCATCACTCTCATTCCTATGGAAAACAGTCAGGTGGTACCTTGCTTGATCCTCTGTGAACCAACTCTGTCCGAATCCTGTCAGTCAGAGGTGAGGGCAAATTGGCAGGTCAGAGGACAGAGGCTCGTGCTCAGCAGTGGGACTCAGTGGGTTCAGCTCCAGGCATTTCTATTGGACAGCATATCAGCACATTACTGAAAGCACATAACAGCAGAACATAACACATAAGCCTACTCAGACATGATTGAAAATATTAAAATCACAAAAAATAACTATTGTCTGATCAAAATGTTTGCAGGAAAACAAACACACACACATTTGCAAAAACCCACCTGAAGGATCCTCCTGCTGCAGAGAAGCAGAAGCAAACCAGTCTTCATCCTCAGTATCAGATACTAGTGGACACACTGTCTCAGAGGACATAGATGGCGGCTGTTCCTCAAGCGTCCAGACCATTCCAGAGGCCTGTGTATCTGAGGAGGTAGATGGCAGCTCCTCATCCTGAGGCACTGAGAACATTCCAGAAACTGAGGGGTAGATGGCAGCTCAACCTGACCAGTGGCATGGGATGAATGATCTAAAATACTTCAGAAGTGCCCCTGAACTTGCATCAGGAGGCAGTAAATATAACTGTGAATGTCTGATACAAACCATCCATGAATTATACATTTAAATAAACATGCCATTGCATACTATTAATGTCTGTCCTTAAACACTATTAATCTAACTTTCAGGGAGGAACAGGGCAGACTTTCAGTAATGACTTGTTAAGATATAGGCTACCTTTATCACCAAATAGAGCTTTAGAGTTAATTTTTAAATGTTTTGTTTTAATCAGGTGTTGTGCCATATCTTCCTACCAATGTATTTAATTTGCCAAATATTAATATAAGATATTTCATGCTGAATGTACAAATGTTTTTGAAACTTCCTATGTCACAGTGTATTTATTTTCTTAAGGCCTGTATTTTATTTGAAATGTTCAATATTTTAATGTTTATTTTCTGTATTCCTATTGACTAAAAATGAATGGTGACCTTTGAAACAAGATGGGTTAGAACGTGAAGAGGGGAGTTATGGGAAGAAGACAGAGGATGGCAGCGGGCAGACGGCTAGTCTGAGCCGGCTAAAGACTATGTCTGAGTTGTACGGTTATTTTCCACATCTAGGCTTTAGAAGTGGAGTTTGACTGATGTAAGTTTCTGGGACTGATAAGTGCATTATCAGTCACTGTGTTAGTGGGAAGTGAAACACCCAAGTTTTACATTGTCTGATTTGTAGATGTAATAAGTTAATATAGTAATACGGATTAATTAACTGTTACAAACAGCCAACAAATGTGTCTAGTAATACAAAGGATCTTCATGTTAATTAAGATACTGATTTAAATATGATTTACTTTTATTAAATTTCAAAATTACCCTATTATGCATTAACTAACAGTTAATTGATAATGAACTATTGTATCAAATTACTATTTACTTAGAGTCTTAATAAAGTATCAGGTTATATATTATATTCACAATAGTAAATATTAGTTAATTCAGTCATTGACTAACTTGTAAATAACAGTTAACTACTGTGTCTATTATTAACTAAGGCTTTTCACATTAATTGATGTATCATGATATAAATTATTTACATTGGTAAATAAGCATTGACTAACTGTTAAATAACAGTTAACTATTGTGTCTAGTAATATTTTGTCAAGGTTGTTCATGTAAATTAAGGCATTTATTTTTCCATGATTTAATTTCACCATTTTCATTAAAAATGTGTAGTCTAAAAGTTAACTGATACAAAAACAAACCTGGAAAAACAAGATTGATTAAGGTTTGGATATTAATTAAGTCCTGTGATACAGCAATACATTTATTTATGAAAAAAAAAAGAAAAAAAAAGAAATGAAAAATAAGTCCTGTGATGAACTGGCGACACATCCTGGGTGTCCACCACCTTCGCCCACAGGGAGCCAGGATAGGCTCCAGTACCCCCATGACCCTCCAGAGGATTAAGTGGTTTGGAAAATAACTGAATGAAGGTTTGCCACCAGATGCTTTAGTTAACTTAAGATATATTTCAGCTGTTAGTTCATACTTAGTACTGTGGAACCAGTTTTGTATGTCAGTTGTAACATCCAGCCTTTTGTATGATACAACAGCCATTTTGCAAAAAATAAAACTGACTTGGCATGTAAAACTATTGGAAACCTCTTTAAAACCAAACAATGTATATTGTCCCCTGATTTGGAAAATCTCCAGCGGCTACAGTTGTTAATTATTCCTGACACAAAGGGTTTTCTTGGCAGGATGTGTGCCACCAGGATGAGAACTGTGCTACTCTGAGTTTTTGTTAAGACTGGTTTAGGCTCGATTCAACATGCCCTCGCATATTTAAGATGATTAAAATAAGGTGTACTTAAAAACCAAAGCGGATATGGCATGGGAGACAGTATGTCATGTCTGTTAACATGCTGAAACCAGTAACACCCTCTGTATCGTCATCCATTTATTTATGTTTCCATCAGCCACAATTTGTTTTTACATCATTGTCCTGAAACTGGCTGGTGTGATTAGTATTATCTGAGGAATTCTTAAAGGTGAGACTTTAACTCTAATGCATACTCATCTCTTCCTTGGAACTGCTTTATGACTTCCTGTTCAAACTGAATACCGCTCTGTTGTGGTTCTCAGTTATAGCCTGGAAGCCCCTGGTCATCCAGCTGAGCCCTGCCTCTTTCACAGTGCTCTTCTTACACACTAAACATCTTGCTTTTGGCTCTTGTGTTTTCTATTTCTGGTAATATATGGCTACTACAAGTTTTGTTATTTCAGTTGTGACGGGATCTTTTATTTTCTGTGACATGTCTGTTAATAACTGCTCTTTTCGACACTCCTCTGCTGCTGTTTGTCCGTCCCCAGGCTGTCATGGTGAATAAAAATGCGCTTTTAATTGACTCGTTGTCCTCTCTCGTTCAGACGTTTTCTGACTCTGGCAGTCCTTGGTTTCACATTGTATGTGATGGGCAAACACTGTTTCGGTGACAGGCCTACAGTCAGATTAAACATACACATGCACATGCGCAGAGTGTAACCAAAACAATCCTCAATGTCAGAGGGGGAAAAAAACTCGTTTAAACAGCCAAACAGTGTCTGTGTACACAGATCTGAACTGCATGTGTGCATTTGTGGGCAACTGTGGTGTTGCTTGGGAATAATCACAAAGAAATGAAGTATTAAAATAACACAGGGGTGCAGTGCCTCGGCAGGCTGTATTTAGTCTGAGAGGTGTGGGATCTATCTGGCTTGCTGACAGTGTGTGTTGTGTCATGTCTGTGTTTGTGTGTGTGTGTGTGTGTGTGTGTGTGTGTGTGTGTGTGTGTGTGTGTGTGCGTGTGTGTGTGTGTGTCTTTTTCCTCATGGCAGTTTTATCAGCAGCTCTGCTGACAGCCTGGTGGCAGCAGTTCAGCCCTAACATTCAGCCTCGCTGACGGTCAGATTAAAGCTCTGCTGACCGATACATCCCTCAGTCTGCAGCTTAATACTAACACAAACCATTCACAGTAAATACAAGGCCACACATGAGCACAAGTGTAGTAACAGCCACTGCTGAGCCTAATATTATTTATATACAATCTAGGTCACCAAATTAGCGTGTAGGGGTGGAGACAAACACAAATACAGTGTTCAGAAAGGTAAAAATTTTAATTTATTTTTATTTCTTTATGCAAATGTTTAAAAAAATAAATATTGCATTCAGGGAGGAAAAAAGTTAGCGAATAGATGGAGGGTAAATACTGTTAGAATTAAGATACTAATTCAAACAGTACAGTATTTACATTTCATGAATGCAATATTATACATTAACAGTTTATTAAAAGTTAAGTACTGTGTTTAGATATTATTTACTAAGATTCTTCATACTGACAAGGCATCAGCTCATATATTATTTAGTAAATATTAGTTTATGCAGTAATAAGCATTTAAACTGGTAAATATGTAATAGTTAATGTGTCTAGTAGTATTACTAAAAAGGCTATTCATATGATTTAAGACAGAAATTTTTACATAATTTATTTTTAGATTTTATAATAGTTAAGACAGTAACATGCATAATCTAAATCTTAATTAAAATACTTATAAAAAATATATACAGAAAAACAAGGTTTAAATGTTATTTAAGATCCTAATCTTAGCTAATATTGGTAAAGTAAGCTTTCTTATTCATGTGATTCTAAAAAATTTCTGCTGGTGTGTATATGAAATATACTCAACATTATGTTCTTTTTGAACAGTATATTTTGTTCCTGAGAGGCTGAATAAATATACCCTCTTGCTGTTAGTATTCATTAAGGAAATCCATAAGAAAGAGTAAATGGCAGCTAGTGCTTTAAAGCCAAAGTTAATACAAAAATCAACAGTCAATTCTCATTTATCAACTAATTGCTCCTTCACCAGTTGTTTCACTGTGAAATCTGATCTGCACATAACTGATGTTTTGGGAAATGGAGGATGATAACCTAAGAATGATGATCAGTAAAGTACTTGAACTTCCAGCTATTAGTGGATGTAAGATTACAAAATGACAAAATACAGAAGACAAAAAATAAGGTCAGCAAAAGACATTAAAACTAATATCTAGTTTTATTCAATTATACATGCACACAATTTTCTGCCTCAACATTCACACTTGCCAGGCAATCTCCTATTAACTAACATTTAGGCTTAAGACTGTGGTGGTAATGAAGCACACTGACCTACCAGAACCAGACCATCTGTCTATTAGACTGTTAGTGTCTGTCTTTAATGTCGCTCTGTTCATCTGTCAGATCGATCCTCTGCTCAACGTCAACGGCGGAAACAAAAGAACCAAATTGCAACTCATGATTGACATATTTGAGCTGGTATTTATTAAACTGTGAGAAGCGTGTGAACCTGCTGAACCTAATACAGTGAGAGATGCACAGACACAGATCAGTGAGGAGTGATGTGATGGCTCCATTGAGCGGATTGTAGGGATCAGATTCCAGCACGTGTCCTCCTGCACACGACATCCTCGCTCTGGCACACACTACCCTCAGTGGTGTGTTCACTTTTTCAAATCCACATGACATGGTTATCACCTACCCATCTGTGTTAGTGTGTGTGTGTGTGTTTGCCGTCCCACATCCTCCACTTGTGTGTTCCGTGTTGCCGTCACTACGTTCGCATCATAGGTCTGGTTTGTGTGCCTGCATGTGCGTAACCCTGTGGGTCACACGGGTTCATCTGTCGACCTAAAGCTCATCTGGTCTGATCTGATTTGCCCCCCCCCCCCCCCCCCCCCCCCCCCCCCCACCCACCACCACCACCACCACCTCCCGTCTGGCTGATGTGGAACAGTAGCCCAGATGTTGCAGAGATTACAACTCCCTGCTGTGTTTGAAGGGAAGCTTTGTGGCCATTCAGGAAAATAAGCACAATGGGAGAATTTGTGTTGCGCACATGCCCATTCGGCCTCATCATGTCTCCTACGCAGCTATAATTCTGGTTTTTCCTGTTTGGACATGGCAAACAACAAAAAGTACAGAACATACCATAGACCTCAAATATTTGAACTAGTATAAATCAACACGTTTTACTACACAGACTAGCGTACACACAGTCATGTATAGTACAGGTAAAGTACTGTAAATCTCGACCTCCGAGCTGCAACTAGTCTGGATTTAGTCATTTTAATTTCACAACATGCCCCACTATGTGCACATGTTCTGCCAAAGCAACTTGTCTCCTGTCGCTATTTTACAAAAGCAATGTCACTAAATCCTGCACTAACCACACAATCCAGACAACTGTTTATTCCAGAACAATAGTGGAAGATGCCAGAAATATCTACAGTACTAGCACTGATATAAGTGTGGAGATAGGTCTGACTATGCAAAATTTAATTGTTTGTATGTATTTTTGCACATTATTGCTACTAGAGGAGCAGAAAGGAGGCACTGATGAAAGGTGGGCGCTAGAATTAGGACTTTAGCCCTAAAACGGATCTGAGTTCTCCATATAGATACCAGTGTACAAGTTTTATCATGGACGGTTCAGTCAACAATCAACAAACACCAAGCACAGAATGGAGTCCAGCGCAAACTTTTCACCATCCCAGCAACAATGTGCAAAAATACATGCAAATAATTAACTTTTGCATAGTCAGACCGATCTCCACGTTTATTTTTTGAATTGTTTGGCTAGTGCAGGATTTAGTAACATTGCTTTTGCTAAATAGTGACAAGAGACAAGTTGTTTTTGGCAGAACATGTGAAATTAAAATGACTAAATCCCTACAAAAGAAAACAGCACACAGAAAAATGTGTCTTTCTAGACTAGCTGTAGCTCAGAGGTTGTTAGAACATGTTGGGAAAAAAAATGCACTATACATATTGAAACTTCAATACTGACCGATGTTAATTATGTTATTCAAGACAATGAAAAAAACATTTTTGTCAAGATTGTTTCATGGTCAAAAGGAAGTTGACCAAAATAACTTGCCAAATAGCATGATGAAATTGAATGAATGGGATATTTCAGAGGGTTTTGTCAATGAAAAATACTTCTATGCAATGTCTTATTTTACCCACAATGAAAACTGCTTAAACTGAGTATTTAACTTCTAACTCAAATGCAGTTTATATAAAATTCCAATATGGTTTTGATTTCAGTGGCATCATGTTGTCAAGGGTTTAATTGTATGTTCATGCTAATCAATGAGTTTGTTCATTAACATTTAACACAAAGTCAAAAACAAACCACTTGGGAAAACAACAAACTTCAGACCTCATTCACATCCTTTTATTTTAATAGATCTCTATCATATACATACAGTACAATATGCTAAAGACATATTTATGGCACATCCATTTTGTTTGTACAGTTTGCAGTTGCTGGTATTGCTGTGAGGCTACAGTAAAGTGACCATTTCAATCTGTTGCTTAGGTATGTACGTACAGTAGGTGGGTTGACCTCAGTGAGTGAGAATAAGGTTGCTACAGCAAAAACACATGCACTGTCAAGGTATATATTCCACAAGGAGTGGGTCACACGTCCAGCTACACAGACCAATACTTGAAGGGGCTGTGTTCTTATGCTATTTTAAAACCCCTTTTTGTTGTTTTTGTTTTGGAATATGCTACAACAGTGGCTACCGTGATCCTGGAAAGCTACAGAATATACATGGTTTAGGTTCCACCCAGTACTTGTATCATGTACATACTACATGTTGGGTCATGCACTTAGCGCTGTCAAACCCACTGAACACATACTAAGAACCACTTTTAATTTAACAGCTGTCATTGCATATCATATTTTAACAATTTTATTTCAGAGGAGATTTTAGATTTATTTTAGTGTTCATTTTTTAGGTCTGGGTACAACCAAAGCCTTGAATATTCTATAGGAGTGACGAATAATGGTGTATACGGATCTAGTATTCAGGTTTCTACTGCAATACAACTTTACCATCAATACTACAGGTACAGAGTACTGTTAAGACTCTTTGATGTTATTAACATATGTACAAATTCTGTCAAGTAACAGAGATCATCATGATAAATGAATGTGCGTTTCCTTTCAGAATCTGCATCGGACGTAGAAAAATAAAACAGTGATAGACTACAAAATATCAAGTGCCACCGTCATACTTAAGTTTTCACCCTGTTGTTTGTCCTCACAGTCTGAACTCTTTCAGTCAGAATTAAAAAAAGGAATAAAATGATTGTCTCAAAAATAATTTAAAAAATTAGAATAAAAAACAGTGTCAAAGTACAACAAAAGATGTAACATGATAGTAAAACTGCTCAGCTTTTCCCTTTATCAGCTTATTGGAGTGATACAGGTGTGTGAGGATGTGCACACAAATACATTTGGAACATATGTATACAGGGAGTTTATCAGAGCAGAGTTGTGAGGAGAAAATGTTATTAAAGCACCTCTTAAGATACTTAGGCTACGTTTACACTGCAAGACTTGGTGCTCAATTCAGATTTATTATTCAAATCTGACTTTTTTTTTTTTTTTTTAATTTCCTTGGCCATTTGCCTTATTTTTTTTTAACATGTGACTAACATCAGATTCCAGTGTGAACCAGAACACAGATATCACATACTGTAGTAAAAGTGGAGGCCAGTGAAGTCAGCACTTGCAGTTATATTTATAAGTTGATGTGCAGTGGTACATCCATTCAGCCCATTACAACGCATCCTATCAAGTTTTGCTTCTAGAAAAGTGTTGTAGTGAGTGTTACCGTTGAAGTCCAACACCTCACTGTCCCTCCACTGCCTGTCTGTTTGTATTCACAGAGTGACTCTTGCCAGAACGAAAACTAGGTGATTCAGACCACAAAAACCCCAGTTGTATCTGATTTAAGGTCAAACACAGTCAAAAAGATCAGATTCTGTCAAATTTGCGCTGTTCTTGTGAGTCACATATGAGCGACATAAAACTCTGGTTTCAGCCACTTTTAACTGCAGTCTGAACGTAGCCTTATTTCTTTTGTTTAAAAATACCAGAGGGCTAAAATATGCCATATATATCTGCAGAAAATGCTTCACATACATGTGTGGCACCTCCATCTTTATGTCTTCTTAAATGTGCAAAGTTGGCAGTTCTCCCTCCCAGTTCCCCCAAGTGGTAAACATATATGAAACATTAATAAAATAATGTCAACTCCTAACCCAGTGGGACATAATTTAAGGTAGATGATAAGGGCTATACAGAGGTGTGGAGGTGAAGCAGGTTGTAGGTGGAGTTCGAAGTGGCTGTCTGCTGTCTAGATCACCTGGCAGCAGCTGTGAGGGGTGGGTGTACACAGCAGACCCTCCTTGGGGCTCCGGTGGATGTTGACAGACAGAGTCTTGTCGCTCAAGGGCATCTGTAATGCACGGTTCTTCATGTTCCTGTGGTTTTCCCTGGCCAGGTCCAGCTCTCCCAACCTCAGCGTGCCCGAGCACGGGCCGTCCAGTAGAGGGTCTGCCAGCGCGTCTCCCAGTGGAGGCTGGTGGTGGAGGTTCCCCCTGGGTGAAGGGCCACCCAGGAGAGACACCTTATCCAGGCTGCCCGTGGAGCCCCCCATGCACATTCTCCACATGGGCCGGTCCTGGGTATCCCCCCCAACGCCAACGCTGCCTCCACCACCTCCTCCTCCCCCTCCTCCACCCGTCAGGTTGTGGAACTGAGAGCTCAAGCACAAGCTCATCAGCTTTAAGCTTTCCACCAGACCGCTGGCAGCTTTGGCTGTGCCTTTGCCTTGGCCGGAGCCGGATCCAGGACTGGCACAGGTAGAAGGACTGCCCTGCCCTGCTCCTCTTTTCTCGCTGTCCTCTTTCCTTATTTCTCTCTCATCTCCGTTTACGCCTGAAGTTGCCGTGCCTCGACCCGCCAGCTGTTTGTGATGACCCTCTGAATCGTCGTCACTAGTCTCTGAGCTGGGGGTCAGGGTGGCGACCGGTGCTATGACACCAACAGTTTTAGGTGATGACATGAGCTGAGACGGTGATGGTATTCTAGAGTTCAAATTGAGGCTGAGGCTGGGTTTGGGTGGGCCAAGTCCATGCAGTTCCCACCTATCCTCATCTTCCTCATCCTCTTTTTCTTCTTCATGTATCTGGTTAAGGACTGGTGCACTCATACGGGATGTCAACCGATTACCAGAGGATGACAGAGATGATGACGACGAAGAGGATTTGCAACGAAGCACCACCTGAGGAGGTGTAGGAAGTGAAGAGGGTGGCAGACGTTTGTCCTCTGCCCCCTCTTCTTCCTCATCCTCTTCCACACTGAACAGACTGGGACTACGTGGCTTGCAAGGGCCCACTGTGGACAGAGCGCCCAGCCTGAGTGGGTTGGAGTGGGGCTTTGGCAGTGGCCTGGGCCCCCTCTCTGGGTTCTGTCGTGCAGACTGCTGGCTGGATGATGGAGTGTGATTTTCCTGCCGTTGACTGACGTCCAACAGAGCTGTTTTTGGTCTGGGGCCTTTGTGGAGGCTTTCTGCACTGCGGGCAGGGGACTGGGGGCCACCAGGGTGGGAGATAGCTGGACCCCCCAACCCATCGCTAACATCCTGGTGGACATCCACTCTTGTTGGCCAGGACTGCCTGTGGAGGATAAAGTAAACAGATTTACTGAGTGTTTACATTTTACACTAAGCTGCATCTTGACAGAAAAGCAGAAACACAGAAAGTATTGGTTTTGTTTTCAAGAGTTATATGAGACCAATCTCACTTACATATTTTTGTATAAAAGTTTGTGTACATTTTTTTGTTTAAAATATCAATTTGGAGATAGCAGGAAACATGAATACCGCTCATTTTGATTTTTGGAAAGATGCAAGTTGTTTATTGATGGGAAACTATTATTTAATCTCATTTATTTGCTTGTTTACAGTGTGAACACTATTTTATATGTTAAATAGGAAGCTGGAGTTAGTAAGTTTTTCTCCTTGCTAGCCAAAATAGATTTCTACAAACATAAAGTTGTACTGTTTTCTCCTGCTTCTAGTCTAGTAGTTGCTAGATTAAATTTCACACTTGCAATATACCCACAGTAAAGTGTATTTTCACTCTCTAGTCACATAGTATCTATGATGAGGACATGGGTAATATCGGAGTTTTAGAGGTCAGTTCAACTTACATACTTGTCTTTTCTTGACACGTCTGAAAACAGATACAGAGTGAGTGCTGGGTTGTGTGTATACGTGTCTATATGCCAGTGTGTACCTGAACTGGGCCTTGCTGGGGCTGGGGGATCGTGTCTGACTGTGTTGCTCTTTTTCTTGCCTCTCCCTCAGCATCCTCTCAGCCAGCAGGAAATAGGTAGCTGTGATGTGGTTGTACTGATTCGACTCCAGAGCCCTGAGAAGATGGAGGCAGATATTGATTTGTACTCCAAAACACAAGCACGTGCCGCACATCACATGTCAGCAATCAAATCTGCAACAAAACTCTGACAGTGAATCGAAAGGAAGTGACGGGGGTGAAGATTTCATTTGACACGGCTGCAAATCAGGATTGACTGCCAGCTGGTTCGAAATGGCAATTAAACTGCTGATGACACTCAATTAAGCCTTTAGTTGCACTAGTGAACCATTGCAAAAATATGAAAGCTTACACAAGAAGAAATAGTAACACACTCATTTATGGGAGTGTGTTTGAGGCAGACAGAATATGACATACTCAGTTATGTTGTCTCTGTCTGCGATGCCTCCAAGTACCATGCGTTGGATAATGGAGCCGTGTTCCTCCTCTGACAGGCTGCGATGGGACACCAGGGGGGTGGACAGCTTGGTGGCCGGAGAGGGGTCGACACCTTGAAGCCATTTGTGGCCCTCAATCTGCTCGAGTGTTGCTCGTTTCTTGGGGTCTCTCTGCAGCATGTGGCCTATAAGACTGGAGGGAGACACACAGGAGATCAGTATTCTGGAAGAACTGCAGAAACATGTGGTCAGAAATGGAAAGGCATATGGTGCTGTTCCTTGAGAATTTGGTGAAATGTTGATACTCAGCCTCATCTTTTTTGTTATGCTTTTGCATTTCCTAGATTGTGTTATCTGCTTGTTAGCTTGCCAAAAATGTTTGCCACAATGGCTTTCATTGTGTCCATGCTGCCTTTCAGTAGCAGCACTGCTCTCATGATGTACCACTCTAATGCCAAGCATTTAGAATCCACAACTTTGTCTTAAACACAAGGTCCCATTTGAAGGCAGCAATCGAACATCAGTTGTACAGAGGAAGTATTAACATTTTAAAAGTAAACACTCAGATTCAGTGGTCCAATCCCAATCTCCATTCCAACAGCTCGCTACTAAACCTTCACACACTTACTGCATCCCTAATAAATATACTTACAAAGAAATACTTATATAATGTAGTTTTTACTACTACACTAAAAGCCTGACTAGGGACTGGAGATGGAAATGAGCAATAGCTATATTCTCTTTATGTGAATCATCAGTTACTACAGCTTGTTTGTAACAGGTAGAAGTCATACTATGTAAGTCGCATGATCCCTA
>JAPQRP010000003.1:19932089-19943314 GCA_037367295.1 Apogon hyalosoma
ATATTTCTTTGTAAATGTACACCCAAAATGCTTGTTTGTGTCTGTTTTACATGCATGCCAGACCCCACAATGACACCTATTCTTTCAAAGTGAAAGTGCTAATTAGCACATATTTGGCTTCCAGGTTATTTCATGCAGCCCATGGCACATGTAGACTAGCATTACACCCATTGCCTCCATCCATGTCTTCCTGCTGAGGAAAATGCTTTTTAGGCCACAGGGGATTTTATAGTGCAATGGTCTAAGTGGCCTCAGGAGAGATGGGCTGCAGGGCTGAGTGGTGAACCTCCCCTAGGAAACCTATTTGACATCACAGCACTATGAACTGTAGGTTATTCCTCTGGCAAAGTCTATGGAAGGCAAATTTACAAAAAGTTTGTATAGAGGCTAGAAAATATCTGCTACTACAGTACTTGACAGGGTCATAGACATTGAGATTGGACCAATAAATGCAACGTGGCTCATGTTTCATTAGGCCTTTGCTGTCTTACTTTTACTTATTTCTCATCCTGATAAATTCAACATCATATCATCATTTAAGAATACTTCATCTATGTTAAAGAATTGATCATTTACAGGTCATTTAATGGTCAAACACACATCCGATAACTAAGTGACTGACTGTAAAGTATGAATGAAACAGCAAATACCGATCTCCAAGCACCCATGTCACACTCATGTCCTGCCTGAACCACAACTAAGATTGCTATTCAGTGCCCTCCACCGCCAATATGACTGAATGTTTATTTATTTGCTTTTCAGTAATTATTCAGAAGCTCTGCTGGCATGATGAAGTGAATATAAGAATTCATTCTTCAGCACTTCTATTGAAAATCACAGATTAGCCACTCCCCATGTGTGATTAACTACATCACTGACATAGTGGCATCTGTCGTTCTACTTGCATACTTGTATTGTAAGTCCCTTAACTAGATTAATCATTTGCACAAATAGGAAGAAATGGCCACAATGAATTTGTTTAAACAACACACCAACCCTGACGTGTCAATATTTGAAGTACAACATGTAAGTCAACATAACCTAATCGCGTTATGTAAGAATATTATGTGTGTTTGCTAAGCTATAGCATTCAAAATGTATTCAGCACCTCCTTTGCCCTGCTCTGCTTTGACGCATTGTTAAACCCTCACAACGTTAAAAATAGAGGGCCAATTTTAAAGGGTGCATTAGATACACTTAACGCAGCACTGCATCTCTGGAAGAGCAGCTGACTGCAGTGAAAGCAGGACAACGAGGAAGCAGCGGAAAAGAGGCCGTTCTCCTCTCCCCTCGCTCTCCTTCTCTTCACACATCTATAAACATGAAATATGCAGCACCTGCAGAGTACGCCGTCCATCTGTGTGCATGTGTGTTACTCACTCTCTGCATGCTTGGGAGATGTGTGGAGGCACTGTGTATTTACAGTCCATGATCATGGTTAGCGTCTCGCTGTCGTTAGCCTCCTGGAAGGGAGGTTGACCACACACCAGCATGAACAGGATCACTCCCAGACTCCAGATATCTGCAGAAACACAAAGACAGTGCTGGATCAAAAATCACTGAGTGCAAATAATGTGAGAACAAACAGGATTTTTTTTTTTTTTAAGTAAAACGCCCACAGAAGTGAGAAAAATGAAGATGACAGACCAATTGAGTGAATGTCCTCTCTGCTTATTGACCTAGATAAAAAAATACACAAGAGCTGTCTTCCTCCCAATTTAAATGAAGCATGAATCATATTCGATCACAACCATTTCCATAAATATGTACTAGCTAAGGACACATCTGTCCAACCAAGGATGATGCTCTGCACTACTGCTCGCCTGCAGTGTTACGCTATCTCACACACACACACACACAGACACACACACACACACGTATGCATTGTCTCACAAAACACACAGTCTGTGGAAAGTGGGTTAACATGTTCATCCCTTAAAGCTTTATACGAATGCTAATTTTACGGAACAGTTCTCTTGGTCCGATTAGCTGTTTTAAAAGAGCAAGTTTTGGCTCCTGGCATCCGCCGCCACGCCATTCAACAACATGGTCCACTGACACACATCCTGCAGTCATATACCGTCTACAAGGACAGAGATTGAAGCATGAAAGCAGAGTGACTTAGTCATTCTGCAGACCTGCTCTTAACCAGCAGTTTGTAGGAATAGTTGAGGATTTAGGTTAAGGCTGAATGATGCACAAATAAACAATAATTAGTTTGGAAGACTGCAGTATGAGTCATAATTCTTGCAGGAAGGAGAGTTTTTGCATTATATTTTTATTGAGAAGCAAATAAATGATAATCAAGGTTTTTTGCTGGGGTCTGTACCAAGCAAGAGGGGCAGGGTGATTGTTTTTTTCTTTTGTCCTCAGATGTTTTTGTTTACATTGTGAGCTTATATAATCACTTAGCTGTTTTGTTGTGCATGCATATTTTGATGTTGAAAAAAGTGTTTTGAATGGTCTACATCTCGAGTTTTATAGCAATGACTGGTGAATGCTATTATCAACTTAGCTACTTTTAGCTCCACTTTATATTTCGGACTGGTATTTATTTTGGCCCTTTGGCCCCTGGCATTTGCTTAAGTTGACTTGACTTGAGTTCAGTATCAGGAGAAGGATTTTGTTGCCAACCAAACAGGATTATTTAGACCTCCTCATTTGACTCCAGCTTGGTTTACAGGTTGCCATGTCAGCAGTGGTACGGTATACTCATAAAACGAATATAGCCTACAGTGTGTGGAATAGCTTGACTATTTAAAAATGGCAGTAACAACCATAGCCTAATGGAATAGCAAAAATGTTTAACAGTAGGCAAATGGATTTATGGAGTTTTTCTAATTTGTTTGCTGTTGTGGATGGAAATAACAGTTACAAGAGGCAATTAAACATGGAACAGTAAAATGAAAGACACTAGAAGGTATTGCAGCATTTTTAGAGCATTTCTTTGAACCGACATCTGTTAATATACACATCCCCTGTAAATATCCACATCCTGCAGCAGATTATCACATATTACTTGAACTGATCCTGTACTCATGAATCAGTTTGATGTTATATGAAAAGCTACAATATTAAATGCTGTAAACTAATCCTAAAGAGTTTATCCTCCTCAGCAACCCTGACTATTTGCTGTCCCTTGAGTGTGCCAGGATAGGAGAGAGATTTCAATCTGTTGAGGTAAATGTGCCAGTTTACCGTGGGTGGTGAGTACTTATTGCTCTGAGGCTGTGAAGGAGCGTAAACGCTGCTGCTGCAGTCCCCATCACCATCTTACCCCCGGCCGACGTATCCTAGCAACCGTGACCCTGCTCCCTCATTACTTACGTCAGCCGTCCACCAAACTTCCTTCCGAGATAACTTTATTTATAAACCAGATGGCTGACACATCTCTGGATAACACTGTTCATGTCAATGCACATTAGCATGAGTGCTGCTAACTACAGCGGCTACTTAGCGAGTGACAGCTGCAGTGTAAACATCCTTTTTTGTTGCTCTGCGATGCATTGTAACACCAACTGCTTCCCCAAGATAACCAACAACCCCTCCTTTGTGTCTTGACACCACTAACCCCCACAGGGTAAATGGGCCAAGTTCAGCATCCTGTCCTGCTGATCATCTTTGTCCAACACTTCATCTTTTCCTGAAATATTTTCATTTTGTCCAAATATATCATGAATTATGCATGTGTTCAAGATATGTTCTTTGTGATTGTTATTATGTAAGATTCATTTATTTTTGGCTTAGCAGGAAGCATAAATCTATATTTAACCCTCGGATTAGTGAAGAAGAAAGGGTTGACCACACACAGCACGACAGCAAAAGACAAAAAAAAGCATCTTTTAATAGCACTTTCTAGTCCAGGAGTGACTCAAAAACATGCAGACACTGCCCAAACAAGGTTAATTTTAGTTTTGCACATGGCAACAAATATCATATACTCTGGAAAAAACCTCCGCTTTAACAAGAATACTGAGAAAAACAAGAGGGACCACCAGTCAGGTACTGCATTATAAAAGCAGCACCAACAGATTATTAAAGGAAACCAAATGATCTTATATCGTAAAATGCACATAGGCTGAGCAAACATAAAACTATAAGTCTAGTCACTAAATCCAATAAAACTGATAAAGATGCCAAATTTGTGCACATTACAAGCAACAAAGAGCCAGTTATTTAAGATGGACTTAATGTTCTTATCTTTCAGCTGTGCAGGTGGCTTCATTCTTAAAGTAAGGAAAACAGTCTTGTTCTTCTGCTGCTTATTACTGGTTAAATATAGCTCAGTATAAACTGGAATATGTTATTAAGATAAACTTAGATACATTTTCTTACAATTATATGACTTTCCTACCAAAAACTATGCCTGACATTATTATGTTCATTATTATTTTGTTTTTATACACCTCTTCCCAGATCCTTTTTTATTTTTTGCAGTGCAACATTAGCTCAGTAACTTCACAGGATCGCTATACCTTAGCATGTGACACTGTGATGAAGCTGAGATTTTCTCTGCTGCTGCCGTACCTCACACCTGAGATTAATTCATGAAAGTGGCTTGTTGTGTCTTTCTGAAGTTTGGCGTGTTCATCTCTCGCTAATTGGCTCCTTCTGTACTGCTCTGTAGGACTGAATGCTGGTGCAACATTCTGCTTTCTATTTTGGATCACTTTTCTCAAATTATTTTCAGCACTTGCTCAAAAGACAAAAAAAAAACTCCCACTCCAAACATGAGATAAGCTAAGTGAGGACAGCTTCTTTATCTCTGCAATAAGCCGGGCTCGTCGCCACCTGGCACATCATCAGCAAACTCAACACCCTACAGACTTTCAGCAGGTACCTTGGCAGCAAAATAATCCCAGGTCAGGTTACCTCAAAGCCCTGTACGTCAGAACTGCTGACCTCCATTCAGCCAGTTTCACATCCAAGCCACACTGCCGATAGAATCACATGACATTACATCCCGGCTGGATGGATAATCCCCACAATCAAAACATCATCATCTCATCTGAATGAACAATAGGACACAGACTGAGGATGGAACACATACATGGACAGACAACGCTAACAATCATCTGATTTGTCGTCTGGGTCAAGAGCTCAGACGGGCTTTTGCAGGACAGCTGACCGCAGATATCACGCTACCATACTACTGAACACCAGCACACACACACACACACACATATAACAGACAGTGCTACTGCTCTACTTTCAGTATTTGGAATCATCGCTTAGCTCATCTGCTTAGCACAAAAGACAGGAAGAGACTGAAGGCAGACAGAAGAAAATAGCCACTGCAAACCCACTCAGTCAGAAAAATAGAAAATGTGCCTGTCTTGCTGCTGTATTTTTTCCACTCTTGCTGTGACGCAGTAGCCTCTGAATAGAAAGAGGCTCTAGTGATGCCTCTCTTCACTCTGTTTTCCTCTCCTTTCCCCCTCAAAGGTCTCTCTCTCTCTCTCTCTCTCTCTCTCTCCTCTTTACCCGACTCTTCACACTTCTTCTTCATTTCTTTTACATTACATCGTAATTTAATATGGGAGAGAAGGAGTGGTGGTGACAGCAGAAAGGCTGCTGAAGGTGCATGTGTGTATGTGCTATAAACACACAAACGGAGAGTGCTGAGAAGGCAAAAAAAAAAACAAAAAAAACCCATTACAGTCTAGTGAGACCTTATATTTTCTTGTATGCAGAAAGACTATGAGTGTGAAAGTCTGTAAACTGCAGGCAGATGCAGCATTGCAAAACTGCGAGTTGATTACAAATGCAATCATCTGATTTCCTGCAACTGACCATAATCTTTTGTACTTTGTGAAGTTCCTCTGACGCTCGGCACACTGATAAGACTGTCAGTGGGACAGAGTATCTTCCCAATCCATCTACAAGTACTACAGGTCACACAGTCTAGTCAAAGTGTGTGCAGGGCCATCAGTTGGTGATATCAGCAGAGATAGTGTGGGAATGTGAAAGCTAACCAGGCTGAATAACCATGACAAAGGACAAAGGACAATGTCCCGGTGCAGGAAAAGACTGTGATAAAGACTGTGATTAGTCAGCAGTCATCTCAGAGCCACCTAACCTACATCCCACTGTCAGATTCTGGACTCACCTACAGCGGGAGCATCGTACTCGTCCCCCAGTAATATTTCAGGAGCAGAGTAAGCCAGGGAGCCGCACGAGGTGTTGAGTTTTTTCCCTGGTTGAAACCTGTTGCTGAAGCCGAAGTCGGTGAGTTTCACTACGCCCTGCTTCTCGAAGAACACAACATTCTCTGGCTTTAGATCCCTGTGCACCACGTGCAGCCGGTGACAGTAGGAGATGGCGTGGACGATTTGGGCGAAGTAACACTTGGCCACCTTGGATAAAAAAAGAGAAAGATGACAGGATTAATTCAAAATTATTTCTTTCTATCTATCTATCTATCTATCTATCTATCTATCTATCTATCTATCTATCTATCTATCTATCTATCTATCTATCTCTCAGAGCTAGACTCATCATCATGTTGTGACAGTTTCCCTTCTTGAGATACAACTTCATTACCCAAGTACAAATACCTTATTTTCCTTCTGTCGTCTGGAATTGATTATCTGTGAATCTGCATGCATAATGCATTGGTGAACTTCTAACTACCTTTGAACTGCCCTTCACTGCATTTTCACAAAACTGTCTGGAAAAAGCCAAAGACCTTGAAAGTACTGTTGCCTAAAAACTGTAGCTTTCCAAATCCTAACAGTTAACATCAATATGATTCTGTACTGATCTCTTTTGACCTTCACTCATCTCCAAGCACCTCCACGGTCTGGTATTAAAAAAGAAATGGGACTGGTGTCTCTCTGAGTTGAGGACACTTCTTCATGCAGTGTTCACCATCATCTAGCCATTACTCACCTCCTCGCTGAGGCCACCATCGTGTTTCATGATGCAGTCGTACATGTCTCCTCCATCTCCCAGCTCCAGAATGAGGTAGAGCTTGGTGGCTGTGTCGATCACCTCGTAGAGGCGGACCACGTTGGGGTGCTGCACCAGTTTCATGCAGCGAACCTCCTGGAAAAGGTGACCTCTTGCCACCGGATCAAGCTTAGTCTTATCTATCACTTTCACTGCAACCTGAAAGAGCGACAGTTAAAGACAAATAAGAACTGTGGCAACCATTGGTTTTCTACCGCAGTTTTGAGGGTAAAAGTACCTGTTTTGACTTTTTGGAGCTACAAGTGACCATATTTGGACACAACAATGGAGGTCTTTTTAACTTTATTAAACATTTGCAAAACAGATCCATTTGATGGTCTAACATCTTAACCACAGCTACAGTTGAGCTGTCTGTCAAGAAAAAAGAAATATTTCATCCAAAAAGCAGAAACTCTGACTCAGCAGGGAGCAAGCTGCCAATCGCTCCTGTCAATCAAAGCTCAACACAACCGATATAAGAGACTTATTTTGCCTTAAATGTTAATAACAGAGCAATAAGTTACAAATGGAGCACCAGTACACTTATTACAGGGTCCAAATAAAGTGAAAGAGTTAAAATTACTCCCAGAGATAATGTACTGACATAGTACTGACATGCTTCTTGGGGAGCCAGGATAATGACAAGAGCTATTTAGAAGAAAAGTGTCATCGGTCACACATTTAGACATAGAAACACTGTGGACAGACTCACCTTTTCTCCAGTGAACACATGTCGGGCCAGTTTGACCACAGCAAAGTGCCCACGGCCTAGTGTCTTGTCGAGGTCATACAGCCCAGCGATCTTCCCGTCATGATGGCGTTTGAGCCCCGCCATGACTGCTGGCAGATAACAGAGGAAAGATCTGCCTTCTGTCGCCTGCTGGTGTCCGGTCAGTTTTCCATCTCTTCTTGAAGAAAGCGAAGCTTGGTGTTTGGGGGGCTGATCGGCGCTTCTTGCCAAAGTAGTAATTTGCAGAAAAATGGACTCACTTCATTTCCATTTTCTGGCAACCGATGGAAAAAACTATGCAAAGAGGAGACAGAAGAGAGAGAAAGTCCCAGTGGAATCAGATTTGATATTTCAATGTTTAATATAATCAGTCTTGTGCAACATGCTCCAGTATATGGCTGAACTGTGATAACAAATGTTGTTGGTAGTATTCTGGAATTTATCGTTTCCTTAAAACAATAAAATCTTCTGTTGACTCATACCCCAACTTGAGGAAATAAACTCTATTAAATTTTGGTCCAATAAAATGCTTTCTTGTATTTTAACATCCACTGCAGATGATCTATGAACTAGCTGGCACTTATATTTTATTATGGGCCATTTCAGGCTTTTCCAGATTGGGTTTCCCTTACTGAATTCCTGCATAAAATAAGCAAATTCCACACTTCAAACATTTCATGAGGGCTTTGGTGTAGATATGAAACTGTGCGTATGCTCTACGTCAAACACACATCATATCTTCTTTTAACAATTCATGCTAAATCATTTGAGCTTTCTGCCTCTCAAGCATGTCAACACTTAACTTTTCTGAACACGTCATATCAAATATCTCTCTACCAACATGTCTAACTCCTGCTGTGTTCACCGGGAGCTTCTATCGTCATGCAGTGCATTTTTTCACAGCCCTGATTATGAAACGATGCCTTCAGGGGTGGTGTGCCATTCCTCTTCCAGGAATCTACCTGCGTGCCAAAAGCGTGGAGAAGTACAATGTAAAGGCGAGGAACATTCCTGGGAGGTGAACCTAATCAAGGTGTGTTCCACTCACCTGGATTCTCAGAGACAACAGGAAGCCAAATAACTGTTGCCAGGGATCACACCCACTTCATAACTGTGCTAACATGCAGCGAGATGAAAAACTAGCAACGTCTGTAACCCAGCAGCAGTCTGTGTGCGTTACTAAAATGAAACTATGTACAACTAAAAAGCTCTTTGTGATTTTTATTTGATCTGTGACCTGAGAGAAAAGAGTGAGTCACTTTTCATATATTAGGAAGCTGACATCTTTATCTGTCTGTCTCACCCTCTCAAACACACTGACACAAAAGTAATCTCAACGGTGCTGATCTCCTCGCCTCACTCTGACACTGACAGCACGTAGGTGTTGACATTTCAAAAAAAAAAAAACTGAAAGGCACAAACAGTCGAGGCCCCTTTTATTTATTTACTGACTAGCACATGCAAAGCTGTGGCCTGGGTGACATCGCAGGACAGATGACGTCAAAGTGGGCTGAGGTGCACTTGTGGTCTGGTGTGTTGACCTCAGTCAAACCCGGGGCATTAACATTAACTCATCAACAAACCACTGAGCCCCTGATCACCTTCTGGATCCTAAATGCCATGCACATGTAATCATTTGATCGGTTTTAAACACGTGAACTTACCTGTTCAGGTGTGTGGTACATATTGTGAAATCAGAGATTTTCTTCATGTCAACAGGCTGTACTGTACCAGTCAAACACGCTTTAAAACTGGTTATATAACTGTACTGTTCAATGTGCTAGTGGTGTATTGATTTACAAGGTGCAAGTAAGTGCATACGAAAGTACACAAACACAGAAGAAGTCGAGGACCTACTATAAGAACTAGCACAGGAGAGATTAGAGACATGCCTATCATGATACAAGGATAATTCATACTTTGCCAGGATCTTCAATATGGTTGTAGAGGGTTTAGGTGTTGTGTAAAGCTTAGGCCTTTCTCCAAAACTTTAGGAGCGATAATATTACAATTTTATCTCAATAACAGATGAAGCCTTGTCTGAAGAGCTAATGTAATATATTTTTCTGCACTTAAGTGAACTATTAAGTGAATTATCAAGTAGAAATACAGTGTTGATGAGAATTGATCCAATAAAACATAATACTGTGATATTTTCTTAGTCCCTCTGTGACACTCTGCGGATAGGAACTCACTATCAAGTCTATGGTCAGCTTGAAAATCAGATAAATCACATAGAAATCAATTTGGTGTAAGATAAACAACCTTATACTGGAGCAAACATACTAAGAGCCACTGCTAATATGTAAGTGTTAACAACACCTTGATCCCATCTATTTCAGACTGTGGCCACTAAAACCTTACATCATTCAATGAACATGATAAAAAAAAAGTTTTAAAAAAAGTAGCCTGAACATATATTAAGACGAGCTGCATAGGACTGTATATTACTGTAATACAGGGGTGTTGATGTCATTTTAGTTCAGGGGCTACATTCAGCCCAATTTGATCTCCACCAGTAAAACCAGCAAAATAATAGCATAATAATCTATAAGTATAACTCAAAATGTTTCTCTTTATTTTAGTGCACAAAAGAAAAAGTGCAATTTTACCAATATTATGCTTCAGCTTCACATTTATACATTTAGTAACAGGCAAAATAAGGTTGAAATTCCACTTATCTTTCTTAAGAAATTTCAGGTTGTTCATAGATTATTCAAATTTTCTTGTGAAAAATCATCATTTAATTTCACTTTAAAACAACAACAAAAAAAAAACAGCTGTCATCATTTAGAGGTTATTATGCTATTATTTTACCGGGCTGATACACTTAAGATCAAATTGGGCTGTAGCCTATGGGGCACCTGAACTAAAAATGAGTTTGACACCCTTGTCTGTTTATACGTTTATTGTTAATAACTTCTGGACTTTGCAAGTTCATCCTACTTTGGTTTCAGCCTGCTGACTATATGTTTGACATCCCTGCTGTAATATCTTTTTTTTTTTTTTTTATCTTATCCAGATGATGAGCCACTTCTGCAATTGTACCAGAAAGCACTAGAATAGATGCAATATGCACATGCATCATGGATTATTCTGTGCATTATTGGTTCAGTATTTTTAACTGGATCCATCTCATGTGCACATTTCTTGTCTAGATGAAGAGCTTAGCATACAAATCAGCTTTTCCTCCTTCAGAATCCATCACAAGGCTCTATGAAGAAGTAAACTTACAACCACAGGAACACATTAAGCTTCCAGTGACATTAAATATTAATACTAGTGGCATCAAATGACATATTCACTCCTGTGTCCTCTCAGGTTGATGAAGGATGCTAATGTTCAGTGTTATTTTCAGTGCATATAGGCGCTGCTGTCCATATGGGACCCCCCCACCACCACCACCCCCCCACAACCCTGTTTCTGTCAACACGCCTGCTGGCCGCATCCACAGCCTGCGCCAACCCCACGCGCACTGGATGAAATCTGTGAAGCACGAGCAGCGTGGTGAAGGATGCGCACCAAGGTTAGTTAGATTTATGCA
>JAPQRP010000003.1:19966232-19977026 GCA_037367295.1 Apogon hyalosoma
AATAGGTACCAGTTTGTCAATGTAAACCAACAATCATCACCATATTCCACAGTTAGTTATGGTGTGCCGCAAGGGTCGGTCCTTGGGCCCATTTTGTTTACGCAGTATATGCTTCCTTTAGGTAACATCATTAGAAAACATGGCATTAATTTTCACTGTTGTGCAGACGACACACACAACTGAATTTATCAATTAAACCTGACCAGACTAAGCAAGTGGATAAACTAAGTGCCTGAGTCCAAGATATAAAGACCTGAATGACCATTAATTATATTTTACTTAACACTGGAAAAACAGAGGTCAGTATAATAGGCCCTAAAAGTGTGAGAGACTCCCTAACTGACTAGATAGTTACTCTGGACAATGTGAGTGTAGGCTCCAGCACTACAGTTAACTCACTGGCTACCAATCATTTTCAGAGAAGAGAGCCCCATATTGCCAGTGTTTTTGAGCATTTTGACTGATTTTTCAAGACCCACAGAATATTGAGTTCTTTGACTACATAAACAACAAACATATCAATTTAAAGTGTAGACTCTCTTCTTTCATCAGGAAAAAAAAATTGTTTCTAGCCTTTTGGGTTCTGTAGTAATCGACAGTAGAACATAGGGTGGTTTCAGCAAAAACACCTGGTGTTAACCAAAACAGAGAAAATTTGCTTTTTATGCAAAGAGGCATGTCAAGCAGAACAGTGACTTTGATGTCAATATTTTTAGTTTTAGTGACACCTCTAACATCTGAACAGTTGTTTACTTCTATGAAACAACAGCAAAAAAAAAAAAAAAACACTAAAAAGAAGGCTTTTGATGGCAAAACAATAATTTATTCACAAATATAAACATATAAACAATATAAACAACAAACACTGTTTTACCTTTGACAAAAAATTATAAGCTATTTACCGGTACTATTTGAACTATTTACAGGTGTGTGAATGTCTTTTCGCCCCTAATCAGAATAGTTTAGCTGAGTGTGGTAAGCCGTAAAACACTCTCCTGCATGCAAGGGAACACAACAAGATGTGCGCCACATTTTGGTCTTGCTGCATTGGCCCCTGTGTGTGCAGACCCTACACCTCCTTCTGGTCTGGACTTCTTGCTAGTGGACATCAGGCATTCCAGTTTGTGCCTGCCAATTTGTCCATCTAGTCTGCTCTGTGAGTCAGTGTTATATGGTGCCCTTGGAGTACGTTCTCGTTCCTCCAAGTCATCAGCCCCCTTAACCCCAACACATGTAACTTCCTCCTCCTCTACCTGCTCCCTCTCCTTCTCCTCACCCACATGACGCTTTGCTGTCCAGGTCTTCACTACCCTATACATGAACTCCAAGAGCATTTTACACTCTCCTGGGTTTCTGACTCTGTAGCGGACATATGCATTAAACATGGAAACCTGAAAGAGGTATTCGTCTAGTGACAGACCAGACTTGCCATTAAATGAAGGGCACTTGCGGTCCCTGGACATAACAAACACACGTTCAGTGGAGCATGTTCTGCTTGACATGCCTCTTTGCATAAAAACCTCATTTTCTCTGTTTTGGTTAACACCAGGTGTTTTTGCTGAAACCACCCTATGTTCTACTGTGTTTTTTTTGGTCCAATTTATCAGCACCGTTCATGGAGGAGCTGTAGGCAACAACACATTCTGGCTTGAACTGGGAAACCTTGTTTTTGTGTCTCCTCTGCCATACATCAACTCTTTGAATTTTATCTTGGTGGCAGGTTGTCACCATCTTCACCAATTGTTTGTCCTGCCATGCTACCACCATCACCCTTTCATTGTGTGGCATGTCAGTGCGTACCTGGTGGGTGATTAGTGGGTGGCACCGACAGAGCCTACAAAGCATAGTGGGTAGTCCACACAGGACACTCAGTCTCAGGTGGGTTTTCATGGAGACAGCATGCTATTAAACTGGCTATTGTTGGGGCTTTGTTGTTGCTTACCTTGTTATCCAGCCAGGGCTACTTGCAGGTCTACCTGTGACTTTTATGCACCCCTTCCACTGAACGTGTGTTTATGTCCAGGGACCGCAAGTGCCCCTCATTTAATGGCAAGTCTGGTCTGTCACTAGACGAATGGACTGAGGAGGTACAAGCCAGTATATGTGCCCGACATCTCTCCATGGTAGATCAGGCCTATTTTATGTTCGATCACTTGTAAGGTGAGGCTAGGAGTGAGATTAAGTTTTGTCCAACCAGGGACATGGAGGACCCTGCTCGGATCTTAAGCATCCTACAGGAGCTTTATGGTTGTCCTCAGCCATATGTTACATTGCAACAGGCCTTCTTTTCAAGGAGACAGCAGGAGGGAGAAACCCTACAGGAGTACTCCTTGGCCTTGATGTCCATAATGGAGCAGGTTAAGCAGAGTGCACCTGGTGGGGTGCCCAATGCTGAAGCTCTCCTGCGGGACCAGTTTCTAGAGCATGTGGCTGACAATGCCCTTTGTAGGCACTTGAAGCAGTTTGTTTGTAACAGTCCAACTGCTACTCTGTTACAAGAACAGGCTTTAGGCCCTCAGATGGGAGTGGGAGGGGCTCCCCAGTAGTCATAGGGAGAGGAGCCTTTTGCTTCCCTCTGTCTATGGGCTCCAGTATGAGGTCCGTGGTAGTGCTTGCGCTCCCATTTTGCCAACAGTGGTGCCAGGATTTTTTTTTTGCCAATAGTGGTGCCAGGATTGCTCCTCCTGGAACCGTCATCTTATGATGGTGGAGGAGTTTGAGAGCCCTAATGACCCTAGGAGCTGTTGTCGGGGGCATTTTGCCCCTGGTAGGGTCTGCCATGGCAGATTGGTCCAGGCAAAGGGTCAGACAAAGAACGGTTCAGAAGACCCTTCATGATGAGAAAGATCAAAAGACTGTGTATCCAGCCTGGAGGGTTACTGGGGCTCTGCCCTGGAGCCAGGCCTAGGGTTGGGGCCCGTGGGCGAGTGTCTGGTGGCAGGACCTTCGCCCATGGGGTCCGGCCGGGCCCAGCCCGAACTGGCTGCGTGGGCTCGTTGCCTTGTGGGCCCACCACTCGCAAGGGGAAGTAGGAGGGTCCGGTGCAATGGGGATTGGGCAGCAGACCAAGGAGGGGGCCTTGGCGGTCTGATCCCCAGTTACAGAAGCTGGCTTTGGGAACATGGAATGTCACCTCTCTGGCATGGAAGGAGTGGGAGCTTGCGGATGAGATTGAGCGTTACTGGTTAGATATAGTTGGTCTCACCTCGACACATAGCGTTGGCTCTGGAACCCAAGTCCTTGAGAGAGATTGGACTTTCTTCTTTGCTGGAGTTGCCCTGGGAGAGAGGCGGAGGGCAGGGGTGGGCTTTCTGATAGCCCCCAGGCTCTCTGCCTACATGTTGGAGTTTACCTCAGTGGATGAAAGGGTTGCTTCCCTCCGCCTAGGGGCTGGGGAACGGGTGCTGACAGTTGTTGGTGCATATGCACCACACAACAGCTCAGATTACCCACCCTTTTAGGAGTCCCTGGGATGGGTGCTAGCAATTGCCCCAAAAGGGGACTCCATTGTCTTACTGTGGGACTTCAACACTCACGTGGGCAATGACAGTGTGACCTGGAGGGGCATGGTGGGGAGGAATGGCCTGCCCAATCTGAACCTGAGTGGTGTTCAGTTATTGGACTCCTGTGCGAGTCACAGTTTGGCCATAACTAACACCATGTTCATGCATGAGGATGCCCATCAGTGCATGTGGCACCAGGACATCCTAGGCCGTCGGTCAATGATAGACTTTGTGGTCATGTTGTCAGACCTGCGGCCGTATGTTTTGGACACTCAGGTGCGGAGCTGTCAATCGACCACTACCCGGTGGTTAATTGGATCAGGTGGTGGGGGAAGACACTGTGTAGACCAGAGAGACCCAATCGGGTAGTGCGGGTCTGTTGGAAATGCCTGGTGGAAGAACCTGTCAGACAGATCTTCAAGTCACACCTCCGGCAGAGCTTCAACTACGTCCTGAGGGTGGAGGGGAGCATTGAGTCCGAATGGGCTCTGTTTCGCTCTGCCATCACTGAGGCAGCTGTGGCAAGCTGTGGCTGGAAGGTGGCTGGAGCCAGTCGTGGTGGTAATCCCCGAACCCACTGGTGGACACCAGAGGTGAGGGGAGCCGTCAGGCTGAAGAAGGAAGCCTACAGGACGTGGCTGTCCTGTGGGTCTCCAGAAGCAGTTGACTGGTACCGGCAGGCCAAGCGGCGTGCAGCCGTCGTGGTCACTGAGGCAAAAACTTGGGCGTGGGAGGAGTTTGGTGAGGCCATGTAGGAAGACTACTGATCGGCTCCAAAGAGATTCTGGCAAACCGTCCGGCGCCTCAGGGGGGGAAGGCGGCAACTCGCCCACACTGTTTACAGTGGGGACGGGGAGCTGCTGACGTCAACTGAGGATATAGTCGGGCAGTGGAAGGAATACTTTGAGGAGCTCCTCAATCCCACCAACATGCATTCCGAGGAGGAAACAGAGCTGAGAGGCCAGGAGACGAATGGACCAATCTCTGAGGCAGAAGTCGCTGAGGTAGTGAAGCTACTCGTGGCGGTGGAGCCCCGGGGGTTGATGAAATCCACCCCGGGTATCTCAAAGCTCTGGATGTTGTAGGGCTGTCTTGGCTGACACACCTCTACAACATTGCGTGGACATCGGGGGCGGTACCTTTGGAGTAGCAGACCAGGGTGGTGGTCCCCATCTTTAAGAAGGGGGACCAGAGGGTGTGCACCAACTACAGGGGGCTCACACTCCTCAGCCTTCCCGGTAAGGTCTACACCAGGGTACTGGAAAGGAGGGTACAATCAGTAGTTGAACCTCAGATCGAGGAGGAGCAATGTGGTTTTCGTCCTGGACGTGGAACCATGGACCAGCTCTATACCCTTGCTGGGGTGCTGGAGGGGGCATGGGAGTTTGCCCATCCAGTCCACATGTGTTTTGTGGATTTGGAGAAGGCTTATGACTGTGTCCCCAGAGGCACCCTGTGGGGGGTACTCCAGGAGTACAGGGTGGATAGCCCTTTGCTGGCGGCCATTCAATCCCTGTACCAAAGGAATGCGAGCCTGGTCTGCATAGCTGGTAATAAGTTGGACTTGTTCCCAGTGAGGGTTGGACTCTGCCAGGGCTGCCCTTTGTCACCGGTTCTGTTCATAACGTTTATGGACAGAATTTCTAGGTGCAGCCAGGTGGGGGAGGGGGTCGAGTTCGGTGGCAGGAGGATCTCATCTCTGCTTTTTGTGGATGATGTGGTCCTCTTTGCTTCATTGAGCAGCGACCTCCAGCTCTCGCTGGGACAGTTCGCAACCGAGTGTGAAATGGCTGGGATGAAGATCAGCACCTCCAAGTCTGAGGCCATGGTCCTCAGCCGGAAAAGGGTAGAGTGCCCACTCCAGGTTGGGGGGAGGTCCTGCTTCAGGTGGAGGAGTTCAAGTATCTTGGGATCTTATTCACGAGTGAGGGTAGGATGGAGCAGGAGGTTGACAGACGGACTGGGGCGGCATCTGCAGTAATGCAGGCGCTAAACCAGTCCGTTGTGGTGAAGAGGGAGCTAAGCCAAAAGGCGAAGCTCTTGATTTACCGGTCGATCCACGTTTTGACCCTCACCTATGGTCATGAGCTTTGGGTAATGATCGAAAGAATGAGGTACAAGCGGCCGAAATGAGTTTCCTTCGCAGGGTGGCCAGGCTCAGCCTTCGTGATAAGGTGAGGAGCTCAGACATCCGGGAGGGACTCGGAGTAGAGCCGCTGCTCCTCCATGTCGAGAGAAGCCAGTTGAGGTGGCTCAGGCATCTTGTAAGGATGCCTCCTGGTCACCTCCCTGGGAAGGTGTTTTGGGCATGTCCATCTGGAAGGAGACCTTGGGACTGACCCAGGATACGCTGGGGGGATTATATCTCTCGACTGGCCTGGGAATGCCTTGGGATCCCCCGGGAGGAGCTGGTGGAAGTGGCTGGGGAGAGGGAAGTCTGGGCTTCACTGCTGAGGCTGCTGCCCCCGCAACCCGGACCCGGATAAGCAGATGAAGATGAGTACAAGGGTGCCAGGATTGGGCAAGGTAATGGAATTGCTGAAACAACAGCAGGAGCAGTTAAATCAGCTCACCCAGACTGTGGCTCCACGGCCAAATGGTAGGCCCCTGTGCGGTAACATTACCTAACCAGCCTGGTCACTATGCCAGTGAGTGCAACAGGGAGCATGTGCCGCCTCGTGCCCGTGCTAATCCAACCTCTGGAGCCTCCCATTCTGCTACCCAGCAGGGAAACTGAAGCCCTCTGAACTGAGGAGCCAAAGTTCAGAAGGGGAGTCCACTGGCTCACAAGTAAGGGAAGTTTCTGTATTAATGGCATCATGTCCAGTCACTGAAGTTGACATGGGTGGGGTTATGGTCTCTTGCTTAGTGGACACCGGATCAATGGTGTCCACCATCACAGAAAGTTTCTTTAATGAACATTATGAACCTTGGGGCCTTGACCGCCTCCGCTCCTGCCATTGGCTACAGTTGAGGGAAGCCAGTGGGCTCAATATCTCCTACATAGGCTACCTGGAGCTAGATGTGGAGCTATGTGATAATGTGATCTCAGGTTGTGGCATTTTGGTGGTAAGGGATCCACCTAACACTGGCCCATCCCCGGTATCTTGGGAATGAACATAATTTGCCGCTGTTACTGAGAACTTTTTGGTGCATATGGACCATCTCTTTTTGATTTGCCTGTTGTCACACAGGCTCCCAGCCCCGTCACTGAGGCCCTCCAGAAGTGCCATCAGGCAGTGGCTCAGAAGCCCACACCCTTAACGGAACTGTAAAAGTGCATGGCTCATGACCAGTGCGGATGCCTGGGGGCACAATGAGGTTTATGGCCAGTACCTGTCCTGAGCAGTTTGCAGGTCAGACTGTCTTGTTTGAATCCTCTGAGTCTGGCCTGCCTGCTGGGTTACTTGCCTCTGCTTGCATTTTGCAGGCTGATTAAGCCGCAGTCTACATCCCAGTGGTTAATGTGGGGACAACGGAAGCACTTTTATACCCTCGCACCAGCCTTGGAGCCTTAAGTGAGGCAGAGGTGGTGAGTTTACTAACGGGGATTACAGAAGTTGGCACCAGAACAGCCACCATCTCGGCTCAGGTAGCAGCTGAACCTGTGCAGGATAGACTGGACAACACTGATTTGTCTGCACTGGGTGTGGATGAACAGACAGAGGTAAAGTCCCTGCTGCAGAAGTACCACACAGTGTTCTCTTCCCATGAAGGTGACCTGGGTTGCACAAACCTGGTTACCCATGAGATTCCTTTGTTGGATAGTGTGCCCATCCGACAATGCTACAGGTGCATCCTGCCCTCTGAATATGAAGCTGTCAAGGCTCATATAAACCGGCTCCTTGATGCGCAGGTGATCCAGGAAAGTAGCAGTCCCTATGCTTCTCCCATTGTTCTGGTCCAAAAGAAGGATGGTAGTTTGCACCTTTGCATAGACTACCATCTTCTGAATGGGAAGACCAGAAAGGATGCCTTTCCCGTGCCGCGCATCAAGGAGACCCTGGACATGCTGTCGGGTGCCTGCTGGTTTTCCACCTTCGACCTGGCCAGCGGTTACAACCAGGTCCCTGTGGCAGAAGAGGACAAACCAAAGACAGCCTTCTGTACACCATTTGGCCTCTTTGAGTTTAAGCAGATGCCCTTTAGGTTGTGTAACGTGCCCAGTACATTCCAACGCCTCATGCAGCGGATGTTTGGAGACCAGCAATGTCAGTCACTCCTTTTATATCTCGACGATATAGTAGTGTTCTCCTCATCTGTCTCTCAACATCTGCAGAGGCTGGAACTTGTGCTGGGGTGTCTCCAACAAGAAGGGCTGAAGGCCAAACTGGAGAAATGCTCCTTTTTTCAACAAAAGGTGAAGTATTTGGAGCATGTAATCTCCCAAGAGGGAGTGTCCACTGACCCCTCCAAGACTGAGGTGGTGGCTGACTGGAAGCGACCTCAGCATGTCACAGAGCTGCGTTCCTTCTTGGAGTTCGCCAACTATTACCGTTGCTTTGTAGAGGGTTTTGCCCAGTTGGCAACCCCTCTACATAAGCTGGAGGCTTTTATAGCTGGGACGAAGACTAAAAAGGGGTCAGGGAAGCCTCTGGGTGAAGCATGGACCCCCCAGTGTGAAGAGAGCTTTGAAGCTTAAGGCTCATTTCTGGCCAAGCTCGTTTCTGCCCCTGTGCTTTTTTATGCTGACTTCACCAAACCATTTGTCTTAGGGACGGATGCGAGCTGCAGTGGTCTTGGGGCAGTACTGTCACAACCTCACAGACTCGAATTATATCAGCAAATGGATGTCCATCAGTCCTGGTCTCATCTATAGCCTGTCTGTCCATGGGAGTGGATATCTCCTTCACTGTGGTTCTCCCCAAGGTTTTTCTGTTTCCCACTGGGTTTTTTGGAGTTTTTCCTTGTTGAAATGGAGGGTCTAAGGACAGGGAATGCCCAGGACATTGATCCATTTGCTTCACTGGCTGTTTACTAACTGATTACTTGACTGTTTGTTCATTTTCATTGTGTTTTTTTTAAACTAAAAAACCTACAACATTCTGTTATACATATTTCTGTAAATATTAGTAAGTACTTTAACCTGGTAAAGGTGGTGATTTGCCCAACTTTATTTTTCAATGTAAAAATTAAAAAAAAGCTCAGTTATGGAGCTACACAAATGATACAGCTGTTTTTTTATGGTTTGCACAGAAGTGCATAACATGCTGTTCTTGCACAAAAAAATGTGTGTACTTTTGAACTTATGGGGAACAATATATGTTATGGAGCTATAAGTCCACTGTGGTTACAGAGCTACAGACTACATGACATGAAGAGGACTACTATAGGGACACACGTCCTGCCCCCTCAAATGAAAGTTTGTGAAGCTTCAGGAGGTAGGGAAAAGGTAAATGACCATTAAGTTTTACTTTCACTTCCAGGGTCCATGCGTATCCATTTTGAGGTTGCCCCCCCATAGTATTATGAGTAGGATGGACTCCCCCCCATGCAGTATTATGAGTAGCCCCCCCCCACCACCACTGAACCCCATGCGTGCACACCCCACCACCACCACCACCACCATCAAACCCCATGCGTGTCAAGGTGTCTAAAAGTATGTTCAAATATCTTTACTTTCTGGAAGTTTCATTTAAAAAGATTAAACGTAATAATAAAAACTTAAAAGAAAACATGCTTTTTGGTTATGGAGTTATAAGCCCCAAAATCAGAACCATGATAAATCTTGAAATTTTGCCATTTCTACAAACAATGTGCGAAAATCTGCTTAGGACAGTAATAATATGAATGAATACAAGTAACAAATACAATAAAAACATGTTACTTAAATTTTTTTTGACAAAGTAATAGTATTGTGAAAATGTGGTAAAAAGTCAGTGCCGAGAGGTGTCAGTACATTTGAAAGTTACTTTTGTTCTACTGGTTGTAACTTTTTCTATTGAATCAATTGAAAATTGGAAAACAGTTTAAAAAATAGAGATTCTAAGCTAAACGAGTTCATGCAGTATATCCTAAGAATAATTTTGATTTTTATCATACATGTTCAGTTTCCCTTGACCTGACCCATGAATAAAATTGAATTGAATTTGAATGTCTTCCATCGTTTACACCCATGATGTTTGTCAATTTAAAAAATAATTTTACAAATCGAGAAAGTCACAGTTTGTTGTAAAACTTTAAGTATTAGACAAACAGAAGAATTATGCATTTGAAAGTCATGGAGGTGACATCATCATAATGGTCTCTTTACACTGTCTGTTCAAAATTACTGAAGATGTCTCTGCAGCTTCATCATGACTAGGCTTGGACTGATTTCCTTTTCTTTTAATGCTTTTTCATGGAATATGCTGAGGTAAAAGCCATTTTAATATTGGTGACATGTATGACGTGACAAGAGTTGCAGTCAACTGAGCTGTGTAAAACAAAATCAGATGATACTTTACTGCCTTTGCCACTAACTGTGACTTTCTTGACTTGTAAAATTAGCTTTTAAATTGCCAAACATCATATGTGTAAATGGTAGCACAATACCTGGATTTGTCAGGTTTTTACTTACCCATAATTGTCATTTCTTATTTCAGATTTATTTTTATATTTTGTCTGAAACTACTTTCCAAAAAAGACAATGTGAAGAAACTAAGCAAACCGAAAGCTGTTGGTACTCACATCTTACTGTGTTTTGAAGCGTGAACAAAGTATATATCACAGGTTTAATCACATTCATCAACCCCTCCAAACAATAAAAAAAAAACTCAGAAAACTACAATCAAGTAGGTAAGTAGATGAGTAAGGTAATCAACATGAACAACATTATGCGTTCATGTGAATTTATCTCCAGATGTCCTTAATACAGTGGTTTGCAAAAGTACCCTTTGAACTTTTTGACATTTTGTCATGCTATGACCACAAACATAAATATGTTATTGGAATTTTATGTAAGACCAACACAAAGTGGCTCACAATTGTGAAATAGAAAGAAAATGATACATGATTTTAATATTGTTTTACAAATAAAAAACTGAAAAGTGCAGTGTGCAAAAGTTTTCAGCCCCCTTTTCTCTGAGGGCAACCAATTGCTTTCAGAAGTTTCCTGATGATTGCTGAATGATTAAATGTTGACCAAATGACTAAATAGAGTCTACCTGTGTAATCTAATCTCAGTACAAATACAACTGTTCTGTGATGGCCTCAGAGGTTTGTTAAGAAAATACTGAGGAGCAAACAGCATCATGAAGTCCAAGGAACACACCAGACAGGTCAGGGATAAAGTTGTGGAGAAGTTTAAAGC
>JAPQRP010000003.1:19990931-20005551 GCA_037367295.1 Apogon hyalosoma
CTTCATGGTACCTAACAAAGCAGGTCCACTCACTGTTCATGCAGAGGTGGACCTTACAGACCCTGTAGACCACACTGACTGATGACTGATATCACTGTCCTCACTGTAACTCTTACTGTCACTGTCTTGTAATGTGTGTTGGAAATGACCAAAAATAGTCACTTGCCCGATAAAGGGTTAATAAATACAGGCTGTTGTAAATGAAGCACCTCTTTCATGATGGCTAATGTGTAGAGCTTTGAAAAGATCAGTGGCATGAGTAACCCTGAAGGCCGCTCTGTTTGTACGCAGACATTTGTTTTGCTGAGCAGCTCATGTCTTGAGAATAAAACAAAACGCCATTCCTCAGGAAAGCTTTAACGTCCAGTGAGTGATGGGAGTTGTGATTTATCCTCAGCTGCTACGTCACAGACGCTTTGTCTTACTTTTCCTGTGACCCTCTCGCCGACAACATGTTTGTTTTCAGGTCTATATTTGTGCAGCCAAGTCGCTGTCGGTGGGGGAAATCCTGTCTGACGTCACAGCCTGTTCTGATGAAAACACTGGCTCTTACTGACGTCCAGGAGACCCAACGGTAATTTTTCATCAAACCTTATGTAATTCACAGCTCTAATCTTTGTTTAAACAGGTAATCCTCTGTACATTGCAGAAGTATATGGCCTTGGCCTGGAAGCGGATGCATTGGTACGACTGTCAAACATTCTTTATTATGTGAACACGCACAGGTCAGATGATGATGAATGCTGAATCACATGGTTGTGGCGTGCACTTACACAAACAGATGGCTGCACTTAGACTGTAATATTTTCATTGCTTGTTGGTGTTGCATGTCTGGAAAATCTGAGTAATGTTTGTTTGAAAAGTCATCTTTGACCTAATGTAGGCTTTATTTAATCATCATGTCATGTATTAAAATGTGTTTGTAAGTGAAACAGATGCTCAGATAATTAATACACATCGTCATCACTACACTCACATGAGGTCATGATTACAAAGTCTTAAAGTATTGATTTTTTTTGTTTGAATGGTTTTAAAAGACAAACATCCATTAAGAACACACACGTCTATCACTGCTCAGTAAAGGAAGTCAATGAAATGCTTGTTTTTAGTACTATTGGTCATTTTAATCGGTTCTTAAGGTTGTTTTGATGGATTTTATGTATGGTATGAATAGGTCTTAGGGCAGTTGTTTATAGCTTCTCATGATTTTTTTTATATATTGTTGGGACAGGTGCTATAATCTATTGCAACATTCTGCATTTGTTCTCACAGTGTGGTTCATTATCTGTTTTTCTCTATGTGTGTAATTGTATTGTCAGTGCATATTGTTATGCAGTTTTTCAACACAATAATAAATAAAGCACAACAAATAAAGTACATTTGATTGACATTACATATCCTCTCTCAGAAAAAGTAAAATAAATACTCTGCAAGGTAAGATTAAAGCTAGCAAACAGACAGTTTTGCAGCATTAGACTTCAAAGCGCAAAATGCTCATGTGCCTTGTGAAAAAGTACCTTTTTCCTCCTGTAATTTAAGTTAAATGGTGAAACTCATGTATTTTAGTATCATTACATGCTAACCGAAATATTCCAAACCATTTTTTTTTGTTCTTTTAAGATAAACGATTACGACTCATGAATGAATGAATGAAATAAAATGAATGATTCATGAAAATCAATATTCAGTATCTCAAAATGTTAGAATATTTCATGAGATCCAATAATATAAAAAAGGCTTATCATATGGAATTTCAAATCTGTAAAAAGTATGTTTATTTATGCACTCAATACTAGGTTCCTTTTGGATAAATTACTCCATTAATACAATACGAATGCGGCATATGCTACAAAACTGAAATGACTGCACTTCACATTTCAGATGGGGAACAACCCAAAACACACTGTTGCAGCAACCCAAGAGCTTTTGACGGTAAAGAAATGGGATGTTCTTCAATGCCAGAGTCAGTCACCTGATCTCAGTCCAGTAGAGCAGCTTTTCAGTTACTGTAGACTAAACTGAAGACTCAAAGATCCACAGACAAGCAGAAACTGAAGACAGCTGTACTAAAGGCCTGACAAAGCATCTCCATCTCAGTATTTGTTGATGTCCATGGGATCCAGACTTCAGGCTGTCTTTGACTGCAAAAGATTTCCATCCAAGTATGAAAAAACAATCCTCGTATTTACAACCATCTTAGTTTGTCCAATTACTTTTGAGCCTCTGTAAATGGAGAGACTGCATTTAAGAGGTTCTAATTCCCAAATAGTTGATGCAATATTGTTGTTAAACCCCTGAGTTAAAGCCTAAAGTCCACACTTGATTACATCTTGGCTGTTTCATATCAGATCCACTGCGGTGATGTACAGAGGACTAGTTACAAAATGTATGTTACTGTCCAATTACTTATGGACCTGACTGTAAAATGCTCATTCCAAGCTAAAGAAAACACAACAGTCTTTATTTCTAGGTAACTCTGCATGAATAAAAACATAATTACAGATATCTCAATGCATTTCTCCCATTAGACCTCCCCACACTGAATCTTTAAAAGTGTTGCCAAAGTTGGAAGCCATTGCATCCCTTCAGAACGGTGCTTTATGTGGGTCAGCGCAGTCCACTGTTCAGTACCTTTTGTAGCTTAAATGCTAAGCTCTTCCTGGTATGTACCAATCATTCTGACCACCCAGTCAACAGTGTACTTGTTTGGGTGTAAACACTACAGAGGAGAGGGTAAGGCTACAAGCAAATATAACAAAGTAAGCTATTTGTATTTGGGACAAGCTGAAACAGGCCAGTGCTCTGCTGTACACATACACAGTGGTTAACAATAGCTTTTGTGAATTAATATCCGTGTGTGTGGTGTTGTTGTGTCTGTCTCTAACCACTGATTCAGACTGGCAGACAGTCTCAGGCCAGGCAGCAGCGCAGCAGGGGGCTTCTGGGATTTTCAACGAGCCGCTGCCACCGGACCGCCACTTCCCATCATGCCGTTCAGTATGGCCAGTTCTGAATGGATGACTCAGCAAGGCCTTGAAGGACATTTTCATGTCGCTGCCCTGCAACAAAGACAGGAAAGTAACACAATGCTGCCTGCGGTGTGTGTGGAAGAAGCAAGGCCGTCCCCACCAATCAGATTCCAGCTGTTACTTTTACCGGCTCCAGTGAAGGTGGTTTAACTGTGACTGTGTATGTCTGAATTGGTGAACTTCACGTGAACTGTGTTATAAATGCAAATCCCATGCTTGCCATCACGAATGCTGGTGGAGTTTTGTTACAGGTTAAAAATTTTGCCACGTTTTACAGTTTATTAACATATTAGAGCCTAAAATGTTAAAAATCCCAAATTATATGTACAGATTTATGAGAAAGAACTCACATACTCAGCCAAAACTTGGAAAAATACAGAGACTGGTTAGAATTTGAGAGTACACCTTAAACATCAAATAATTCTTTGTTGTTTTCGTGCAAATATTTGACTCAATCGCCTCAGAGCACATTTTAAGTTTGATTCATTCATTTTCATCCATTTATTAGTTTTGAGCAGAAGAAAAAACTAAACATTTTTTTGAACTAATATCAGAAAAATTAAAAACTTGGTAATTCCTTTTCAAAATTGGCAAAGTTCTGCCTCCTTCCTCACTGATGACAGTCTTGTAGTGTCACTGGAAAGGCCTCTGGTGAATGAATTCCTCCTCCCTGGTGGATTATCTGTGTATTGCATGTATCTAATTATATACATCAGGTTTTTCAAGAAAAAAATATCACACTGATCATGTAGAGGGCTTCAAAACTCATGTATCAAATATATGTTTGGCGTTATAGGGTTAATGATAGAGTAACATCTGTTTAGAGTCCTAATAATGTAAATAACAGATAGTAAACAGATTAGGAAAACTGATGTATATTGCACATAGTAACTTCAAAATGATCGTCTGTAGTTTTACCTGCACTTTAATCTTGGAGTTCACTTCTCAGCCTTTCCCATGACTTAAAATTTTATGTAAGTTTTTTTTTTTCAAGCTGATTTGACCCTCATATGCCACTGAAACCTCCTCATCGGCGCTCATCCACAGAATTAACAGAAATGTACTAGGAGAAGAACCATGAGTGTGACTGCACTGTTGCATAAAGTGGGGAAATTTCTCCTCTCTGCCACATTAAATCATTATGAAATATTTTATGAAGTGCTGGTGCTGGGAAAATATAACAAGTGAACCAGAGTCCATGTAGGTCTTATATAACAGGCCATATACAGAGCAAATGGGCCCCAGCCTTAGTGAAGCTGTCATCTGCTGGAGTAGTAAAACAATGGGAGTGAAGAGTGAGAGATAACAGAGCACTACCCCTGCTGTGATAATAACACTGTTGGATGGCTATATTTAGGGGCTCACTTTGACAAAATTGCAGCGTGCACTGGGCTGGCCAGAGCTCAGATCTGTGCAGTGCCACATCAGCTCATAATTTAACCTTGCCACTAAAATCACTTTCAAATGCTTTAATGTGTGCACTTGTCTATGCCTTATTGCCACCTTCTCCTGCATCAGACATAACGCTGTCAAATAAAAATATATTTTACAGCAAGGCATTAATTTGATGTGTGTCCCTTTGAAACAATCTTTGTGTACAATGTGATGTTTACTTGGCGTTGTACACATCGGTTTGTGTTAGGGTAAAGGTGGGTACGTTGTTTTGAGGTCTGGTTGTCTGGGCTACCAGGCATAAACACACATACATAGTCTAGAGTTTTAAATCTGACCTTTTTGTCGAGGGACATTGTGGCCTTTTTCCTTCATTCTCAGACTGAAGTGCTCCACTCATTAAACCGCCAGCAGAGCTCACTACCAAGAACTTACCTCCAATAAAAAAAACAGCTCAGGCCTGGACAGAATAATGACTTTTCACTGGATTTTTACATGGGTTTGTGGCCAGCTGATGCATTTGCAGGAGGTTTTATATTGCTCCCTTAGCTTTTCTTTCTGTGCTTTGAGGAAATCCACACTATTGTGTAGATACACTGACTATCTTGAAAATAGATCCAACAGTAAACCTTTTATTTTCCAATTTCCTTACACCTGGAATTTAAATAGTAATGAAAACATAAAGTTTCAAAATGTAGATAAATACATGGATTAGACTATGTTTTCACAGATTATACTTTTATTAATGCACTAGAAACAAGTGTATTTCAACACTGTGTGTAATCATCTATTCCCAAAGGCTGCAAAACAAGGATCATGTTTTTTATTGTCCTGAATGTTTGTATTGTTTTGCTAATTGTACTTACAACATACAATCTAGTACAAAAGGTTAGTATACATTCTGTTTGCTATACCGATATGAGAAAAAGGCCCTTTAGTCTCATATATTTCAAGGTATTTAAAGGTCAGATATCTAAGATTTAGAGGAATCTTTTCACTGAAATGGAACACAATACTCATATTGTTTATAATAAGCATGGGTTAGATTTATATAGCACTTAACAGAGTCCATTATTCATTCATTCCACAGACACACAATGGTAGTGGTTTATCTGATGGAAATGAGGCTGTGCCAATCTGGGCCAATGGCCTCTGACCACAACCAAACATTCATACCCAGTGTGAGTGACACCTGAGGCAAGGTGGGTAAAGTGTCTTGCCCAAGGACACTATTTCACATTAGCATTTAATCAACATTTTCATCAGCTTCGAGTGAAAGGTTTTCAGCAGAAGAAGGCCCAAATCAACATGATGTCATGAATTTCTTTAATATACATGTCATACACACCACTTTTAATTGGCGTGTTATCTGTACGCATTATAAGCTTTCCACGTGTATGTTTACACTGCCTCAAATACAACGCGATTAGCAGTTAGGGTTAAGTTTAGGGTTAGCGGTTACGGATATGTAAACCGGAGATCTTGGCGTAAATTGATACGCAATTAAATGGCGTTGGATAACACGCCAAAGGATTAAAATGCCTACGTATAGCACGCCAAATGCCATAAGAGCTAGTGTGAAATAGGGGTGTAAGAAAATATCGGTTTTGCAATATATTGCGATATTTAATTTCAAAATACTGTATCGATATTAAAAAATACTGTATCAATATTTATAGGTATTTATTCAAATGCAGACATGGCGAGGGTTCATTTTTCTTTTTTGTTTTTCTTTTTTTTAAATTATTATTTAACACTGTTTTGTTACATAATGGTTATTTCAGGCATCCTAAAGCACTTTTTTTGCTTTCTGAAAGACGCAGATATTAGTTCCTTTGTTGGGATAGCACAATAATAATGTTCTGATGTTGGATGATTCAGGGACTGTTCACTTCGCAACTAATAGAATATGAACATTTGAGCAGGATCATAAACCTTATCATCTGTGAAACATAATTTAAGTTTTAAGTTTTTACAGAGGATTGTTTTGTGATATAGCATCAGATCCTGTTCTGATCAAATAAAATGTGTTTAGTTTTTAAAAGTCTTTTTAAAAAAGAAACAATAAATATTGCCTTGTTAATGGTATTTAATAGTTAGTTAATGGTAATTATGACAATATTTTGTAGAACCAATAGTAAACCAAACAATGACCAGAAAGATGAAAAAAAGAATAAGATATCTAGTTTGCCACCAGCAGCCTATTCTGCATTCACACAGTCTAAGTTGAATAGTCTAGAAAAGTAAGTTTTAGAGAGAATTTTAAATTGAATTTTGGTTATTTTTACCATATTATGTTCCTTTTTGAATATGTTTTGTTTTTTTGTTTTTTTAATGTTTTTCTTGTTTTTGGTTTTAAATGTTGATATTCAACAACCATTCTTAGAGGTTCATACATACATAATATATGCATAGACTTTGCTAACATTTGGAATTACCTTTAAATTGGGTTATTTGTATTAATCACTTGCGTTAGAATTCCATATGTTTCCCACAATACTCTGCAGGAATTTTGGCCCATGCAGAGCTCATGCAGCTGACTCAGGTTTGTGGGGCCTCCTTGCACAAACTTTTTTTTATTCCAGAACTGTTCCAGTGGATTCATGTCAGGGCTTTGCAAGAACCACTCCAAAACATTTACTTTTATGATAATTTTTCTGCCCAAAGATCCATTTGTTCCTGTAAGTCTCAGTTGAATGTCCTAAGATGAAGTGTCAGATATTGACACACACATTCACATTCACAACACTTTTTCTAAATGATACCATCTATTTTATAGTACACCATTTTCTTTGTAAGATTTTGCTTGATTTCTTTATATTTGTCCAAGCAAAAAGATACTGGAGGGATGCCACAGATAGTCAGGCCAAGACACTTTCATAAGTCACCCCTTTAACAGGAAAAAGAAGTCACAGAGTCATTGCAGTAGGTGTTGTGTGTGCACAGATAAGAAAATGACAATCAGCCATTCTTGCATTTTCAAAGTCATGACGTCAGTGTAAGGAAGCTTAGTGTCAGTTTAAAGCAAGGAGCTCCAAAATGAAGCCAAAGCTGAAGTATCTTACAGTTGTAATACTGCTGCTGGTGGCTGGGAGTGGCCTCAAAAAGCCCTGGCTCCCACAGACTTATATTGAACTTAGACCTACATTTCTTTTTTTTTTTTTTGTTCCAGGACTCATTCCAGTCTCATTCATTTTATTTATTTGGGAAATGATCTGGTGGTTCATGTGTAAATTTTTCCTCCATTAAGATGGAATAATTTTTTTTAATTATTATTATTGTTTATTGTGTCAGGCTTTGATTGACAAGTTTGTATGACAGCTTATCTTATCTTAACTTAAATTTACTCGAAAGCATTTCCTGACAGCTCTACTATAGTTGTGGTTAGTAGGTTCCACTTAAATAAGACCATAAAATGATTTTGTTTTGCCATCCTTGATGAAGTTTACCATTTTACAAGGTTAGAAAGCTAGCACTTAGCATTACCTCTCCAATTACTGCTCAAGCTCTGGTTGGCCCAACCTTTTTGTCTAAATATGGTCACTTCTGGCTCCAAGTATGCAGCTTAGGAATGGGCAAATCAAACTAATGCTTTCAAAAAGACAAATAAAAACCAGTGTGCAATGTTAGGGTTGCTTTGTCCACTTGTTACTTACAATTTATGGTTTAAAGCAGTGTTTTTCAACTTTGGGGTCGCCTGGAATTCAAATGGGGCCGCCTGAAATTTCTAGTAATCAATTAAAAAAAAAAAAAAAATCTTACAAATAAAAAAAAAATATGGTGAGTTGAGAGAGACAATCCCAATCCATAAAAGACATGACAAACTGTGAAGCTGAAACTGAAGCACTGTGGAACTGTTTATCTGTCAAATGTTCAAACTGAAGCACTGTGGTACTGTTTATCTGTGACATGTTCAAACTGAAACACTGTGGTACTGTTTATCTGTGAAATGTTCAAACTGAATGATGAAGAACTAAGGTATGTAAACTTTTGATCAGGGTCATTTGGATAGTTTCTGTTGTCAGTACGATTTAAAAAGAGCAAACACAATTGTTTGATGATAAATGGTTTCACCAAACCACTAGCCATGAGTGAAAGAAAATTTTTATGTTTTATCATTCACATTCTCTGAAAAATGACCAAAGAATCACAAATTCTGCTTAGGGTATGTAAACTTATGAGCACAACAGTATGCATTGCACCTTTTCAGCCTGAAAAGTACCAGTGCATTTTGTGATGACGTTATAACATAACAAGGTTTCACTCTTACAACATCTTCCTGTCCACCAGTGTTTGAGCTTTTAGCTACTCAAGGGTCTGAAGAGTGCTGACGAAGAGGCCACACCAACTGTGGAATAACTGAGGCCTCAGACTCATCTTGGAGTCACTCCTTTCCTGTGTCTCAGTACAATATGTTTTCTCTCCACTGATTGGGGCAGAGTGTTCCTTTGCCCTGTTTCTATTGGCCTGCTGCCAGGGTTTTGAGGCCATCGAATGGAGATAAGCCAATCAGAGTGGCCAGGTTAACCTCTGGGTTATCAGTACAGCTGTTTGCCTAACCCTACTCACCACAGATCCTCCACACGTGTGGATGTGTGTGCATTTTCACAGCTACAGCTTGTTATTTGAGCTAAATTCACACTGTGTTCACTATAGCATTTGAGTGTTATTATATGACATGAATGAACTAGGACTAGAGATATTACATGATGTCGTAAGCTATGACACATTCATTCCTCCAGACACCTCAACAAATACGCATTGTGTCTTCCTTTTGCACATACTTCTCCTCCCTCTTATTTCAGATTCTGGACAGATGTGTCAGGATTTGGGCAGATGCCAGTTCCAGAGACACTAGAAGTTTGGACAAAGAGCTGTTACACACACACACACACACATGCACACACACACACGCACACACACACACACAAACACACACACATGCACACACACACACACACAAACACACACACACCTCCTCCCTCTTCCCCCTCCTCCTGCTGGATTTTGTTCCCGCTGTTCTGAGAAAAATTAGGCTTGACTTTTAAAAGGGAATGTTCTGGACCCTGTCAGCAGGGTTTGGTACCGGTCATCCAGCTTCACTTGGCCGGGACATTCTCGCCGTCGTACATGTTACGTCATGCTCTCTAGGTTAGCTCCTGTGTGACCTTTCTCTGCCACATAAACGGAAAGTCCCGCCGAGTTGGGACAAAGTAATAACCTGCACTTCTCTGAAATTACTCTGCTTCAAAATCCAACAGGTGGCTGTTAATGCTGCCATGCAAAGATGGAGACTGTTGCTGTATGACTTTGCAGTATGGCCAGCTCATAGGTTAGTAATGGCATGAAAAGTCGCCAGATCTACTTGAGCAACAGTTTGCTGTTGCTCAACACAATGCCAAACACCCTTAGATTTGACAGTGATGGTAATCATGCTCGACCCTTTTCTATTTACAGTGCTTCTCTTTATTGCAATAGCTTTTACTGCCAAAATAAAGCATTCATTTCAAGTCATGATTTACAGAAATGGAAAAAAAATCATTTGAGATGAGACTCTATGTATAAACAAAGACTCTCCTTTTGTCCTTGACAAAACCATCGTTAGCACATAATTTTGTTAATTCTACAAATGCAGCTGCACCAAAATGTATTTACTTCTATACAGGCCTGTTCTGCAGCTATTGGAAGATGGGAGTTAGTACAAGATAATTAATGATACAAAAAGCTAAATTAATTCAAATGCATGCCGTCAAGTTCCCAGAGTAATGATGAACTATATATTAGATCTGAAACGATATTACTTATGAAAATCACTTGTATATTCAGTGAGGAAAAATTTTAAATATAAAGTATTATTAATGGATTGCAGCATGTGTGACTCTTCTGCATGTTCCTGTTGGATGTTTCATAATACAAGTCATGGAATGAGGGAGTGTTCTCAGCTAAAGGACACCAGGTTTGGAAAATACATACCTTCCCTCTGCAGATCTCTCCTCTCAATCCAAAAGATGACCTTATGTTGTTTCATGCTATTATGGAAAAGTGAGTAAAAGTAGGTCATTAGAGTCACATTCATGTCATTTCTGACAGAATAGTAGTTATGTTTAAAAAAAAAAAAAAAAAAAAAAGAAAGAAAAATCACAGTTTGTTTTAGGTGATTATAGGTAGTACTTTTTTCATTTAGAGTGTAATTTAGCAGTGCAAAAAGAGAATTTTCAAACTCATTGTTTGTCTAGATGCAGAAAAATCAATAACACAGACATTAGCATTAGCTACTGGTTTTAGCTACTTTCAAGGCATTAGTTCTAGGTGTTTTTAAGCTATTTATTGCCTAGCCAGGTTTACCTAATTTAATTGGCCTAGCTAGAGATCAGACCTGACACAGCTCATGATGATAATGGTACCTTACACAGAGTATCAATGCTCATTTATCTATAAAGGTTAAAAAAAAAATTATACACAAATTCCAATGATACACATCATGGTCAACAAATGAGCCCTTCCATTCTGACCTTGAAGTGTCAGCAGTGAATTGTCCTGATGTGCATGTATAGTTCTACATGTATTACAAATTGAGAAATCAATACATTAAATGCAATGTTCAGTGTTTACACAGAAACTAATTTCCAAGGATTAAACTGTGCTCCCTCTTTTTAATATTTCAAAAGCCTCATGGCAAATATCAATATACAGTGCTCTGCAAAGGTTTTAAGCCACCTTTAGCTTTGTTTTTGCAGGGTTGAAATAAGAATTCATATTTACTTCTTATTCTTTTTTCACAATAACACACAGTAAACTGAACTAAATGGGTTCCAAAGGTTAAAGTCACTAAATTAGTGTGACCCCTGACCCCATGAAAAGAAGCAGCACAAATGGTTAAAAACATCTAACATATGTTGAATGAAAGCTTGTATAAAACAGAAAATGAATGCAATAAATCTTACATTGTCTAAACAAAAAAGTTAAAGAAATGTTAAATGCAAAGGGAGCCCCACACAAAATACAATCACATTGGTTTGTAGAAGCTGTTTCTCCCCTGAAACCCTTGTTTTTGATGCTGTACATACTTTACATATATCCAGATTGAGACTGAGAAATACATGTGTGGTCATTAGAACTTTACTAATGTTGGCCTAAGACTTTTGCACAGTTCTGTATGTGCCTTTTAATTAGCTACTAAACATGTAATTAAAGATAGGTAATGTTTCTTAATTGCTCAACAGTGCATCTTTCGTTTATTTAACATTACAATAATGTCTTTTTACAGTATGTCCTGGATATGTTATTATAGTTGCATAATGGGCAAAAGCTCAATCCAAATTTCCACCAATACAACAAAAGCCCTGTTGTCAGAGAATAACTTATGCCAGTGAAATAATTATTTATCCAAAGAAATGTGAATGACGTTTTAATGAAAAAGTCTAGTAAAACCTGCACACTAGATGTCACTGTTTTACACAAAAATATCTTTGAAGGCATTACCACACTGATTGTATTTGGATTTGAGACTATTTATGCACTGAGAAGCACTGAAAAAAGGTCACAGGAAGAATCACACATACAATAATGTAATGAACATGTCATATAATGCACACTGCACTACTCTTAGGGTTGATGTTTCAGCGGCCGGGCTCACAAATCACCCTCACTCTGGCTTGGCTGCTGTTCAGTTGCTAGTCTCCAAGTTGCTGGCTGACGCACATTCATTGCACTCACCCTCAACAAGTTTAAATGATTAACCTCTTTATTTGTCTTTTTTCATGTGAAGTAGTTAGAACATCAGAGATCTGTTTAGTTTATCTCCTTTTCCTCTTCTTTATGCTGCCAGAGTCGTTTGAGTTTCTCTGTATTGTTTAATGGTCACTGAGCTCAGCCTTGACCTAAACAAATGTGGTTTAGATTCTGGGAGTGTTGCTATTAATATCCAGTCAGCCTTTTGGCAGGAGATAGCTGATACTTAAAGAGGGAGACAGGGCATGATGGGAGGGAACTGCCTGGCTGCCTGGTGCACAGGGGAAAATCTTTGCATAACCTAAGAATACTTTGTTTTAATATATTTCACAGTCAGGGGACTAATATATCAGGAATCTGCAATTACATAGCAGCGTTTTTATTGTGTGTTTTTTTTCAGCAGTGGGAGTTGATTAGACTGGAATATTCTTTCTCAACTTACAGTAAATGCCTCCAGGGATATGGTGTAAATGATCAATTGTCTCTGCTTGTGTGGTCTATGATGTAAATATTTCAAAAGTGATGATTTATACTCTGTACATTAATCTTGACTCAACAGGTAAGGATTATAATGAAGGGCATGTATTGTCTAAAAATGTAACAGCGAATACTCATTGAAAGACTGATAGATAAGTTTGTCATTTCTACTAAAATTTCACTCACATTCCTCACAGAGCGTCAGTTGTTGTATTTATCTTTCGGTCGACAACTCTCATATTTCATGCCTGCGTCTCTCAAGATTCGTTTGCCATGCTTCTAATGAAAATCCCCAGTGCCAGGAGAGACTCAATTTCTGAGGTGCAATACAAACATTCCAAGTGATTTAGCCAAGGCAAAATTAAATTCCTCAAATGATTATTGCTGAACCCCCCCCCGCACCCATAAAAGAAAAGACTTGCAGGTGCAGGAAGAACATTCCTCTATCATGCTAGCACTATTGAAAGGGGAGTTGTGTTCCCTGCTTTCTCAGTACTTCATTCCTGTAGCCTACAGAGCCCGAGCCAGATGGAAGGGTGGCGTTCCACCACACGCCGATCCAACCCAAACATCTGCCTGGCAACGGCTGAGGCCTTCTCACTGAGACAAAACACAGGCCTGCTCTGTGAGATACCATTACAAATGATTTCTCTGTTTGATCAGGAATAGCTGCACACTGCTTCCGACAAAGAAATGTTCAACTGGAAATAAATTTGGCTCTTGAATATAATAACAGCAAACTTAGTAATGGTTACTTATTTTTATCATAATTAACCTAATATTTTATGCTTACACTACTTTATCCCATGCTCAACCCAGCCATCAGACACATAATAATTTAACAGTGAGCCTGTTTACGTGACCATAAAAATCCAATAACTTGGAGTAATGACATTATTGTAAATTCACATGCATTTCAGAAATGCAATAATCAAAAAGTCCTGTTTTAGATATTTGAGTCCATTATTGGATTTCTTTTGGAGTATGTAGGTACTTAGTGATGGTATGTACATACTTTTTTGTTTTCCGCTCATAGTTTGACTACATCACTTCTGTTTTCTATGATTTCTTTGTTTTTTTTAAACAGATATAAAAGTGTAGATATAAAGGAATGAAATAAATTAACAGGTATATATGCATGAGGACACTGGAATATAGTTAATGTAATTTATCATAGTCAGATAACTACCTTTGTCTGATAAACCATGTCAGACTATGGTGTTTACATGAGCACTTGAATAATCTGATAACTCCACTAATCGGATAATGAAAAGAATTTTAGGGCTCATTCCTATGGACTTCCATGAATTTTGTGTTGGAATCTGTTTTGCACTGGGAGTTTGTTGAGTTAACTAACAACTGTCTTGGTTACCTACATCTATGAGCTTGTGCCCTGATTTCTCCTCAAAAAACTTTTGCCAAAAAGTCTTAAATGGCCTTTTGTGATGGTATGGGGGTGCATAAGTACCCACAGTATTCCTGACTTGCATACATGTGAAGATGCCATTGAAGCCAAGGCAAATACTAAAAGACATAAAGACAAATGCAATCATCAAGTCATCATCTTTTCCTGAAGTCCTTGATTGTTTCAGCAGGACAATGCCAGCACTCATTCTGCATAAGCTGCATTGTCATAGAGTGGGTGTGCTGGATTGTCCTGCCTGCAGCCAACATCTGTCTCCTATTGAAAATGTGTAGATGTCGTGATTAGGTGAATCACACAACGGCCACCGTGGACTGTTGAGCAGATGAAGTCTTGTAAACAGCAAGAATCAAATGAGTTACCAAAAGATTAAAAAGTATAATAAAAGAAAAGCCAGTGTAACGAAGTGGTAAACATGCCTCGGAAATCTCACTTTGCTCATATTTCCAAAATACTATTAAGTTGATCAGTGAAAACAATGACACTTAAATAAAAGTTTCAGTTATGTAATGTGTACGGCTGCCATGCCTTGGGGGAACTCGTGGTGATGTGGTGCTGCGCACTGCCT
>JAPQRP010000003.1:20027573-20046589 GCA_037367295.1 Apogon hyalosoma
TCTGGTGACATGTCCAGGGTGTACCCCACCTTCGCCCTTAAGTGGCTGGTATAGGCTCCAGTGACCCTAGTGAGGATAAAGCGGGTTCAGAAAATGGATGGATGGATAATAATAATGTTTATTTATGTAGCACTTTTTGCAGAAAGATTTCACAAAGTGTTTTACAATAGGTATAACAGGTATAAACCATAACATGCTATGCACTTTTAATCCCCCTCAGCCAAATATAGCTTAAGATTCTGTTGAAAGTTACTGCCCTATAATTTAGATTAGATTGTCTTTGCGTAAAAGTTATTACAACCATTTAAAAAGCAGATATTATAACTGTACAAAGTCCATTTGACCTTGGAAAAAAATAGGTCAAGGTTGCTCTATTTTCAATAGGTTTCTGCTCCATGCTAAGATACATGCACAGTATAAATTTGGTGCAGATATCTCAATGCATTCTTCAGATAATGTGATTATGTTGTTGACTGGATGGACAGACGACAAAAAGATTGCAATAAACACAGCTACATACACAGACACAGGCATAAAAATATAAAAGCAAATGGTCTTAACCCTCCTCCAACTGAAAGCCTGTCTAAACAAGAAGGTCTTCAGCTGCTTTTTAAAAGACTCAATCGCATCTGTATATTAGAAGAATAAAGGCCCAGAAATACACTGTGTGATGAACTTATGTATAGAGGAAAGAGGAGCAGGTATTTATTTGGTTCCAAAGATTACACCACAATTCTTTCAAATAATCTCTTCACTTATTTGAGCAAATGTCAGCAGATAAATGAGACATTCAAAGATAAAACTCATCCTGAAGCATCGCTTTGTGTTTCTTCTGCCCCAGGATGCCTTTGGTTCTTACTGCTTCATGCTGTTTGCCTGTGTGAGCCTGCTGGGCTGCATTTATACCTTTTTCTTCGTTCCTGAGACTAAAGGGAAAACCCTGCTGGAAATCTCAGAGGAGTTTCAAAGAATCACAGTCTGTGGGAAATCCTTTGCAGAGGAAAAGAGGGTGGAGACAAGGTTATGAGTGAAAACACCATAAAATTCTGATTCTTATGAAGACATTTCAAAGCACTTGTGTAGTTTTTATGTCATGTATTTATCTTTCAACCTTTACATGTGGGCAAACTCAGCCTTTAGTAAGAAAATCAAAGAATGGACTTTTTTCTTTGTCACGCTTCTACATAGAAACAGTCTTTTAAAAGGTATTAGGTACTTTATGATGCAAAATTAGTTTTTATGGTGCTGCAGCCATGTTATTCATGGCATTCAGTGTGTCTGCTGTCTCTGGTACAGTGGACTGTCATCTGAAGTTCAGATTCTAAACTAAAAAGCAGATGATGCAAAGTTAGGAATGTCCTTCTATGACCTCCTGAGACCCAGAAAAGTACAAGTTTTGGCTTTTTAAAAAATTAAATAATTGCCTATATTTGAAACATCATGAGGCAACAGGTTTTTCAGATGCTTTTTTTTTTTTTTTTTTTAAATATGGAATGTCCTTTGCGGTAGACAGTGTTTTTTTTTTTTTGTATAAAGCTGTGAAACCCATAGTTGGGTCTTTGGAACAAACAGGACCTCCACTCAGGAGCCTCAAACATGGTTTTTATAAAGACCCCTAAAGGCTTGGGTGCAGTGAAGGGGGATAAACATGACAAATTTATGGGGCCCAGCATTCCCAGGGGGCCTATACTTTTATGTTATCAAGGGCCCACAACATTAACCATTCATGGGGCCCGCAAGTGCTAGCGGCGCCCCAGGTGTCCATGTAAAATAATGCAGCATGAAGCTTCTTCATACTGGTGTAAAAGGCTCCTGGATCCATATAAGCAAATTGTACTTTAAAAATCCAGGATATTACTTTATATGGAAAAGTGTCTTAGGAGTTTTGTTCAGTTTTATGTCATATTTCTTGGTTGTTTTTTTTTTTGTCTTTGAAGATGTAACTATTTTGTTGTCTACACCCAATAAATAACTCATGTCTTAGTTACATATAATAAAAAGGCACAAGATAGAATAAAGTTTAAAAATGAAAGAAAGTGGTTCATTTTGGTTTATTATGAAGCATGTCCAAGACAGCCAAAGGAATTACTTGAGACACATGTTCTCTTATGCATGATGGTTGTTTTTAATGCGCACACTCACCACTGTGTTCTTATCTGAAGGATGGTTGTATCTGTATCAGAGGAGAAAACTGCTTTAACTTTGTCTGGAAAACTGCCTACTTATCCTGTCTACTCTCCAATCTCCAGTCTCTCATCGTATTGTGCTAAGTAACTATAATGCAAAATCGACTGCTTGAATTCATCTGAAATTTTCCAGGGTGAACTCAGAGTTTGGTGAAAAGCGCTTTTCATATTTATGCATCGTGTGAATGGAACTGATACATTTCAAGCATTACATTTGCGCAAGATACAACATTTGAAAGATGAAAGAGTCTGAAAGGGAATAGAATGAAACCTAAGCTTATAATGCCTACCCCCCCATTCATATCACCAAACAAAATGAAATAAAATAGCAACCAATGCCTTTTGCTTAACAACAATAGCAGCAACAAAAACAAAACAATTCAATAGTTTGTGTAGTGGAAAAAAGTGAACATTCACATTCTTTGTATGTTTTCATGACATTTCTTTCAAACATAGTTTTACACATAAATAATGCTGTATTGTGTCTAACTCAGGATTTAACTTGTTCCAAACATTTACTCCAACACAAAGACTAGATTGCGCCATATTTGTTCTAACATAAGGTTTTTTGAACACATGACTTCCTCTGAAATGATAAACACTTTCCCACATTTTAAACAAGCTCTGAATGTGAACAGGCGACTGATCATTTCTTTTATTTTGAACATAAATTGTGCTGTTTTAAAGTGGAATAAGTTACTAAATTTTAAAGCTTTTAACTTGACAAAAAAAACTAATTTGTGTGTTCCCTATAGGACACTTTCTTGATCATTCGTATTCATAATGAACTGGAAAACACTAGTCTTTAAAGATGGTTTAAAAACTGTCATGGAAGAAACACGTTGCTGCTTTACATAGAATCTATTTACTTCTTTCTTATTGTCTTTACCTATTTTTATTTTTTTATTACCTGCTACTTACTACTATTTGTGTGAAACTAATTCCTGTTGACATTTTGACTGGTAGATCTTACATAAATAAAAGATAAATCAATAACCCTGATAGAAATTTCTGTGTTGTGCAGTTTACTGACTCAGCTGCAATGGCTCAGTTTTATCAACAGGTGGCAGTGTTAGCCTTCTACTGAAATGCACCACTGCTCATCTGCAGCCACAGTTACTGAAACCCATTTAAATAAATGGAACCTATAATAAATGCACTTTGATCAGCTTTACCTCTTCACACAACTGATGCTACTCAAATTTACATACTTGCATTGAGAGCCGACTAAAATATTCAGATTTGGCTTTCTGAAATTTTGCGTAATTACAACAAAACATGTAAAGATCACAAGACTCTGCTCTACTCTACTTTGCTAACAGCTTTTTGCACAGTTTGATGGTGCTTTTTTAGGCTTTTTTTCTTATCCATCCGTAAAACTCGGTCATAAAATAAAATCCCCTTCCAGTGGTGAAGCCAGGCCCACAAATAGCACAGAAAAAGGTGAAATGTGGGCCACTGTTCTTCCATCTCTCCGCCTGGTAACACTGAGCTCACACTCAGTGCTGCAAATCAGGGAAGAGTGAGCGCCGTTGGATGCATTACAGACTAAATGAGTCACTGTTTCATAAGTCTCAAGTTGTATATTGGTTTACTTGGATGATTTCTGAATATGCAATCACTGTGCTGATTTCTCCAGTGAATAGGGCCTGCATGTGCTGTTCTGTGTATCTCATGTGAATCCGATTAATATGTGGTACAATGTCAGTTAGTACACACACACACAAAAAAGATCCTCCTGATTAAACCGTCCATTGTGTCTGAAGATTATCTACTTTGTCTAAGTGGAAAAGAATGAGGAGCAGATGCCAGAGGAATTAACACGTCACATTGACACTAGTCAGCGGCCTTTGCGGACACTTCCAGTATGTGTCAGTGCAAAATAAACCATTCTTATTCTCACTAACTGGAGCATTTTATATATCTATTTACTGCATGTTGTCATCCTCCCATGGGTTTCCAACAGACAGCTACAATACATTTATGACTATCATGTTATACTCATTAGGGGTTTCTAACAAACACACCTTTTAATTTCACCCTGAGCTGTGCATTTTATGATATATAATGAATTCAGATGCTTGGATGCAATGCAAGGAGTGATTAAACCTTTTACTGTAATTACATAATGTGACACTTGAAGTCATTCTGCTCTGCTATGCATCTGAAGTTAGCGTCACAAACCAGCGTTTAGATGGGGCCGTGGTACAGGTTTTGTCAGTGAACGTCTCTCTTTTGTCTATATTGCAATGATTGAAGACTCTTCTGAGTATAGTGAACTGCAATAAAGAGAAAGGAACATAAGAGAATGCCTAAATACATTTAATGGCTATAAAAGTAAAACATAGCATTTGTGATGAAATTGGAAAATATCTGCAAAGCAGAGCCCAAGACCATTAACCCATGAAGACCCAGTGGTACTTTTGTGGTAGTTATATTAATCTTCTTCAATTTTTAACCTTTTTTTAAGTGATTTATTACCATTTATTCTACTATTGTGTATTTTGCATTTTTAAGTGAAGATGGGGTGTTTTCCTATATTTAAACTACTGCACTGCAAAAATCCAAATCTTACCAAGTGTATTTTTCTCATTTCTAGTCAAAATATCTCATCACACTTAAAATGAGCCATAATCACCTAAAGAGTAACTTTTCAGTGAGATGGGAGAACTTATTTTCAGACAGTTGATCTTGAAAATCTTATTTCAAGAAATCTTACCAAGGTAATTTTCACTTGTTCCATTGGCAGATTTTATTTTATTTTATTTTATTTTTTTAATTTTTTTTTTTTTTGCTTGATTCAAGCAAAAAAAGTCTGCCAATAGAACAAGTGAAAATTATCTTGCTAAGATTTCTTGAAATAAGATTTTCAAGACCTCTTGTCAAAAAATAAGTTTTAAGTGTGATAAGATATTTTACTAGAAATGAGAAAAATACACTTGGTAAGATTTAGATGTTTTCCAATATGATCATGTAGATGGTCATAAAAGCTCAGACTAATCCATAAAGACCCAGTGCTACTTATGTGGCAGTTTTTTCCCTTACTATTTAACTTTTCTTAAGGGATTTTTCACCATTTATCATATTATTATCCTCTGTATTTTGTATTTTTTACAGTAAAAATCTGCTATTTTCCTCTATTTAATTCACTGATCATGTAGATGTTCATAAAAGCTCAGATTAAAGTTGAGGGTTACAAAAAAAAAAAAAAAAAAAAAAAGCTGAGAAAACTGAAGAAAAAATGACGTTTTCAGCCAAATATATCATTAACTTAACATAAACCAAGTGTGTCCACCCACTATCATTGATCCAACTCCATGGGTTTTACTGGTGAATGAATGTTGTAGAAAGTGACGGTGTTTCCATGGTAACTACAGCGCCTCTGCACATCCAAATGGGTCATATTTGATGACCATGTAAAGATGACAAACTGTATTTTACACCAGTTATTTACATGTATTGATAGGATTAATGTATCACCAGGTATCAACCCTTTATAGGGCACTCATTGAAATATTCTAAAATACAACATTTCTCCCTCCTCTTGCCATAAAATATCCGAGCAGCATTTGCAAAAACCTAAACACACGCAATAAAACAACTATCATTAGGTCATAAACTGACAAAAATCACTCACATTCACTATTTATAGCTTCAAAATCTCTATAAAATCGCTCTGAATCATCGTATAGTGTTAAAAAAAACCCCACCATGCTTCTTGACGTCACTGAGGCACGGGATTGGCCCCGTATTTAATGTCTGTGGAAATGATCAAAAATAGTCACTTGCCTGATAAAGGGTTAAGGGTTAGATCAGTAGATGGTTTGGGTCTTTATGGGTTAAAGTTGCATGTTATTACATTAAAAACAGAAAACTGAAAAAAAGTGATTTTTTTAGTAAAGGTATCAAAAACTGAACATAAACCAAATGTCTCCATCCACTGTCATTGATCCAACTCCATGGGTTTTGCTGGTGACTCAATGTTGTAGAAGATGATGGTGTTTCCATGGTAACTACGTAGCCTCTGATCGTCCAAATGATGACCGTGAAAAGATGATAGACTGTAGTTCACACCAGTTATTTACATGTATTGAAAGGATTAGTGGATCAACAGGTCTTAAACAATTTAGATCAGTAGATGCTTTTGGTCACAGGTGGATGTCAAGGTCTTTATGGGTTGAAATACTCAGCTTTTTTTTGTTAAATTAATCTAAAACTTTCAAATCTGCACATACACAACTCCAAAGCCTATACGATGAAAAAAACAAACAAAAAAAAAAAACATTTGCTCCTCCTTATAAATCACAGTGTAATGCTAATTTATAGTTCTTGGAGAGAGTTGGAAAAACGTGGCGCTGTAAAGTCAACATCACAGACCTTCTCTGCCTCATTTACAGCTGAGGACTAATCGCTCCATCCATCATCTCTGTTTAACAGACAGAGAGACGCAAAGAGGACAGGAGGGTGGACGGAGGACGAGAGAAGAAGAAGAAAAAGGGCAGAGAATAGGCGAGCAGGGACGACACCGCTCCAGTGATTTGCATGTGTAAAGTAATGACACAACATGTGAACGTGTCCTGCGGTAAACGTTGCAAGCTGCGGCGATTTCATACAGGTGGTACACAGATGGGACCCCTCGTGGGGCCTGAGCTTGTTAATGAGTCACAGCAGGGAGGAAGGGAATACAGCCTGATATCATGAGCCAAACGTAGCACTGAGATACCCAGAATGCCATGTACCAGTGTGTCCTTCAAGCCCCTAGATCTGCAGATTAACCCAAACCTGGCAGCATTTTACCGTGTCACGTGTCAGACTGAGCAAACACTGCAAATGAATTATAATTTTCTCAAAGTAGGGCTGAAATACAACAACGAGGCCTAATTAGGGCCCCCATAGAGACCTATTATAAACTCTAATTAATGGTGTTGACTCGTCGCCGCGATTTTTTTTAACAACTTTTCGAAAACTTGCGCAAAATCTATTGTCGCAGAGATTAGCTTGAGCGGTAAATCCGAGTTGGATACAAAGGTCAGTGTTGAGGCCAGAGGAAGGTCAAAGGTCATGCTTAAGTGGGTGAGAATGTATTTAGAGATTAGTGGGTTTAATCAAGGTCTACAGGTCTAATACTGTGCTCCGCCACTTAACAATCGTTCACTATACTTTCTTTTTTGCAGACAATAGTGAGTCGCTTGTACTTAGAGGGAACTTGATTTGGATAATTGCATCTCAGTCTGGTATGTAGAAGGGACAGAATAAGAAACTGAGGCATTTATGGCTTAGAAAAGGAGGAGAGGAGAAACAGAGAAGGGAAAGGAAACAAGAAAGGAAAGGAAAGGAAAGGAAAGGAAAGGAAAGGAAAGGAAAGGAAAGGAAAGGAAAGGAAAGGAGGGAGAATGTGAGAAACTGATAGGACATTATAGGAATAAATGAAACTAGAGGAAAGAAGAGGGGAAGAAATGAGAGGAAACAAAGGGAGAGAGAAAAGGAGAGGAAACAAGGATGTGAAAGGAGGGAAAATGTAAGGAACTGATAGGAAATTATAGGGATAAGGATGACACAAGAGGAAAGAAAGGGAGAGAAAAGGACAGGAGAGGAGAGGAAATGAGAAGAAAACGGGAGGACAGGAAAGGAGAGGAGAGCAAAACAAGAGGAAAGGAAAGGAAACAAGGATATGAGAGGAGGGAAATTGGGAAGAATTGGTAGGAAATTATAGGAAAAAAGAGGAAAGGAAAGGAAAGGAAAGGAAAAGAAAAGAAAGGAAAGGAAAGGAAATGAAAGGAAATGAAAGGAAAGGAAAGGAAACAAGAGATAACTAGAGGAAAGGAGAGAAGAAACAAGAGGAAACACGGGAAGAGAAAAGGAAAATGAAGGAGAAGAAACAAGAAGGAAACAGGTGGAGAGGAAAGGAGAGGAAACAAGGATGTGAAAGGAGGGAAAATGTGAAGAATTGATATGAAATTATAGGAATAAGGATGAAACAAGAGGAAAAGCAAGAAGAGGAAACAAGGGGAGAGAAAAGGAAAGGAGAGGAAACAGGGGAGGAGAGGCAGATGGAGGGCAGGCTTTAAGCCCCAGAATATGAAGACATCCACCTGATGAGAGGGCAGGGGGACTAAATACCTCCGCAGAGGGGATGCTGTGAGTGGGCTGTCGGCGAGGGAAATCCTTGGCTGCCCTTCTGACCTTTACAGGGATTACAGGCCGTGGAGAGCGATTACACCAAACAAATGAATACTTTGAGTCAGAAAAGGGGGATTCACACAGAGGGAAAGAGAACACGTTTGAATAAAGAATGGTGGCCTCTCACCTGTAGGTATTTAATCTGTGTTGACCTTGAAAAAAAAGGGGGTTTTGAGCCCGGCGTTGCTCATCCATCTGAATGTCAGATTGCTGTATGGGTCACGTAAAACTAGATAGCAGTGTTTGTGCATCTGCCCACATTGTTCTGGTGCATTCTTGCCGTGGTAATTGAACACACATGACGAGGATGAAAGAAGGGAGCTGGTAAGGCCTCGGTCGGTCTCGTCACGCGTCTCCTATTCACAAACCCTCTGTATGTGTGGACGGTTTGCATGTACTTCTATGAGAACAGACCGGGTGTGTGTACATGCGATAACACACCACTGGCATTCTTGGTTTGTAAATAATTGAATCAGGCTATTTTAGTTTGCTCTGAGAACAGCTGTAATTTGCAGCCGTTCTGCTCTTAAGGACCGGTAATTATGGCTTTTTAGCGTCTCCCAAAATGACTCAAACAGCTTCAACTCATGACAGCTGAGCATCTGGGCCTTCACACATACACAGACACACTAACATATGTGTGGTAGGTCATTAAATGAGTGTGTTTTCCAGCTGAGGTGGAGTTCAACAGGTACGGCACTGGAAAAAATCCAAATCTTACCAAGTGTATTTTTCTCACTTCTAGTCCAAATATCTCATCACACTTCAAATAAGACATAATAACCTAAAGAGGAACTTTTCAGTGAGATGTAAGAATTTATTTTTAGACAAAAGATCTTGAAAAACTAATTTCAAGAAATCTTACCAAGATCATTTTCACTTGTTCTACTGGCATTTTTTTTTTTTTTTTTTTTGCTTGAATTAAGCAAAAAAGTCTTGAATTAAGCCAAAAAAAAAAATCTGCCAATGGAACAAGTGAAAATTACCTTGATAAGATTTCTTGAAATAAGATTTTCCAGATCTATTGTCTAAAAATAAGTTCTTATATCTCACTGAAAAGTTACTCTTTAGGTGATTATATCTTATTTTAAGTGCGAAAAGATATTTTGACTAGAAATGAGAAAAATACACTTGGTAAAATTTTGATTTTTGTAGTGTAGAGAGGATGCAATGGGATCTGTTTAGTACAGTCATTCTCTGATCGGTTATTCCTCAATTGATATGGTTTTAGGGCAAATAGGAGTTGATGTTTGCAGTGAACTTTAATATGTAACAGGTCCAACTGGTGACAAATCTAGAGACTTTTTTTCAGTTTTTAACTCCGTTGAACAGAATGTTTAACAAACAATAACAGATGCTTCTTTGTGACTGTAACAGCCTGTAACAGCAGCCGGATAGGCATGTTAACGTTTTCACTGAACAACCAATTACTGATCCCCCTTGTTTTCCCAGAAACTCATCCCCTTTTAACTTTGTCAGAGAGCATCGAGATGTCAATTTAAGTTCTTTTCTTTGTTTTTGTAATTATTGCTCATTTCTCTACTGAATTTGAAATACACGGTACTGTGCAAAAATCTTAGGCTACCTTTCTTGTTTTGCAGGGTTGAATTGAACGTATATATCTATGTTTCCTTCTCTTTTCTTCTGATACAACAGGAAAATACAAGAAATATGTGCACAACTGTAAAAGACACACAAAAACCTGAACTAAAGGGGCTGTAAAGATTAAAGTGATTATTTACTGTGACCCCTGACCCCATGACAAGAAGCAGCAAAAACAGAAACATCTGACATGTATTGAATGAAACCTGGTATAAAAAAAATCAGAAAATGAATGCAATAAATTAAATTTCATGAAAGAGTTAAACACATTAACTGCAAAGAAAGGTCACACTAAATACGACCACTTTGTATTAATGCAGAGACTGAGAAATACAAATGTGTGGTCATTGCAATTTTACAAAAGCAACAAACCCACTGTTGTCTTAGGACCTTTGCACAGTGCTATATACAGATTAATATACTCAGACTGGCTTAAAGAAAGTCTCACACTCTAACACCTTATTGGACCTTCAGCTTTGATTACAGCACATTTCATAGCATTTATTTCTTTTCTTTCTTTATATATTTTTTTGAGCATATCTTGTTACTGACCCTAGACCTGAACCAACTGATGCAACCCCAGATCATAACACTGCCCCCACAGGCTTGTACTGTAGATACTTGGCATGATGGGTAATCACTTCATCCTCCTATCTCCTTAACCTGACACCCATCTCTCTGGTACAGGGTCAAACCGTACTCATTAGATCACATGACCTTTTTCCACAGTCCAGTCTTCATGCTGTCTATCAAACTGATGGTTGATGTATGTAAGAAATGAGAATCTACTCACTACAACAGTTAAAGGGTTAAAGAACTCGGTTCCACGTGAAACATATTAATCCCTACAGAAGTCCCTACAGCTGATGGATCTAATATATGGGTGCTTCTATGAGACTGGTGCCTTAAAACAGGGTTAGGGTTAGGGTCAGGGGGGGTTATGGGGGCTAAAAATTCAAACCAGATGTAGACTAATGTTATGAAGCAAGTTTGGAAGCACTTTGGGTCTGTTTTAAAAATAAATATTTACTGAGATAAAAGAGAAACTATTTTTAGATAAAACACATTTTTATATTATTTTACATTGTGTTTAATATAAAAATCCACATGTAACACGGTCAAAAGGACACGAAAACTCTGCGCTACTATTTTTATTTTTTTTTAAAATCTCTTTATTCTCTCACAAGTACATTTTGGCAATGGAAGTAATTATGCAAGGCAGAGTGTTTCACAAAAATGACCGCTGTTGCAAAATCACTCGTGATTTATATGTGTTTAACTGGGCAGGTTCTGCATGTAACACAAGTGGACACGATGAGTTACACGCAAAACCTGGAATTAGACTGCTGATTCTTGAAAAACCCCTAGGATCGACAAATTTAATTTAGCGGTATATAAGACCATTTACAGCCATGTGTTCCAGATCAAATGCACTGACACCTAGGTAGCTTTTCCTGTCCCAGTTTTGATCCTATTTTTTGCCCCAGTATTTTATTAAAAATTTATTAATTTTGGGATGGCTCAGAGCAAGAGTATAATTTCTTTGCCTTTATCTGAGGTCATTATTAGGTTCATTCTGGGGGGAACTGTGGCTAAATTTCTCTTTCATTATTGGGTCTAAAAAGCTGGTAAAGTGCCAGGTACCAAAATGAACCCAGTTTCCTAGAAGCACCCATATCTTCTGAAATTCAGATCAAAATGTTTTTGTTCAGGCTTGATATACAAATAATTACCCAATATCCTCATGAATATACATATTAGCATATGCCATTCTCTAATGACTACTTAAACATATTGGCAACACTGAATTGCAGTTGTGTTAGTGGTTACTTGGCAAGTCTTCTCTCTAAATAATTTAGTTTTAGTTTAGGAAAATCACCCTAAATTGCATGCTTGGGTGTCACAGTTGGCCAATTTAAATACTTGTCTTGAATCTGACTTTTACAGTTCCACACATATTTTGTATTATTTCTGGAACAATGAGAAGTTTGGATTAGTAGCCCTGCCCTACACACTTAGGGGAAAGTAGTTTTTGACTTTTAATAAATGTCAAATCACTGGAATGTTGGGTTTTACTTTAAAAAGATCTTATTTTCCATCTGCAGGACGAGTCCGTATGTGATTTACATAATAACCTTGTCTGGCTGTCCTCGTTCGCTCCCTTGTACTTTCCAACTGTGCATGTGTTCCTTGTACCCCCAACCCCTGTCCTACTCATGAACCCCAGCATCACATGACCTTGTGTCCTAATCTGTCCTTTCTCTGCAGTTATGTGTGTCATGCATACCTCATTGTGATCTGAGATCAGAGGGTCTGACTCCTGCTGCTGTGGGTACACTGTCTTCTGTTGTGTTTTGTTTGTTTAGTATCTACATAATATACACATGTTCTGTCTCTTCTTTTTTTTCTATTAACTGTCCTGTTGGATTACATGCACATGCTCATTAGGGTTACACAGTGTACATGGTGTCCTTGGTTCTCCTGTGTGTGTTTTGGTGCCCTACTTTGTCCTGATCATTTGGCCACCATGTGCCATGTACAGGCTGAGCGTTCCCCCAGTGCTGTAATTTCTCCCTACAGGAATGTTAGGAATTCTGTGTGTGGTGTTGGGGTGGGAGGAACATAGGACCAAAGAGCCTTGGACACACACAGAATCATATTGAGACATGCTGCACTTTTGAGGACTTATCCTCCCCTTAGTTTAACACTGTCTTTATTATGATACCTTTTCCCCACAATATTCATTAGCTTTTAAACATTCATGAAATAATAAGTCAATGTAGGCCTGGAAAATGGTACTTAGAAAATGGAGTCACTTTCTATAGGACTGGATTTTACAGTAAAAAGTCTCTTAAATCCACAAAAAAAAAAAAATCATCATCATGCCTCCTGGCCTCATTTTGGATAAGTAATAGCACGTTGGGTTAACAGACAAATGGTGATAACTGGCTGACAGGAACAGTTCTATCACAGCAAAGCCTTTTCACCCTGGTTTGGTTTTGTTGGTTGTTTGGTCTGTGGCTGATGTGTTGGTTCCGCATCCACTGCTTGATAGACAACCCAGCCCCCTTGAATGACAAGTTTCACATAATCAGACCAATGGCAGGCCAGTGAGGTAGTGTACTACACAGCCATTGGGAAAAAATCCAAGCCAATGTGAAATCCAACACGAGGAAGAGTGAAGCTTCAAAACGAGGCCGTGCACTTGCTCTCTGCTTTTGTGCTCTTTGGTTCTGTGTGCAGTGTTGGTCAGGTAAAGCTTGGACGTTTGATCACGGTAAATATCGACTTATTTAAGGTGCTGCTGTGAATGCTAGGGTGTTGTCTCAGTATGAAGAGGTGGAAAAGGAGGTAGGAATACTCTGCCGTGAGTTTTTTACCCTCGGCCCTCGCCACAGGGTATTGTCATCAGTTTGTTGTCCGTCCGTCTGTATGTGCAAAAACTTTGCACCAATAGTTCTCAACCAAGGAGGGGGCAGCAGACAGTCGATGAGGAAACCCTGGTGTGGACTGAAGGCTGAGGGTTTTGAAGTGTGTTATGTTATGTTATTCAGTTAAATGAGGTTCTGATGCCTTTTATGGAGCAAAAAGCTCATTCTTACCTGACAAGGATCCTTTTAGTCTAACAAGTGATCTCTTTGTTACAATACATTGACAATTTAAAACACATGAGCAGTCATGTAAAATGCATCACAAGAGCACAGCCTGTTTAGGTCTTTGTAAACATCTGGGAAAATATAAAAAATTGTGCAACCATTCTGGGTCATCAGTAGCTCTGTTCACCAGCTTGGATGGTACATACTAGAAATAATCAAATAAGGTTTAATCTAATTTACAGACATACCATCATAGTTCATGAATAATGACTTTTTAAAGACTATTATCTGGTGGTATGTGGTAGTACCTGCTGAGGTGACACCTAGTGGTCACAGTTGAGGTCAGAAGTTTATAGACACCTCAGTTAAATACGTTTGGACTCAGTCCTGAACATATACTTTATATACATTCTCTCTGTTAATTCAGTTTGATCTGCTGTGTAATTTCGATGATGTGAAATTTCTGAACAATAATAGACATCGTTTTAATTGCTTTTTTTTTTTTTTATTACATTCTAACAGTTTCAAGAGATTACATACACTTTGTTAATATTTGGTGACTACTTTTAAATTGTGCAGCTTCAGGGTTGCCTTTGTTTGAGTTCTGCAAGAATTTGACTGGTTTCACCTGAATAATTTTTGGGCCTCCTTCCATTAAATCACATTTTCAATTCAACTCACAAATGTTCTGTTGCGTTAATGTCAGGGCTTTGTGATGGTCACTCCAGAATGTTTACTTTGTTGGCCTTGGCCATGCTGGTAACATTTTTTTATCTATGTTGAAATCTTCAAGGTGCCACCAGTCCATCAGCATTTAAAAAAAAACAAACAGGGTCCAGCCCTGTGCTTCATGGATGGTGTTTTTGTTGTTACGAGCCTCACACTTTGTCCTTCATATATGATGCTGATCATTATGGAGTAATGCATTTCATTTCTGACTGTATGACACTTCTTTAACTGTGCATGGAGATGGTTTTGGACCTGTTTCCTCCAACATCTTTACCAGGTCATATATTTTCTGTCCTGGGAGGCTGTCAGAGGAGTGTGCCATTGTGTTTGTATTTGTTTATTGATTGTACAGATGATACAGATGTTTGCGATACCTTTCAGTAGACTTTAACACAAGTTAAAGGATATTGGATCTACAGCCCCACACAGGCCTTCAGTTGACTCCCAATACTGACAATAATCCAGTCTGATGTTTGTAATGTCATGACATCAATTTCCAGATGTTTCCAGTCAGTTTAAAGACACAGTGAATTTGGTTTATGTAAACTGACCCTCTGTTTGGAATTGTGAAAAACTGACTTTGAATCCAGCCCAGGTGTATGTAAACTTATGTTTTCAACAGTTTCTACAGTCCTGTTCATCTTTGTCATCACCGTCACTGCCCTACTCTCACCCCTCTCTGCTCCCACAGATGATGACGTTGACCTGGAGCGGCTGGTGAATGAAATGAACTCCTCCATGGAAAGTGTGTACTCTACGCAGGCAGACACGGCGCTACTTCTGAACAACGGCCACGTGCACCCTGTGTACCAGAGCCACAGCCAGGCCCGCCGCCGCCACACCCCGCCCCTGCCTGCGTCATCACCCTCCAGGGAGAGGCTGCGGCACTCACAGCCCATGCACATCCAGGCTGTCAGGTTGGAGTGCATCCACTCACTCAACAACATAAAGAATGCATAGATGAAATATACATTACACAGCACTCTCTTTAGATTCTACTGCATGATGTGTGCTATTTCCAAGTCTGTCAGCGGTCAGACTTTGACATGAGTGTGTGTGTCTCCCTCTGCAGGTGCCTTCAGGAAGAGCAGCAGTTGCGTCCAGCCTCCCTGCCCGCCATCCCCAACCCTTTCCCTGAGCTCTGCAGCCCAGCAGGATCCCCCGTGCTCAGCCCCATCCAAACCTCTGAAAACCATGTAAGTACACCTATAGCACCTCGATTACACACACTGGAGAGGGCCATGACATGATTTGTGGCCACAATTTAGAGCTGGTAGAGAATAACTGTTTGATGCACTATAGCCTGAGCAATTCATATACAATATAATATCTAAATTGTCTGAAATTGTTGTAAGCCAAAGCCATATAAGCTGTAAAGACACTTGTAATTATTATAATAATTGTTGAACTAATTGGCAAATAAATATACACACAGCTTACATCCACACTAATATGCTTTGATTTTAAAACAGGATCTTAAAATGAAAATAATCCCTGATTTTGATCTTTTTCCACTCCTGTATGGATAGAAAGGCCTGTAATTCAGTGTCTATGTGGAATGAACAGCTGGTAGTCAAGGCTGATGTCTTCTTTTTTTCTCCTGAAAGGGTCACATGGTTTGGCATGACAAATCAGGGAATGATATATAGGAAGTGATAAGATCCACTCAGGGTCTGACCTCTGACCTCTGCATCATTGTGTCCAACAGGCTCTTTTTCTGTCCATCCAGACATTGCAATCCCAGAGTTTCCAAACTAAAACAGGGAGAGCAGTATTTCCAAAAGTCTCTGTTTTTACGAATGTGTAGCAAAAGTTTCACATTTTAAAACTAAAACATAATAGTGCTGACATTTCTCGTTTAACACACCATTTTTCTGAGCTCATTATCTGACACCTGTAATTTTTGCCTCAGTGCAGTTCTTTACAGACTTATTTTCAGTTGTCATGATGTTATTTCCTCAGGGGCACCAAAACACATCACACAAACTGCTTAAAACAAACTATCAGTACAGTACTAATGTAACATATAATATACACAATATATGACATCAACTGTGAATATTTTTATGAAAACATGGAGGTGTTCTAAATGGTATACTGAATTTTTTGCCCACCTCAACCATAGATAAAATAAATTCTGTATTTCTCATCAAGTTTGACCACTCTCATGAGAAAAACAGCAGATAACAGTGTGTGTGCATGTGTTGAAACCAAATGACTGGCCTGTTATGTTCAGGTCAGGGCAGTATTTGTTGACTTTGGCTGCCGACAGCCTTTTCCTTCCATGACACACAACAACTCACCCTGGGTTATCTAACTGCGTGTGTTAGGGTGGAAGCATCTTTATCAATCACATGTACCCACACACGAGAGAAGAGGACATGTTTTGCTGTGGAAGGAGATGAAAAGTGTCTCCAGGATGCTGCAGACAGAGTGCAGATTTCCGTACCAGAGCTGGGAATACGGATGGGAACGTCTGCAGGTCGGCTCTCTCTGAACCCTTGGAATCCGTCTGCCCATTTCCAGTTCACACGCTTCCACACTGACTCACAGTGTGTGTCACAGCCTTGCCCTTCCTTCCTCCGGCAGAGTCTCTGTCCCAAGATGTTTTCAGGATGCCCACCCAGAACAATAACACTTATTTTAGATGCTTGCCCACACCCAGGTGGCAGCATTTAGTTCACACGCACACATATACTACTTGTGATAAGGAAATTTTGCTGACATCATCTCACAAGGTCTGGAGTCAGAGAGAGAGTTTGCAGTTTGTACAATGGATCTTTTGTTTGTGTGGCAGTGTTTAAGAACTGACTCCCAGCACATCTTCATTTTGTCCACAGTTGGACCTTTTATTTCAGGGGTCAAAATCTAAGGCTGGAGTCATTGTGTTAAAAACTGATTTAACCCATAATGACCCAAACATCCACCATCTACCAAAATCATCTACTGATATAAACTGTTTAATCCCTATTGATCCACTAATCCTATCAATACATGTAAATAATTGGTGTAACCGTGGAAACGCCGTCATCTTCTACAACATTGATTCACCAGTACCCATGGAGTTGGATCAATGACAGTGGATGGAGACACTGGGTTTGTGTTCAGTTAATGATAGATTTTGCTGAAAAAAAAAAATCACTTTTCAGCTTTCTCTATTTTTTTGATATAGTAACTCAACTTTACTCTGAGCTTTTATGAACATGTGCATGATTAGTAAATTAAATACAGGAAAATACCTGAATTTCACAGAAAAAACACAAAATACAGAGGATAATATTACAATAAATGGTGATAAATCACTTAAGGATGATTAAATATAGAGAACAATTGGTTTGGGAACTGACACAAGGGTCTCAGCGGGTCCTTATGGGTTAAATCCGACATAGCTTATTATATATGTGCGGTTTAACCAGCATTTCCAAGGTTGTTTGCGTCTGTGTATTGTTTTTCATGAGCTACTTTGTTTGTGAAACCGAGCATTCATTTGTCAAACAATCTTCACTGCGGACACTGGCAACACTCGTGTCATTTTTAATGCATATTTTATGGCACGTTGCCAAGTTAAAGTGGGCAGGAAATTCTTGAAGGTTGCTTAACGGCACAAAACAGGAAGATGGTGCTATTCTTCCAGCATGAACAGTGATAAAGCTCGGTTGGAAGGAGTGAAAGACACATGGAAAAACCACTTCCAACATTCCATCATGTTTATCATCTTCAGTAAAAAAAAAAAAGTCAAACTACTGGCTGAAGAAGCAGAGGAGGTGGCTGGGAGACTGATAAATGTGTGGCTGGAGGTTATGGGGATCATGGGAAACTAAAAGCCCCAGTATAAAAGAACCATCTCCATCATGATTTGATTAGTCGTTGATGAATTTGACAGGGATACATGCATATTGCAGTTCTTTCAACATTGCTGTGACTGTGAACCAGGACCAGCTTAAACTGGCCTCCTTCAGTGGATGCGTGTGGATGTTTGTTAATCTGCTTTTAATGTTTAGAACAAGCTGTAGCTGGTCTTTGACTGATTGAATGAAAGTTTTGCTGATCAAATGACTTCAGATCAGTAAGACCGGCTGCAGACTGATCATGTTATGGTCTTTAACTCCAGACGGCAGTACTTCAGTTGACATGCTATGTTGTGTAATCTGACTATGAGCTTAAAAAGAGGACTGGGTTAAAGACACAATTTGTAATATTTCTACTGTAAAACATTTGGAGATGAAGTAAAAGTATCAACAGAGAATGAAGAAATGAGAGTTTTGATGTTATGTCAAAGATTGTCAGTGCATTATATAATAGGTATCCACAGTAGTTAGCGTGCTAACCAGCTAGAATAAACATCCCGCCTTGTTGTTTCCACTTTTTACCTCTAAAATAGTAGAGTTATGGTAGTGTCCAGTCTGCCCTCAGTCCAACATGAGGAGTAACACTGGTATTTGGGTTGGTGCCATGGATGTATTTAGAAAAATAACACTTACTCGATGCTATATTGCTACATACAGTCGTGGAAAAAAATTATTTGATCATCAAAAGTCATCAGAAACAATGGTTATGCAATCAAATACTAACTCTTGTGTGTATCATGTGACTAAAACAGACAGAAAAGAAAAGATGGAATAAATAAAATCACTGTTTTTGTCAGCACAATGCCATAGATATTGATGTAAGAACTGAAGTGATTTTGGTTATTATCAAGAAAACATGGAAAATGGATAGATAT
>JAPQRP010000003.1:20049473-20073561 GCA_037367295.1 Apogon hyalosoma
GTGTGTGTGTGTGTGTGTGTGTGTGTGTGTGTGTGTGTGTGTGTGTGTGTGTGTGTGTGAGAGAGAGAGAGAGAGAGTGAGAGAGAGAGACGGTGTTTAAAGCTGTTCCAGTATTGTGAGTATATAAATACAGTGTATATTGTAAGCTATATTACATGCCAAGATACTTAAGTATTAACTGAGATGTTATTTCTGACCCTGACTCCACAAAGTCTCAGAGTCTTAGTGTGTGTTATGAAGGTGTATGTGACTTTTGATTTGCTGCCAAGTACTAAATACTTTACATGCACAGTGATGTGATGACACAACTTGGTAGGAAACGTGGTTCTTTGACACATACACAAAAGGCTAGCGCTGCTGACTGTTCCTCCTGTGGCAATTGTACAGATAAGTTTGTCTTTTGAGATAATTTGTGAAAAAGCCAGAAATTCAGCTTTTATTTAATACTATTGAAATATGCATCAATAAGTGAATTCCAAATAAGGGAGTTTGTACATTCTTTGATGCGTCAGTGATATCTTGTGTATGTCCAGGCTCCACAGCAGGAATCCATTGTTTCTTGTTTACAGTTCAGACAAAATAGTTGAAACATGAGTATGTATGGAATCTTTACACAGAACAATACATCATTTTGGATACTTTTCTGCCAACTCCACTCAAGTTTCTTTTAAATTTTAATGTTTGGCATCTTGAGTATTGATTTGTGATCTGTTTCATCACTTTCATAAGACTTATAGTGATATTCACATCTGAACAGATTCTCAGAACTAGCTGGTAATCGTCCATCAGTCTGAGAGAGGCATTCTGTTCTACTGTGAACATCTGTGAGTGTGTTAGAGGGAGAAACTGTGCCGTGTCAGGGTCGTGGTGGGGTTGGGTGGAGTGGGGAGGTGAGCCACTCAGTGAGGCTTTGTGGTGGCGCTCCACTGAGGTGAAATTGAGTTTGGCCTGTCTGCAGAGCTAATCAGCTCTGTCTGGCTTGTAACCCGACCACTTACAGACGTGAAAGATGGCTGATGCTGTAATAGACAAGGGTGGGAAGTCACCACTAACCAGCATTCAAATGCCCACATTAGTGGTGGGTGTGTTAGTCTAGTATGGCAGCTGCCACCAGACAAGACTGCTAGCATTTGAAAGATGGCACCAACTTGTATTAAATATCAGGCTCACATAAGAGGTGGCTGCTTTATGCGCTATGACAATGGTGTCAAACTAATTTTAATTCAGGGGCCACGTGCTGCCCAATTTGATTAATAGCACAACCTATAAATAATAAGCTCAAATTTAGCTTTTTCGTTTAGTGCAAAAAAGTAAGAGCATATTTAATAATATTATGCCTCACCCTTTCATTTACACATTCATTACAATGTAGAGATCACAGTGGATCTACAAACCAACAAAACATTTAATAACAGGCATATTATTGTTAAAATTCGGCTTATTTTTCTAAAGAAATGTCTTTTTTGGACCAATATGCTGCTGCTCTAGAAATTTTTGTGTAAAGATAGTTTGTAAACATAAAGATTTTCATCATGTAATTTTACTTTTTTCACACTAAAGCAAAAGAGAGAACAATTTGGAGTTTTCATCATTTTTAGGTTTTTATGTTATTTTTTTACTATTTTTTTTTTTTGTCCAATACACTACATGTAGCCCCTGAACTAAAATGAGTTTGACACCATGAACTGGTAACATATTCAGTGTAGCTTTGTAAATTCATGCATTCATTCATGTCACTGAGTCTAATGATGGTGGGGTTTTCCATTTTTTCTACTATTCAGAAGGTTGATTTCGAAGCATAATTGGAAGTTACTCTTGTTAAAAATGTGTTAAGTCAGTTAACTATTGAAATTACTTCAACAAAATAACTAATAAAAAAAATGATTACATTTGTTTTGTACTGGTAATTAAATCTGTAAACATAAATTCATGCATGTAAAGTCAGGAAAATTTTGAAGCACAACCACCAAAACAAATCTCAAGAATATATTCAGATTTGGCCCCTTTGTAATCTTAACTGTCATTGTCTATGGCTGTTTAACATGATTAAATTAACATTTTTTAGGTAAAATCAATGGTATCAGTAATCATCAGCTTTACAATTTAAAGGCTGAGTTTTGAACCAAAGTGAGTGTCAAAGAAAACATACTTATTTGTGTCGTCAAAGTCTTCTGTATAATCAGAAAATGACAAACACTTGCCAATATTTCTCAAATCTTGATCTAGTAGTAAATTGTTCAAAATAAAAACATGTAAATCAAATCAAATTGTATTTATATAGCGCCAAATCCTAACAGAAGTTATCTCATGACACTTTACATGTAGAATCGGTCAAAACCAGACTCTGTGTACAAGTAACATTAAGTAAAACATGAAGCATTTTCAGCTTCAGTGTGAGCAAAATAAATCAAATATGACAGAAATCTGCTGTGATAATAACAATCACAACTATGTAAAATTATATGGTTATAATTATTGTTTTATTATTGCTCAGTGGTAATCCCTTAGCAACTTTAAGTTCCATATGTTTTCTCAGTAACTGATGAATAGTAGTAGTAAAATAATTAAAAAGACATGCAGCACACAAGTTTAAAAAGTATAAATATATAAAATATAAATACATTCATAAAAATTGCACCAGATCATAGTTACACTTAAGTAATTAGTCACATAATATTATATGGAAGTAGTTACTTATGACTTGGTGTCTATTAACCAAAACAAATATCAAACTTTTAAGAGCAGTAGATCAAACTTTAAAGGGTATTTGCATCGTCTGCTACTGTGTGCAGACATGAAAACAAGAAATACTGCACTGATGTCCTGTTTGCAGTGGAGTTTGTGTGGCTCCAGAATTTTTCATTTTCACACATCATTTCCATATATCAGTCTACTTTTTTTTTAGTAATAATCAGTGTCAATATCTACATAAAAAAGAAAAAAAATATATATAGCGACTTAGCTGCATTTCCACTTGATAGAAAGGCTGAGAAAGAATAGAATCTCCTAGAATCCATTGGGTTTATATAACAATCCCAATCAGAGACCCTTTCTCCCCTCCCCCACCGCTCTGAGTGAATGAGAGCTGGTTGTAACACTCTGCAGGTCCTGTTACTGCAGCGGAGATCTGCTCTGGCTTAAAACAACCGGCTCAGTTGTGTGTTTGTGTGCATGCGCTTACGTTAACTTGTGTAGTGTGTTTGCGTATAGCCTGATAGGTTTAGGGGCCCGTAAACCTCTTGGTCAAGTGGGCCTGACCCTAGCACAGATTATTGTGTTTGACCTCTGACCCCTTATGTACTGTGCTTGTGTGTATTTGTTTGTGCTTGTGTCTGTGTGTTTTTTTGTTTATGTGCCTGCAGGTGTCTGCCCATGACCCCTGAATCCAATATGCCACTGCTCCAAGCCCCCTGTGTATGCGTGTGTGTGTGTGTTACTATAAGCAGCATAGGAAACTAATAACAAAGTACGTTTCCACCCCCTCACCCTGTTCTGTCGAAGAACAGAAAAAGTGGGGGTGGGGGAAAATAGCAATGGAGTAATGAAAAATACTGTATGACAACTACACCGAACCTAAAAGCCTTCCCAAGCAAAAGTGTGTAATTATTAGCAGTAAATACAGTATTGAAGTAAAGGCAGTGTTTGGTTTATTAAATTTGAAGTATGCGAGTTGTAGCTGCTGGAGGTGGAGCTAGTTTTATCTAAACTGAAGGACTCATCACGTGATTATTCAGAGAGGAAAGAAGAAAATGTAAACTTGATCACTTTAGACTAGGTTGAACATTGCAGAAGCTCAAGAATTCACAATGAAGTGCATCTGAAGTGCAAAAGGAAATGCAATAATGAAAATAACTTCTACTCTATAAAAAGTGATATAATTACATATCGTCGCTGTTGGGCGTAAACCAACCTCGCAAGCCCATTTTTCTTTTTTTTTTGTCATAAAAGGATTCTGTTGGTCAGTCTTCACATTGGCCTGAGGGTTTTAGAAATATTTAACCAATGAAGTATTGAAAATGACGTGTATTCAGTTTACATTGTTTTTCCAGTTTCCTGAAAAATAACTGTATTGGAGATGAGAGGTTTCCACACGACTGCAACGATATAGATGTTGATATGTATGCCTCACAAAGCATTATACAGACAGAGCTGGAAATATATATACATTTACCTTTGTCCAAGGGTTTTTATTCTACTGTGTGTGAGATCAATGTCCAGTAGTTTTGGTCAGAGATGAAATGATTTCAGAAGTTTAAAGAAATAAATGTGAATTTGGTGAGACTCACTGACATCTGAAATGTGAGCTGGACTAGAAAGACTTTTATAAAAATGGAAGAAGCCATAGAGGATTGAAACCATTGGATTAATCATTAAAGGGGTCATATTTTGCTAAACCCACTTTTATTAGTCTTTGGTTCATTTATTTGTGTATTTAGACCCTAATAGTTCATACAGTTGGAATTTGAACCCTCCAGGTGCTGCAAAGCTATCTTTATATTCATTCCAGCAGAAATTGAGTGGATTTCTACAACCGGTTTTAATTCCTGTTTAATTTGTTATGTCTATAACTAGTTACGACATTTGCACATATAAGGTCAAGACTTCTGATGAACATTTCTCTGAGTACGATATAATTGTTTATCAGCAGCAGCGGTTGTAGTCCATGCTGAAAATATGTCCAAACTTCAAGACGATTACCTAAAATGTACAGTTGTTGGTTGTATTAATGAACACAAGTGCTTGAACTGGACAGAGAAGCACGGTCAACAACCTGGAGTCGGTGGGGCATTTGCATTTAAAGGGCCAGCGCTCAAAACAACTTTTCTGGTGTCATTACTCAGGAGTAGGGTTGAAGATGGACCTGTGGAGTTGAATTAATGAAGAATTCAGACCCAAGCAGAGCATTTACAGTTTATATAGACCACAGGGAAATGTTTTAAAATGCATAATTCCATTTAAAAAAAGCAAAATATCACTCCTTTGACAAATCATTGTAAGTAATGAAAGCTGTCAGACGAATGTAGTGAAGTACAAAAGCCTGGAAGTGAGTTAACATTTGAAAGTTTGCTTGTCAGTATGTTTTTTTGATTGGATTCTTGTTTTTGGGGCCTGAAATAAAATCTATGGTTGACATAAGCTTAAGATTTTCATGTCTTGTGCAACGTAATAAAATGTTCCAGTATTCCCCACTCGTTAATCCTAAATGTGTCTTAAAAAGGTGTGCGCTAACAAGTGGCTAGGTGAGACCTCAGAGGTTGTTGGGGACATTAAACGGCACCACGCTGACCACTCTGCTCACCAGGAATGACCTTCACAGCATTAACTAGGTCAGGCCATGGTAAGAGGAACGGTTTTTGTAGAACAGTTAAGCGTGTAATCAAATTACAAGTTGGGAGCTTAGTAGTGGTGACAGTGAAGTCGTGTCGTTCGTTTATAGACTAAAGTTAGCATTTTCATGTCGCTTTTGGATTTGGGTTGGAACATCATTATAGTGACAAAAAAAAGCCAATGCTTCTAGATACTAACTTCCATCTATATAATGATGTCATCCATGTATAAGTTTTACTTCTGAGGTAAAATAAAGTAGCATAAAACAGAAACTCTTGTGTAAATTCAGGGCTCTACATTAATATTTTCTTTACTTGACAAGGAGCTCAGAAATCTACATGCCCAAAGTATTCTTTACCTACCTAGTAGTTAAGCAATTTATCAAGTCATTTAACAAAGAATAAAGTTTGTGATTTTTAATCTGCATGCGTAACACTCAAATAAAAAGGAAGCAAATTAGCTCAGTCTATTTTAATTCTGTTTACCAGTGACTTTTCTAGATTTTATAGCCTGATGTGAAAAACTGAGTTACTTTTCATCACTAGGCAATATATTGAATTAATTAAGGTTTATCTCTGAAAATGCTGAAAAATTGATATTGTCGTTCCTCTTATTCCCCTGGAGACCTTTCTCGCTCAACAAAAACTCAAAATTAACTGTTTCTGGTAATATGTATGTGTTTTATAGATTACTTATAGTTTCAGTAAAGACTTTTGTAAATCAAGCTTTGTCCTCAGAAAACAGTCTGTCAGAATTGTAAATCGTCCATAGCATTGAAAAAAAAAGGATCATATCACCAGATCACCGTATCGTCCCATCTCTACAGCTAGTCCAGCTGTTTATGGGTCACACATTGTCTGAAAGTTTAAGAATAAAGGAGTTTTCTGAGTACCTTTTCTTTCACATATGTTCCTAATACTTGACCATGCATTATCCTCATAACACACACACACACACACACACACACACACACGTGTACGTTGTCAGTCAGTACATCCAGATGGCTGCAAAATGAGGCTGAAGTCAAACGTTGAGAAGTGAAGTAAAAAAAAGAAAGGAAAAAAAAAAAGGTTGGAGCTCATTGTGGGGTTTACATTTCATCTAGCTCCTTTGTGTGTATCTATATGTGTGTGTGCGTGTGTGTGTGCGTGTGTGTGTGTGTGTGTGTGTGCGGTTCATGGTCCTCATGCACAGTGTATTAGGGGCCAGCTGGGTTGGCCTGCGCTCTACACATGAGCCTGATTATGACTCAGTATTGCATTACTGACATTCCTCCATAGCGCTCCCTCTTTTCTCTATTCCTCTGTACCCCCTCCCTCATTTTTCTTCGTCTCCCTCTATGCCTACCTCTTCAAAAGCTGGGTCAGATTTGCTGAGCAACCACCCACCCCTCCTTGAACCGCCCTCCTTCTCTTCTCTCCTTTCCCATCCTCCCCTTCTACCCCTCCCTTGACCCCCCCCCAGTAAAAACCAGACACGTGATCCATACAGCTACAAATTGAATCACCGCACTTTTTTTTTCTTTAAAGAGGACTTCTTTCGGCTGCCTTCTTTGCAACCTTGAAGCCGTCGGTGTGTGTTACACATGTTGCTCTGGTCCTAACACACTCGCATAGTATTTCACATACAGCTGAGCAGGAGGAAGAGGAAGAGAAGGGGGGAGGGGGGAGTGGTTAAAAACTGAAAAGGAAACATCAGTGGATGCATTAACAATAAAGGATGTGTGTTATTTTATAATAGTTGTATTTTTTCCTTTTTTGAATTGAACAAACTGTGAAACACCTCATGTTAAGCTTTTTTAGCGACTTCCAAATTATACTCCACATTTAATCTTTCCTAAATGATTTCTCACAATTTATTATTATATTATCAGGTATTTTCCTGTATTTAATTTACTGATCCTGTTGATGTTCATTAATTCTTAGACTAAATTCAAGGTAATTTGTCAAAACAAAGAAAACTGAAGAAAAATTTGCATTTTCAACAATATATATCAGTAAGTGAATAATCACTGCCATTTGACAAACTACATTGGTGAATCAATATTGAAGATGACGGTGTTTCTATGTTCATTATAGAACCTCTGAACATACATCTGATGTAAAAAAAAAAAAAAAAGTTGAAAAACTATTTTATCTGAATCATCAGTTATTAATAGGATTAGTGGTTCTTAATTATTAAACATCAGTAGATGCTTTTGAGTGTTTATGACTTTGAGGGTTAATATGATTTGATTTTCAATGCATAAACAGTAAATCTCTCCAGTATCAGTGCATGAATGACTTTTTTTCCATTTTCATTAATTATATTATGTAAACGGGTGACTCAGAGGTATTCTAAAGAGATGTACTGCATCCAAAGAGTAGAAAATACAAAAGAACCCCAAAATAAGTGAGGATTTGTACCTCAGTTTGTGTGATGATTTTTTTTTTTTTTTTAAATTTTATTAAAATATGGAAATTAGTATTGAAAAAGGTTTATGTAGCAACTAGTATTGAGCATTTTTTAAATGATACTCAACTGTAAAATGTGTAACTTGAAAAGATTATTCTAAATTATTGAATTCTTTTGATATCCAATTGAGTCATTTTATAGTTTCTTTCCTCTGTTACAGTAAATTGAATATGTGTGGATTGTGGATAATAAGACATTTCAGGATCTATCGGTAGCTCATTAGCATTTTGTAGTCCAAACAACTGATAATCAACAGGTTAAATGAAAATCATGCCAAGTTGCAGCTTTATATGTGCATTTGGTGGTTTTTAGTCTCCTGAGCTTGTTCTCTGTATCCATTTGTGTGTGTGTGTAGAGTTGTGGGCGTGTTTGAGAGTTTTAGATGTGGTGTTCTTTGCAAAAGCAGCTCACGTTGATCCCATTCTTTTTTTTTTTTTTTTTTTTTTTTTTTTTTTTGGTGAAGGATGTGGGGATGTGAAAACGTAGCTCTGAAGATAATAAGAGTTTAAAGTACGTGACAGGTAACAGTTCACCGTTGAAAAACCCAACACTGGGTTAATCCAGTGTGAGGAGGAGGAGGAGGAAAAAGAGAGAGAGGAAAAGAGAGAGAGAGGAAGAGAGAGAGAGGAGCGGCGGCTCATACCACTCGTCGCTGCTCAGCCTTTATGCTGCCCAGCACAAGAAGAAGAAGAAGGGGCAGGCTGTCTTTCTTGTTTCGCTCTCTCTGTTTCACTCTCGTCTTTCCTCTGTCACCCCCCCCCATCTCTTACCTCTCTTGCATTCTCCTACCAGATCCCTCCCTCCCTCTCTCTCTCTCTCTCTCTGACTTCCTCCCCTCCCTCCCTCTCCCTCTCTCCCTGTCTCTGTGTCACTGGAGAGCGTCTCAGTGTGAAAATGCCATCCTGCTCTCCAGACTGTTGCCTCTTTCAGGCTGTGGAGGTAAGAGACTTGTGTGTTAAGTGTCTATTGCGAGTTGTGTATAAGTGTGTGGGTGTGTGTGTCAGTTTGCAGCAATGAGACCTTTGCATTTTTTCCTTCTTCCAAAACTTTTCTCAGACAAAACTCATGAAAATACTTTTTTTTCTTGTTTTACGGGGGTGTGTAAGCAGACAGGAGGGAGTTTTCTGGCTTTGCAGGGGCACAGAACGCTGTGATGTTGTTTCTGGTTGTGTTTGGAGTCTTTTTGCATCGTCTGGTGTTTTGTGTCATATCTAGGCTACCGTTGCTGTCGTTTTCTCTCTTTTTTTTTTTGGTGTTGTGTGTGTGTGTTTTCACTTTATGGTGCCATTGTTTGACATAATTTTCCATGCCCCCCCTCCTTCTACCACTGCCCGCGCCAACATCACCAGCTTTGTATTTTGTTTCGTGTAATTTTCAACAGTTGTTCTCTGGTAGCTTTGTGTGTGAAGTGCAGGGGAGCTGAATTTGCAGCAGATTCCCTGCTGTGGACAGGAGATGTTAAGTATGTGGGCGTGTGAGAATACACACACACACACAACTCAACACAACACACAACGCATGTACACGCATATGTCCTCTCTCTGAAATATGGAAGATAACGAGTTGTTGTGTTTTCCAGTAGTAATCTGCCTATATTTATGCGTGTGTTTTTGCATGTTTTGCTGCGTGTGAGTCCTCCGGTGAATGTGCGAAACTGCACTGGTGTGAAGCAGCTGGTCTGTGGCTAGATGGGGAACAACACATTTTGGAGAAGGCAAAATTACACCCAGCTTAAATATCGCTTTGGGCACTTGGCTGAAATGGTTCAAAATGGCGCAACAATGGGAGGTACTACGCCTTTGAACTGGACCTGCCTGCTGCTCCCAGCTGTGACAGTTTTAAAGACGTTTCCAAAAGTGTAAATACAATTTGTGAATGAATCCAAGTTTTTCTTACTTAATTATTTTTTCACATGTCGTGGATATTCCTGCTACACCGGAAACGTGTCATTGTGGTTATTGCGCAGGAAGTTTACATGCGTGTTCTTGGATGTGTGTGTGAGTTTGGTTGAGCTGTGGACAAAAGGGTTGAATTGAGAGAGAAGGGGCTGGCCGACCCTTCCAGAACGTCATCCTCCATTTTTTTTTTTTCCTTTTACTGATCTCAAGTTGGAGTGACGGAATATTGTGAACAGGACCCTTTTTTTTTTAGAGTGGACTTGACCAAGAGCTTGGTTATGGAGGTAAATGTAACTCCTGATGTGTTTTATTCTCCCGTAATTCCCTTCAGATTCCCGAAAGTGACTCGGGACACATCACGCCTTCTGAACGTTATTAGACTTTTTCCAGCGTGTGAAAACGTGACCTTTTACCGCTCTTATGTACATGTTCCCATCTTTACTCCCTTGTGTCTGTGTTTTTCAGATAGTGAAGGTGTGGAGCGAGGATGGGGCCGGGAAAGTTGTGGAAATCCCAGCCGACATGACGGCCAGAGATGTGTGTCAGCTGCTGGTCTACAAGAGCCACTGTTTGGATGACAATGCCTGGACGCTGGTGGAGCACCACCCCCTGCTTGGTCTTGGTAAGGATATGTACATATAGGTTTTGGTGTGTGGATGTAAATGTGGATTTGGTGTTGATGCAAATGCAATAGGAATGCGAACTTTGCTTGTATATTTTTGGACAGAGGTCAAACAGCAGTAATGAGTACGAAAACTAATATAAGTGAACACTAGTTCGAATTCCAGAATCACCTATACTCTTTCTACTGTAAATGTTTTTTGTAGCATTAATGCTTTTAAACCACAATGGGGAGTCTATGCAATTATAGGATCTTCATAGATTCATATGAGGCTTGAAAAACTGTAAGAGGGTTCAGACGGGTGTTGGTAGGGATTACATTTCAGCCCTTTCTGAAAGTCGGCATCAGGCTTTAAAGTATCCTTTCTGCAGGTGTGTGTCAGTCTTGTATGTATGTCTCTGTGTCTATACTCCTTTTGTGTGTCGTCTCTGCATGGGTGGGGATACTCCCGTGTGTGTGTACCCTCAGTATGTATGTTCACTTGAGCATGGCACGAGTGCTTGTACGCCTTCTATACAACTCTGGGAGGGAGGTGTGGTGGTAGTAGGATTAAGTATTTTCCATGTTCTGCTCACATGCCTCCTACCTCCCAATAATACACTCAGCAGGAGGGGGGGGGTTAATACAATGCAAATGCTTTGCTTCTTCACTTTTGCCATGTCTCTTTTTGAAGCATTATTTCCTTCTTATGTTTTTTTTTTTTTTTTTTTCTGGCTCCGTCTTTGTCCTCGGTAAGGCTTTCCTTCTCCCAAGTCGTATTTTTAGAGTCAAAGGATTGCTTTGTGCTTTGCTGCTTGATCTGTGCTTCTGGAAAAAAGTGCACCGGAGAGATGGAATGTGAGGTGAGGAGAGGGAGGGAGGGAAAGAGAGAGCGAGAGATGAGGGGTGAGAGAAAGAGAGGGAGAGAGAGACAGAGATGGAGAGAGAAGGGGGGGAAGGGCGGAGAGGCCTGAACGGAGCGTCATACCAGAGCTGCGAGGAACCAATCGTGGGTTTCCGTCGGACGAGCCCCTAGCCTTTCCAGCCAATCAATCTTACCTTAACCCTCCACAGGAAATTCCCCTGCTTGCAGCCAGCGCGTGCACACAGCACACACAGACTTAAACAGAGCTCAGACATTTCCACCCCTAAAGTGCAGCCAGAATGCTTCTTTTCTTTTCTTTTTTCCTTTTTCTTTTTTTTTTTTTTTTTTTTTAGCATGAACTATAAACAGTTACCCAAAAAAAGTTTACAGCTTCTTTTAAAGTGCATGTAGGGCTTCATGTGGATATTCACATCCGTATCTGTGTATTGTCTTACAGAAAGAACACCATGAGAGTTAATCTAATGGGAGAATTAGTGCAAAATCCCAGTTGCTATCATTTTGTGTGTGTGTGTGTGTGTGTGTGTGTGTGTGTGTGCGCGTGTGTGTGTGTTGAGTTGACACAGAACTGGAACATCCTGTCACTATCAGTTTCTAATCGGCCTCACTCTGAGATCATATCCCCTCAACTTCAAGAAAGAGGAGAGAAAACACACACACACACACACACACACACACACACACCCCACACACAGTAACGTAGTCTTTGTGGTGCACAGTGAGCAGGTTATCCCTGTATGAGCTCTTAATGTGCGGCTGGGTGTTTGTCTGTGGCTTGTACTTTGCTTATGGCTTCGCTGCTCTCAGCAATCAGCCTAAATACATGACATCATCTTCCTGCAATGCCCACCACCTCCTCCTCCTCCTCCCCCTTCTCCATCTCTCGCCACTTCTCCTCCTCTCCACCTTCACCCCCTCCCTCTCTGCCTCACAGTGCTTCTTCTTTTCACAACCCCTCCTTATTTAACCTTTTACTCCCTTGCTCGTCTCTTGGCAACAGTTTTTCTTGCTGTGTCATTGTATACAATACAATCACTTGCCATAAATCAGGCTTACACTGCACACTATTGTTATATTGTGATTCACATTAAAGCAATTAAAGTGTAATATGTAACATTTTCACGTTAGAAATTCCCAAACAATCATTAGGGCTGTGTGATATATTATATTGGCTCGTGCTGACATCATATGTTATTTTATTCAGTGTTATTCACTGTTTGGTCACTGTGTTAAGGCTATTTTATTGGAAACACTTACCAATGACATCCTATCCTGAATCTGTCACAGAATTATAATAATCAGCCATTACATTATGACTCCTGACAGGTGAAGTGGTAAAAATCTTCATTATTTCATTATAATGGCATCTATTAGTGTGTGGAGAAGTGAGCATTTAGACTTGGACAACTCGGTCCGTTAGTAGCCTATTAAAAGTGATCTAAGTAAGAACAACTGGATCTCAATCCATATTGTGACCACCTGACTGATACTACGTGTGCCAAAACTGCTCAGACCTCATGGATGGAATCCACCAGACCTCTGAAGGTGTGCTGTGGATCCACATTTGCAGCAGCAGATGCTATAAATACTAAGTTGTGAAGTGCAGCCTTCATGGGTTGGACTTGTTTGTCCACTACATCCACAGATGCTCAATTGGATTGAAATCTGTTTGTTGTCCTTAGAACATGATGGGCATTTTAATTAACTCGAATAATCAAGGCAAATTAAGTTGATTAGTTGTGAGTCGATTAGTCAATTAGTTGATGTTGTTAACACATGCTCTCAGTCTAAACCTAAATAAAGAAATATAACTTGACTAACCAAGCAGAAGGTTTTTAACACTTTGAGCACTTTTTCAGACTTTAACCTATGCAACACCCAGGTGCAAGCAGAGCTTTAACATTAGTTCTTAATTCTTCTTAATTAAGTAAAGTATAAATGTCCTCCCAACCCAAATAAAAAGTAAACAACTCTTAACAATGCTTATCATTTCACATAACTGATCATTCATGCACATTGTAGTTACTGTAGAACAGGAACAAGAAAGAGGTCAGAGGTCAAACAACACCTCAGACCATCCTAGGCATTTGGTCATCACAATTTAAGCTTTGTTACAATCCCTTTCATTCTGAGTATTATCGATTTTGCTGCTTCCAACACTTCAACTTTGAGCACTACCTGTTCACTTGCAGCCAAACAGTGTCGCTATAAGGAGATAATCAACATTATGACCACTTCTTCTGTCAGTGCTGAGAAAGTTATGGTGATCAGTGTACACTAAGTAACCATAATGCAGCAGTTTTTGAGACATACTGTGTATTTTGTATTATGAATCTGCTGTTTTGCAACACAGTAATCAAGAAGAGTATAGATTTCTAGATGTATTTCAATATGTAACTCACTACGATGTGCTGCCTGTGTTCTAATGGACAATGAACAGCCCTGTATAATGTTAGCTAATGTAAAATTACAATATAAGTCATCTATTTGTACATCAGCTGTTAATATTATATTACAGCACATATTGTAGCGACTTGAATGTCCTTTTGCACAACAGTAATCGAGCAGATTATTTATGTATTATTGTATTTCAGTGGCTAGTTTTCGGTGATATGGCTATAGCTAACATAATGCTAAATGCTAGCTTAATATCACATGTCAACTTTAAATCTAATTGTAACTTAGCTACTAACAATGCATTGTAGCAAATATATGCTTAGTGTCTTGATACTATTTTTAAACACAATTATCAAGGAGCTAGAAAGCTAATTTACTGATAAATTACAAGACTGAGTTAATGCGAGCATATTAGATATGTGACTGGCCAACATAATGTATATGACAACTTAATGTTAACTTGAACATAGCATAAGGTTAAACATTTAATCTAATGTTAAGTTTGCATTTAACTTTATGTAGTTACTGCTATCTCATTAGAATAGTGATTTTAGCTTCAGACCCAAGAAACCAATCTTATGTCTCCTCTTGAGTGGTCTTACTTATCCTCTGTTGAACATATTTATCTGAAACAATATTTTTTTTGTCTTTTACATCTTCTTATGTCATTTATGTCCTTCATTTTTGTTGTTAAACTTTCTATATCATGTTCATCTGTTACATTTTGTTACATGTTTTCCCTCCTTCCTGACAACTTCCTTATACTATTGGAAAATAAATTCACATATCAAATTATTGTCATTTATTTTATGCTGACAATTGGAGACCAATTAAAAACAGCTAGTTCACAGTTTGGGAAAAGCAACGTTAGTATAAAGTGGTTTAACATTATTAAAATTACTAAATATAATTAGAGTAAAACTTATTTTGATTTCTGCTTGAGTTGCTTCAAATTAATTTTCATTTGCAGCGACTGTGAAGACAATTCCCATAATCCTATGCTTCTTCACTACACTTTTAAAGTACATGTGTTATTATTGTTTTGATTGAGGGACCTATACTGACAGACATTTCAGTCTGTTTAAAATGTAAAGGTGAGACTGATTCACCACTGAATGCTAATTTACATGATAAATACACACAGTTTGGTGATTCTACTAAGTCAAAAAGTCATCAGAAAGTTGTGTTTTGTCCTGCCAGAGCTAGAGGACAGTGCTCATAACAGTTTGCAGTAAACAAGGTCCTTCGGTGACAAGGACATTTCAAAAGATGCTTCCAGTATTAGAAAGAGAAGAGAGAAAAAAGGAAAGCAAATGCAAAAGAGCTGCTTGTTATGCTGCAGATCAACCAGAGCTTCGCAAGAGAAAAACGGTGAACACTGAAACATCCCTTACACTGTATTTTGAAAATGCTGTTTTCATTCAGATATGTCATCCAATTTTAGGCTGGTATTAATATTTAACACAAAGCCACTTGTATTGCCTTTTTTTAGTAGCAAAGCTTGAGGGTGCGTTACAATAATCCGCTTTTCCTTGTCGATCCCTGTGGACAATCGAAAGAAAAGCATGTTTTTAGATGACTAACACTGTCTGTCTGTGTGTCTCCGGTGCAGAGAGGTGTCTGGAGGACCACGAGCTGGTGGTTCAGGTTCAAGCCTCCATGAGCAGCGACAGTAAATTCCTCTTCAGGAAGAACTATGCCAAATATGAATTCTTCAGGAACCCCCTGGTGAGCCTCTCGCATCCCAGAAATGACCTTTCTGTGACTGTTCGTTTTAGCACGCAGCCCTATACACACACACACACACACACGCACACACACACTCTCTCTCACACACAGACACACACACATACACGCACACACACACACACACACACACACACACCTACACACACACACGCACACACTCTCTCTCACACACAGACACACACACATACACGCACACCCACACACACACCCACACACACACACACACACGCACACCCACACCCTGTTTAAACACACAGCTGGAGCTGGGCTGATTTTCCAGTCTGATATTTTTGGCTTGAGGCTGGTGAGAGCTAAGATTTAATGCTGACATTCAAAACATTTACATTTAATTGTTTTATGCCAGCAACTACAGGCAGTTAGTGTTTCCACCTGAGTTTTTCTTTTAGGTGTGGTGAACTGTGAAACAGCACTGAAATGATAAAAAAAAAAAAAAAAGTGCATTTTGCAGCCAGAAAAATAGCGTTCACTCTCCAAATTCTCCTCATGCACACTTTGGATGAAGTGGAGGAATGTAAGCTAAAGTATAAAAAAAACGGAGTTGCGTTTCGTTCTCTGGGCACGAAGCTGCATCTGACAGCCAGCGAGTCAGTGTTAGCTGGTTTGCGTGGCATCTTTTGCTGATGTGGACTCTGGTGTTACATGCTGGGTATACGGTGACATTATTGCAGTGGTGATTTAGGTGAGTGTCAGAGCCAGCAGGTGACCTCAGCTCTGTGGTAATGAGCACAGTAAAACACCAGAGTGCTGGCCGCGGCCTGTCAATCACACTAAGAGTAGCGCTGCTGGCTAAAGGGGATTACATCAGCGGGTGAGATCATACTGCATCTACTCCCAGGCTGGAGTGCCCTCTCTCTTTCTCTCTCTCTCTCTCTCTCTCTCATTCTCTCTATCTACCTCTCTCATCCGCACCACTTTGTCTCGGAGCTGAGTCCTTGTTCTCATCAGACAAACACACACAGCAGAAATAGAGGCGTGTTCTGCAGAGAAGCACTGCCCTACTCTCAGCCTGTACAGTGTAAAGTGGTTTCCAGTGCCTCTCTCTGTCTCACTCATATCGTCTTTGTTTTTACATCTAGAACTTCTTTCCAGAGCAGATGGTGGCTTGGTGTCAGGAGTCTGATGGCTCGATCCCTCAGTCACAGCTCTTACAGGTGAGACAATGAGATGAACAAAGAGCAGTTCTAGTACTTCACCTGTGAAGACAAACGCCCTAACTTTATCTCATACCTAAAAATAAACCTCTGGAAAACGATCTCAATATGGAGGATGTTTTTTATATTTGCATTCAGACAGGTTGTTACTGCCATATTATATGAAGGAGAAATCCATTGAGATTTCTAAATATTTTGTATTTGTATTAGAAACATGACAGTATATCTACTTTCAAAAAACACACCGCTATGATGTAATGCTATATAATTTGTTGCAGATCCTACTGTTACACAACCTTTTCTTTTTTATACTCTGCAAGCTGTCCCAAAATTAGCATAAAAAACCCAGTATTCCTGCATTTACTTTAACCCTGTGCCATGATATCATACTCTCAGATTATTTTCAGTACACAGTCCTACTTTGCTTTACACGCAGTTCCAACTAGATGCTTGTATATGTTATTTTGCAGAATTTTCTGAACTCCAGCAGCTGTCCAGAGATTCAGGGTTATCTGTATGTGAAGGAGCCAGGACGTAAATCCTGGAAGAAGCTCTACATGTTTCTGCGACGTTCTGGTCTCTATTACTCTACTAAAGGAACATCTAAGGTGCTAAAATATCGGCCTGATCAACACAAATAATTCTGCATATTTCCAAGCAGAAGAAATACATTTTTTCAGTTATTTTGTTCCTGATGTTCCTCCCTGTCTCTAACTCTTAATAATCAGGAGCCCCGGCATCTGCAGCTGCTGTCAGATTTGGACGAAAGTAACATCTTCACCATCATCACAGGAAGAAAACTCCACAACGCCCCCACAGACTTCCAGTTCTGCATCAAGGTAACGATGCAATGTAGTAAACAAGAGGATTCATGTGGCTCTAATGTATGCTATTGGTGAAACATTCATTAGATAAATTTGCCAGTGTGAAAAGCCCTTTTTCCACCAATATTCACAGGAAATTTTATTACCAGGAATTATTTAACCTGGGTAAAAGATGGTAATTTGTGTGCATGGCGTTTCTGCCGCACCTCAAAGTTCCTGAAAATGTATTAAAATCAGGCCCAGCTGTTCGTATTAGGAGCATATTATTACAAATAATTGCTATGTACTTATAGGAGCGAACTGAATACGCTCAAAAACTTCTCTTCTTTTGCTCCATTTTCCAAATGATCAAAACACACATGAAGTGAAGTTTGTAGAAATGGAATAAACAAGCCCTGCGATGAACTGGCGACATATCCAGGGTGTACCCTGCCTTCGCCCTTAAGTAGCTGGGTTAGGCTCTAGCGACCCCCGTGACCCTAGTGAGGATAAAGCAGGCTCAGAAAATGAATGAATGAATCAAAGGAATAAACAAGTTTGCCATTGCACACTGGCTTTAACATTGTGAGTGAATGTAAGTGTGGAACGCTGCAAGTGTGTTCCATCAATCAGTGTTCTTCAGCCCCTCGGAATTCTTAGGAATCGGAAATGTGATGCACTGAACATGGTCAAAGGTGACTTCTGATGTGTATGAGTTGGAATAAAAAGAGGAATTTGTCTGAAAATCATAGTATTCCAACAGTGTATGTACATTATATACCCAAGTGGTTACTTAAAGCTTCCCCAAAAACTCCAAGTTATTGGTTGCATTTGATGCAGAAATTTAGCTTTGAATTGGAGTTAACAAATAATCTGATGATGCACCAGCAGTTTAGTGACTTCCCTAAAGTTGGCATCTTGGCTGGTCCTTTTTGTCCAAGACTGAGACAAAACAGAATAAAAATGAATGTTGACTCCAAGACAAGACCTTCGAAAAGTAATCCCTGTTGTCTTGTCTACATACATGAAACTTGATGTTGTACCTAATCGCATCAGCTCCATTTTTGCTCAGTGTTTTTTGCAGTAAACTTATAAAATCTCTGAAATCCCATGGTCTGTTGGCGCTTTGACTCATAGGAGCTGCAGACTGTGTCATCTGAGGGGTATGACTTGCTGTTCCCTCATAATTGGTAAAACCGCTTTGTAACAGATGCACCTGCTTCTGCTGTGTGTATGTGTGTGTGTGTGTGTGTGTCAAAGGACACAGGGGTTAAAACTAGCCCAGCGGGAGTTCAAACACACACCCGACATTGTGTGTCCCACTCCAGGAGTTATCTGTGGTGGGTCACCTGCTGATCTGGGATAAGCTCAGTGGGATAAGCTGGGATGGTACAGCAAATCTAGCCTGCCTAACCTCCTCACCTCTGTCAAACACACACACACACACACATGCGCGTGCATGCTGTCAGCGGGGGTGACAGTGCAGTTAGGGTTAGGGATTTTGCTCAGCTGCTGGGGGGTGGCTGGATTGTTGCTATGGCAACGTGAATAAATTTATCAGTAGGGGTTGTATTTAAGTCACGGCCCTGTTAACGTTCCTGTTAGTGCCAAAGGAAAACGAGAATTTGACAGCATGATGCGAGTACCTGCTAAACAGGTGTAATTAAATGCCATTCACTAACTGTGTGACGTGGTGAGGGCAGTATTCTCGTCTGATTGAGTGGAATATCGCTGCCTCTGTAACCTCCCAAGCCCAACCGGGGTTCATTACTGTCTTATAAATCCTGACACTATGCAGCTTTTGCCGTGCAGCGTTGCAGGTTTGAAGGCGTTTATGTACCTTCTCCTGAAGAAAAAAAGAGATTCCAAAAAGCACAACAAAGGCCTAACATGGCCACGTTTGTTATGTGTTTCTCATTAATTTGATATCCTGCTGTGTGTGCTGTTTGGTTGACAGCCCAGTAAAGTGAGAAGTGACTGTAAAGAGCTAAAGATGCTGTGTGCTGAGGACGAACAGAGCAGGACCTGCTGGATGACAGCCTTCAGACTGCTCAAGGTATTTCATTTGCTCTTGTATTTTTCTAGTTTTTCGTGTATTGTAACTGGGAAATCTGAGTTGTCTTTTCTCTTGTGTCTTCACAGTATGGTATTGTACTCTATCAGAACTACAACGTTCCCCAGCAGAGGAAGTCTAACCCCTCCCATTTCTCAGCGCCTGTGGTGAGGATCTGTCTGCGATCACCTTCTTACAACACCACTCTAATGCCCCCACTCAGGCAAAACCAGTCCAGATTGATCCATTAATTAGCAGACAGCTAACTAGAACTGGAAACCAGTTAACTTCATGACCAACTTGTAACTCGCCTCTTCTTCAGAGGAAACACGCATCCTCCAGTCTGATCACTTTTCTATTTTGCATAAGACAGATTTGTGGAGTGCTGAAGCAAACTTCCATTCAGTGATCATTGCCGCCCATTGACCTTTAGTTAAAGAGGTTAATTATGTTCTGTAGTAAAAGGCTTATGGGCCAGATTTAGGTCAGGCTGATCATTTAAACAAACAGCATTCTGTGGCAAAAGTACATCCTACACATGACATCTTATCCTGGAGTTATTTAAAAAAAACAAAAAAAAAACCATTTACATAATACTCACACATATGCACATACTTTGGATAAAAAAGACAACACGAGACAAATAGAAAATTTTGCACAAAACTATGTATGGTATGCTGTGTCACTCAAACTAATCACCTCACGCCATGAGCTCAGTAAAGATGATATAAGCTCCTTTAGGATGACTGTGAATTACACTAAGTCACAGATCTCCACAGCGTATACTGAGTTTGTAACAATAACTAACACTAAGCCTGAAACGGCAGTGAAATAATACCCTATGAAATAGAAATAAAAATAAAAACAACTTTCAGAGAAATTAAAGCAAAATGAAACGTCAAATAACAAAATTAACACAATGAAGCAAAAATAATAAACATTGCATTTTGTTTGACTAGATTTCTTTAAAGTAGGAAAATAGCCCAAATTTAAGCATGTTGTGCTCATTTTAATTGAAAACTTCAGTATTGACTGGAATGTTAAGACAAAATTAGAAACATTTCCTTAAAATAACTGTTTTTAGGAAAAAACATTTGCCTTAAACAAGATTTTTTTTCTACTTTCTTGAAATGCATTTTTAGCTGCCAAAATTATAATTGTGATGCATGCATTAATTATTGTAGAAAACCGTGCTATGTACTTTCTATGTACAAATCATGAAAAATATGGATGTGAAATGTGCAAAGTAGCTTAATTCTCAATTTTTTTTAACCATCAAAAGTAAATGAAACACTGATATTTAATTATGTTGATTTTTTTTTTAAAAGTTATTATTAAAAAGTGTATAATTTTAGCAGGGGACCTAGAAAGCCAGGACAGTATGTGCTTTTGTGGGTTGACTGAAGTGGGTCTGTGGAGACAGGATTTGTCATGCCCCAGTGAGTGTGTCTGGCTTGTTTGACCTCTGACCTTTGTCTGCCCACCCCTCCCTCCTCCACCCTGCTCCTTGTGTGCCCCCTCCCCCTGCTCCTCCACCTCCCACCCCTCCCACTCTGCCACGTCTCCACACAGCGAAGTGTGTCTGAGAACTCCCTGGTCGCCATGGACTTTTCCGGACGGACCGGCCGCGTCATCGATAATCCTGTGGAGGCCCAGAGCGCCGCCCTGGAGGAGGGACAGACCTGGAGGGTAAGAGGAGGGATGGGACGGAGCAGATACCGCTCAGATAGTGGGTCAAGTCAGAACATTAAGAACAGAAGAAACCAACTGTATTATGGTTTTGGTACAGTTCGTTTCCATATTGTACTTACCGCTCTGTTTCTCATCCTCTATATTGAACTTTAACTCAGGTCTCACAGATTTTTTTTTTCCCAAAATGAAAAATAATCTAGTCAAGCTTGTTTTTCATTAAAAAACTAATCTTATTTAAAGGCAATAAATCTAAGACTGCCTTAAAGTTGCAGGAGCTGAAATCAGAGGGAAAAAAATGAAGAATCTGAAAATACATGTCTTTCCACAGCTCTTTTCTCTCGTTCTAAATCAAAAGGCTAAATGTAATATAAATGACCTGAAGTTGTTTCATAAGTTGTTTAAAGTGAAGACACTCATCCAAGTTGAGCCTCATAGTCGGACAGTAGAGGTTTAGGTCCCGTCTGACAACATCTGATCAGCAATTCGTAATTACACCTGTCAGTCATATGTTTAACCCTCCTATCTGTCTGAAAACACCTGTGATTAGACAAGATCAGGGTGTCTCGTGGTAGATTTTCTTCAGCCCAAAAACAGAGATCCAGAAATAGTACTTGAATTATAATATCCCAGCGATGTTATAAAACTACCAAGAAGTGATGAAAATGGTTTACATAATATCCCAGCAGAAAAACCCATTTTTTTAAGAGAAGGTTGAGTTTCATATCTTCTAAATTCAAGAATACAAAGTGCATGATGAAAGATTTGCACTTGCTCGTGGACTTGTGTGAAGATTGTGCTGGAGTCTGGACTAGTTTGTTCTGTCTTTTGTTATTGTCATCTAACCTCATTTCTCAGTTACCAACTGTCTCCGTTGCCTCCATCCATGACAACAGCTTATGCATCAATTCTGGTATAAAAGAATTATTCCATAAAAATCCTCATGGTCATGTGATTAATAACTATCTCCCCCCTGGAGCCCACAGGTAGATGCTGGGGTAGAAAAGAGGTAGCAATAGCAATGTAGTGCAGTGTCATTGATGTGTTAGAGGAAAAGCTGGGAAATGTATGCAGTTTAAATAGATTTGTCCAAATGGAAGGTGCGTTTTGTAGATGGTATATGGACAGAGAGGCATAACAGTGGTGTATGTAGTAGTGCAGCTTGGGTTGCAGGCATTACTTCATATACACTCACTGGCCACTTTATTAGGTATACCTGTTCACCTGCATGTTAGTGTAAATATCTAATAGGCTAACAGGCCTCAGAATGGTGAGGAAAAGTGACTTAAGTGACTTTTGAACATGGTTTATGTTCTGATCTTTTGGAATTTTCATGCACAACCAACTCTAGGTATTACAGAAATTGTTCCAAAGTTAGAGAGAAAGGCAACAGTAACTCAAATAACCACTGGTTAGAACCTAGGTACTCAGAAGAGCATCTCTGAATGGACAACACCTTGATTATTGAAGTAGATGAGCCACAGCAGCAGCATATACACTCTCTGGTATACTTGATGTACCTAATAAAGTGGCCGGTATTTTCAGTAATCGATTTTTTTATTCATCTGGCACCTTTCCATAAAGAAAAGAAGGTCCAGGGAAATCAAAATAATCTCAGATCAATCAAGATGAAATGAGGGATTCTGGGAGGATGTAATGTTCCACGTTTCTTTTTTCCCCACACAGAAACGGAGCCAGCGTATGAATGTTTTGGGCAGCCCCAGCCCACTGCACCCATCCTCTCTGAGCACAGGTACTCACAAACTGCTGCACTGTTCACCTTCCAAAAAAAAATAGTAAACCTCATGGCTAAGTGGGTACAAGAAAGTGTGCAAAATACTGAGTCGTCATCTACAAAATTTCTTTCAGTCATCCATAGGACACAGGTGTGGTTTCATGGTCGCATTATGAGAGAAGAAGCCCATAAAATGATTATACAACAAGGTCAAGTAGATGGGTGAGTAGAGCTACAGTTCACACATTAAAAAAGTTGGTGAGGTAATTTGAGGAGGGCTGGTGGGTTTAGTTCAATATGTTGCTTATGTTCGGTGCAGCTAAACACTCAAGAAATAAAAGTTAAGAGTAAAAAAACTGTCAAAAAAACTGCAGCGTTTTATCCTTTACTCAGAGGATTAAGGAAACTGCAACAGCTGATTTGAAAATATAAAAAAACATCACAAATGTTGAGTTATAGTAGTTCTGTATGATATGTATGTATGATATTCTACCAACAGCAACAGTCATTGAAGTATTTTCTCATTTAACTCTCATGTTCTCCACCAGGCTTTTCCTGTTGCGGGACAGTCAGAGTAACCCCAAGGCATTCGTGCTCACCTTGTGCCACCACCAGAAGATCAAGCACTTCCAGATCCTGCCGGTCAGTCGCTTACAGTAACTACACAAACGCTGTCTTATTGTTGATGGTAGGGCTCAATGAAAAGAAGTCATTGTGAGGCAGATCGCACAGCTTTTCACACCATGAGATGCCATCTGGGTCAGTACATTCAGAACATTCAGTCTGGTTGAACTAATCTCACAGAAATTCCTCTCTTGCTGCAAACCTCAAGTGGGCCCACCTTTCCTAAACTCTTTGAGATCCAGATGGCTTTGACAGGGCAACCAACCCTTTCCCAAAAGTGCTATTCTTAAAGTATTATTATTTTTTTTACATTAAAGACATCAACTCAAAGTGGCTCAATAAACACAACTTACTGCTATAGATATGGAAGTTTAGAACAAGCATATATTGTATTATCATCAAAAACTACGTGTTAAAACATTTATCAACCTGCTGAAATAAGTTGATGGTGTTTCACATAACAGTGTTAGCAACGTAGTTACAGGCAGAGGTTCTCAATTTTTTTTCTGTCTTTCATTTGTTTAACCTTTATTTAACCAGGACAATCCCACTGAGATGAAGTACCTCTTTTCCAAGGGAGTTCTGATCAAGATCGGCAGCGGCAAATACAAAAACATAACAAAATTACAGTTGTGCTCATAAGTTTACATACCCTAGCAGAATTTGTGATTCTTTGTCCATTTTTCAGAGAATATGAATGAT
>JAPQRP010000003.1:20073952-20084505 GCA_037367295.1 Apogon hyalosoma
CAGCAGACTGAGATGGACACTCCTTCACCTTCACTTTTTTCTGCTGTAGCCAATGACAGGTCGACTTGGCCTTATGTCTTGAGTCATTGTCATGTTGGAACATCCAAGACCGTCCCATGCATACTCAGTCAGGGTATGTAAACTTATGAGCACAACTGTATATATTTAAAACACAAACATAAGACAAATAAAACAAAAAAAAGACTACATTTACAGGCAGATTATGAAGAGCTCATATTCACAAAGCAATAATGTAAAGGTGGACCACCACATCCCTTATCAGAGGATATAAACAAATGGACAAATGGATGAGTCCAGATAGAATCCTGAAAAAAACTGATTTAGTATTTTTGTTGTGTTGTGTTTGGTATTCCAACTTTAAGATACATCCACATTGACTTCATTTTAGAGCTGAGGTCCTTGCCCCTAGTGTAGGGTAATGACTGCTTTACATATACTATCTATATGCAGTGAAATCTATAGAAGTGTTGCTCAGGACTGGCTTTGTGAGGCCACATTGGCATCCAAACACAATGAGTTCAGTTATTTGTGCTTGTTTGTTTTGGCATTTGCTGCCCTCCTTATACCTTGTGGGTTTCTTCTGGGTGCTCCAGCTTCCTGCACCTTCAGAAACAGGTACACATGGGTTAATTCTCCTGTCAGTGGCCTTCACTGCAGCACTGATGAAGGCCTGGAGTTGGTCCCCAATAACCGTCAATGGATGCTCCCTTGCTCCTAATGTGCTCAGTGCTAATGCTAAGTGACAAGTGTATAAGGGTAAAATGAGACTAAATTTCCCTATTGGAATAATAAAGTGACTTAAAAGAATTAGACAAGCTCTGGGATCAGTTTTCCTGGTTCTTTGCAGATGAAGGTGGTCTTCAAGCTACCATGGGGAGAAAGGGGTGAAGAAGTAGTGATGCTAACAGTGGCTTAGAGTTTAGTGTTATATTTGTGTCAGTATTTCAGAACGTTGTACTGATGGTTTCCTGTCCTCTTCCCTCCCTCCTGAAGTGTGAAGAGGACGGTCAGGTGTTCTTCAGCCTTGACGACGGCGCCACCAAGTTCACAGACCTGATCCACCTGGTGGAGTTTTACCAGCTGAACAGAGGAGTGCTGCCCTGCAAGCTCAAACACCCTTGCACCGCTGTGGCCTTGTGACAACCCACCTTCCCACCTCCACGTACTCCCTCATCCCTTTTTGCACACCTTTCACCCTGAGATCCTGCCCCCATGTGCCCCTTCCTCACAATGCAACGAGGCTGAGGAGACAGAGAAAAGTTAAAGTCACGTTTTGGGGATGTGAAGAACAGCTTGGCAGGGGTTGGGGTTTGATTTCCCCATAATACACTGTGGTTTTCGCCGCCTTATGGCTTTTTGGATGTTTGAATCAGAACTGTTCAGATAGTCCAAGCATTACAGAATGTGGACCCTGCAGTTGCCCAACTCCTGTGTTGTTCTCATGGGGACTCATGGTTATTTTTGTGCCGTTTTGACCGTGACTAGTGCGTAAGAGAGCATGCATCATGACAAAACAGACAGTGTAGATCTGTCCAGCAGGAGTTCTGCAGGTCTCTCTCAGATGGGATCCTCCCTGAAAGCCCCCCCACACACACACACCTTCAGACCTTCACCCTCCCCCTCCCATCTTCCAGGCCTGATAAGCTGTGGTACCTGTCTCACCGGCGGGAAGCGCCACCCCTCTGATTTCCTCATTGATCATCAGGGATGGACGGGAACCTCTCTGGGTCTCATCAAACCCGATCCAGGAGTCTTCTCAACCTGTGCAGTCCAGTCTGGATAAGCTGACACCCTGCCCACCCCTATCCCCCCCATAACCCATACCCACTGCACCCCAGCCCTTACCCAACCGGACTCGACGTGGCCTCAGTGATCTCTGCTGTGTCTTGTCCTACACAAGCCCCTGGTGCGACCCAGCCCCAAGTCCCGCCTCCACACAAGCTCAGAGAACAGTTGGGGGAAAAGCGAAGTAGCTGAAGGCAAGACAAGCAGAGCAGTGGCGAGGGTTTGCTGAAAGGACAGAGGAATCTTTATCAGGAAGGCTGGAACAAGCCTCTCTTGTAGAGTTGATTACTTGATGTCATTTTAATGCTGTTTTATTACTGTTGATTCAATGCAGAACTAGTTTTGCACTCCCAGGCAGACAGACGACAGCTGTTCTCTTTAGCTAAATGAAGCTGCCTGCTCCCTGGTTCGTCATCCTCCGCTTCCTCCTCCATCCCCGCTCCCTCCCTTTTGTCCCTCCGCCCCCTCTCTTTCTGGAAAGCATGCATGTGAATTTCCACCAGCTCTGATTGGATTACAGTGGCGTGGGAGAAAAGAGAGTCATGGCTAATTGTGCAGTGCCTTTCGGAAAGGTTTGGGAACCTGTCGGACCTCGGTGTGGCCAGCGCCAACATGACCACGCCATGGTGAATGTGCTCCAGAACCAGCTGCAGCAGCGTCCCGAGACTGTGAGGAAGAGGAGGTAGACTCCTGAAAAGTGTGGCCCCCTCAAGCTTGTACCACTTCAGTCATTTTTTTTAACATCTGAGCAGCCGAAATCTGTTGTTTTCACAGTTGGTGAATTTGTCTTGAATGTTATTTTCTTTTCCTAAGTCTGTTCTGAGCTAACTGCTTGCACGTCGGTCCTGATTTGAGTGGAGATACTGACCACTGTTCCTCCAACCAGAAAACAATCAGTCAACAAAAACCCTCCTGAATGTTTTTGGGGAGGTTTAATAATGAACTTGAACTGGAAACTAATGAGTGCCTCTCACCTTAAGTTAAAATTGTAACTAAGAAATTGAAGCTAAATTAAAAATGCACGTACGATAAGAGATTTTAACAGAATGGAGCGACATCAGAGAGTGATTGTGGTTAAGGTGCAATGTGTAGCATTTAGGGTAGGGGTCAACAACCTTTACAATGACCCGAAAGAAGAAAAAAAAAATCTATCTAAAATATTTAACCCCTTCTATGTTTTACCTGCGAGTGGCTGCTCTGTGTTAGCCTACTTATGATTATTTTGTTAAGTTTCTATTTCAACTACAGTTTGGTGCATTTATAAAATTATACTACAAAGACAATGAAGAAAACAGTTGAGATTTTTACTGTTTTTATTCCTCGTGTCAGTTCCAAAACAAACAACAACAAAAAAAAAATCTACTGGCATTTTTATAGGCTTACAGTGAAACAGAATTTGGCAAGAAATATGTAGTGTCTGACATTTTTGATTGATGAAATTAAAAAAAAAAAAAAAAAAACAACAAAAAAAAGTTTTTAAAACATGTACATTCTGCACATTTTACAGATGGACAATGTAAGAATAGCTTGAATTCACAGATTCAGAGTCATTCAGGTCATTATATTCCTTATGTTTTCTGGGGCCATGGACAAAACCTGAAGGGCCACATTTGGTGCCAGAGCCATGGGTTGTAGACCCCTGATTTAGGGAGATCTGTTTTGACACATATTTTAAGAATTGTGTTTTCATTTTAATTTCCTGAAAATAAGCCATCACTTTGCTACAGTATAGAACCAAATTGTCATATTCTTTAGTGACTTCTATGTGTCAAGGAGGGTGGTCGCATTTTCCAACTCCACCACTAGATGCCACTAAATCCTACACATCACACCTTAAAAGTTTCTGTGAAGCATCCACTAGAACGTGACTGAGAAAAGAGGTTCATCTACCGGTGATGCACCTGGCTTTTCTGGACTGATTTTCTTGTTTTGGTGCTGTATGTTTCTTATTTTTGCAGACATCTAAATGCGGAAGCTGTAAATGGGTTCGGCAGATTGATTGTGGCGTCAAAGAATTCAATTAGACCTGAGGCGGAAAACGCCATCACCAGTAGGAGTGGACTCAGTAGACCAGAATGCAGTGCAGGGCGGTACGCTGTCACTGAGGGGCTGTGTACTTGAGGCGAAATTAACAAATAATTGTTCTGCAACTTTTTGATAATCAGTTAAGTCATTAATTTCACAAGAAAGAAGAAATGCCAAAAACCTAACAGGTCCAAATTCCTTGCTTCCTTATTTTACATTTTAGTTTAACTTACCATATGTTGACTTTGGACTGGTTGTCAGACAAATTATGGACATTTTACAAACCAAACATTTCAGTAAAATAGTGTAATTGACAATGTAAATACCCAATAATATTAAGTGAGGTGGTAGTAGACTATGGAGGTCTAAACATGACCATAGAAGCCATGATGTGTAGCACTTTGAAGATTTCAGACTTTGGCGCCCTCTAGTGGACATCAGAAAAGAAACTTGGAACAACAAAGCAGTGAATAAGAATGAGCCAAAAACAGAGACAGAAAAGGTTTTCAATGAAGCTCACTTTTACTCCAAACTAAAAATTATGTGTTGACGCCCATTTCTGCCACTTTGATGAATAGAAAATCCAGTCAATGAGGCTTATGATTCCATCGGACAAGGAAAAAAGTTAAAGCAATCGATTTAACAAACAATACAGATCCAAACACAAATAATTAAAGAGAAAAAATGATAGTATACACCTAAATATGAAGTGTGGACCAGTTGGTGTGCTTCTGTTATCTTTTTTGAGAATAAATAGCGAATTAGTGATATTCTCATCTATCTTTATTTGTTATGATTTCAGTTTCAGACCAGGTTGAAACAGGTTATAAAAGGTAACAATGTTTTATAAAAGTTGTTCAATGAAAATTAGATTTTTTCTAAATCAATGTGCATGAGATTTGGATGGATTACACTGTTATATATTTATCCAAGCCAATTTTCCCTAAATTAGGATCTATGACCTTGAAAAGAAAAAAATCTAATTCTGTATTTCAATTTAATATCTTGATATTTCACAATAATGATTGACAAAATGAAAAGTGTTTATTGTAATGTTTTGGCATTATCATTATTTTGACACACTTTTTTTATGATGTCAAAGTGGCAGAAATGGGCATCCACACATTCACTTACAGTAAAAATCCTCATAGAGCAGTTGATGTATTTTCTATTAATGTGTCCATCACTGGGAAAAGTGAAGGCCACAACAGGCAGAGAGGTTAGAGATACAGTGTAGAAACCGCTTTGGTCTTATTGGACTGTTTCTAAATGCTGTGCGACCATTGAATGAAAAGCTGCCGTCATGTGACGTAAAACCTGCGGCAGATTTAACCTCGACCTCTGGCTGCACCTCCCATCCGTCCTGGGTCTGGTTCACGGTGAGCAGGGTTACCGTGGCCACCAGGCATCGCCGACTGTTAACCCGTACTGTCATTGACACACATTGACCACTGCCGCTGCCAGTCGACCAATCACAGGATGCGACTGACTCACCAGCTCTGCGCTCCACCAATCAGGCCTTCTTAGTCAGCCAGGGCAGATTCTCCAGGGATTGGATAATGCTTGAACCCCCCTGCCCCCTTTCCCACCTGTGTCCAGCCTGTAAGCTATGACCCTGTGGTGAATAAGTGTGTTTTTGTGTGTGTGTGTGGATGGCCAGACTGTTATATTCACTATTCAGGATTGCTAACTCTGCTGGTTATCATACTTGCCTTTTTTTTTTTTTTTTTCAAGAGAAAGATGCTTTTCAGCTGGATAAAGTCGAGCAAAGTTGTGGAGACAGACAGGAGGTTTGGCTGGAGACATCCCAGCATTCCCGGTCCTCGATCACTCCAAAAAAAAAAAAAAATTAAAGAAAGAAAACACACTTGAGGTTCTTTCCTGTCTGTCAGAGGTGATGTGAAGCCACATTACTGTGGGTCAGTGGGGACGATTCACCGTCCTCTCTTCCTCCTCCTCCTCCTCCTCCTCCCTCCATTTTTAATCACTGTGCTACAATGCAATCCAATACACAAGTCCGAGTATATGACAATACCAGTATACAGTATCATTTGTTTTCTAAGTATGTGAAGCTATGGAGAAGACGTAGATCTAACACTGTACCTAGGTCACAGATCACTATGTATGGGGCGTTATGCTTTTGCTCATAACTCCGTGTAAAATGAAGAATGATTTATTTTGTCCTTTTTTTTTCCATTATTTTGATTGTGTGTATATTGACATTATTGTGTATTTTCTTTGGTTTGCCACAAAATGACCTTTTATATAAAAAATATACCACAGTATATACAGTATTAAATTAAGCTGTTTTTTTATTTTAAGAGATCAAACTGGATTTTTGGCTTGTGTCAAATTTCTAAACATCAGTTGTGTGTATAAGCTGACAGGCTGTCAGAGTCTGCAACTCTGCCAGTGTCCAATACCATTTTTGTTTCCATCTTTTGACTATTCCTTCTGCTTCACTCACTCACTAACCTTCAGTTTTAAGGAAACACTCCAGTAAACGTGTCAAGGTTGTGTATTAACCTTAAACACACACACACACACACACACACACACTGCAGTGGATTTTCATCAAGAGCACACATCAATGCTTAACCCTTGCAGCTTTGACATTTAGACACAAGTAGTGCAACTATACGCTGTAGCTCCAGAGGGTTGTGCATTTCATTATGTCCATTTACTCAGATTTTAAGGTGCATAACAATTTTTTTTATTCTTTTTTTTAAACTAAGCCTATTGTTGCAGCAGGTGCCTCTTGTTTCTGAACAGTAACAAGTTCTTAATAATCAGCATCCGTCCGCCGAGTTCACTTCCAGTTAGCTGCGACTGAAACATAATCCCACTGGAACTAAATGCTAATGTCAGGTCAACGTTGCACAGGAGTCCCATCGACAGTGTGGGTGCAAGTGAAACTGACTCAGTGTTGGTTATGTTTTATTTTGGGTTGAAATCATCATAAGCTGAAGTAAATATTTCAGGGAAAGAAAAGAGCAAATGAACCAGTTTTGTTTTTTTTTTTCTCCAGATAACCCCACTGTGCTTTGCTTCACTCTGTAAAAACATCTGTACGGCTCCTGGATCTACATTGTATCCTGTTCAGGTATTTTTGTACAAATAAGGGACTGATATATTCTCTGTTTATTGGAAATTAGAATAAAAGACAACATTGCTATAAACCAAATGACTGGACTGGTGCTGTGCATAATTATTACTCTTTTCATGTACTGCAAGGTAACGAGTAAAAAATAATAAACCAGCCAAAAAAACAGCATCTCTACTGTAAAAAAAAAGATATATATATATATATATATATTATGAAAGCTGAAAATACTGGATGTAGCATGGATGTATATTTTCTATGATTATTTATGCAGTTTTTAATGTGAGCTGTATACACTGCATGGCCAAAAAAAAAAAAAATCACCTAGATTTAACCGAGTAAGTAGTTCAGTTCCTTCCACTGGAAAATTAATGCAGTGATTATGTTTCAAGTTCTTTAACCCTGTAGCAACCAGTAATTTAATAACCTTGATAAACTGTGTGTTTTAGCCAATAATATAAGTTATGACAGTAATGGCAAGTTATTAGATTATTGGCTTAATTACTTTTCAAATGAACAAAATTATTAAGTTACTGGCCATTATTATATTATTGTTTACTATAAACTGATGCAGTGAGTAGGATCTAAATTCTGAAACACCCATGTCAGGGAACATGTGCATCTGGAAAGGATACAACTCAGACTCATACGGGTCAAATTATTGGCATCAAGCAAAGAAATTTACTGAGGAGATTTGTGAAACTAGCAGAATCAGGGTAAAAACTGAACTGAACCAGTGGCTGAACTCATAGAACACATCCCCTCACTCCACTATAAACTATCACTAATAAAGAGAAAAACAGAACCGGTCAATGCATTATTACAACCTGGAAGGACAATGATGAACCAGCATCTTTTAAGAGAAATATGGTTAACAAAAAAGCTTAAATGATCATGACCAAAGATCACTTAAACATTTGGTGAAACTAAATTATAAAAAAGAAATTACAATGTGACATTAGAACTCAAGGTTATGTTTAATAGCTTAGTTATAGTTAGTTATAGTCTAATTTCATTGATTCTTGAGACTTTGGAAAAAACATGTTCCACCAAGAAAATTGTTAATTCTGTTGAATATTATAATATTTTCATAGTAAAAATAGTCAGGGTTGATCTTCTAAGGGTCTTTTGTACAAATGTAATCATTTTTTCTAAAAGTTTGTTTTTGATTTAATTAATTTTGTGACCATATATTAGACCATTAGCCACAAAATGAGTAGTCTACAGACAAGAGATTATCGTTTCAATTTGATAGCAAACAGTGAAGCACTCTTTTTAAATGAATAAAATACTTAACAGATAAAATAACACAGTGAAAAATCCCTTGAAAACTAAGATTTTTCATTAATATTTGCTATTATTTTGCAGTTCCTCCAAATGTACCCCATGGTTCTGTCAACACAGTCAGCTATATATCCTCCTCAGACCCAGTAAGTAAAAGTAACTTTTAAACAATAAATAATTGCCTTGATTGGAAACAGAATTCTGCAACAGCTTTTTCAGATACATTTTTATATTATATTTATGTTTTATGCTATTAGTATTATTATATTTAATCTTTTAAGTGAAACTCTTGTCCATTACAGAGGACAAACATGCATTGCTGAGTCCTAGGATGAAAATAAATAACTAAATAAATAAACAATTATAAATAAATAAATAAAAATCAGGCAACCACATGGTCACCTGTATCCCAGAGGACCCTCTTTCACCACCTTTCAGATCTACAACATGCAGCAAGTTCTCTCAGGCTCCTGTAAGTTTGCTGTTTCTTTCTAAGTCTTTGCGTATGTGTTGATATCTTTACTGTCACAACATCGTGTCTTTTGTATAGAAAATATCAAATTGAATTATTGCATACATTTATTCATTTTTAAGTAGGGATAGTGGTAGCTAGCATCCAAGGCTAACAGGCTAATGTACACAGCCCCATCTCATGTAGAACGGAGGCTTGACTATAAATTATTACTAATATGGCTTTTCAGGTTTTATTTATTTATTTTAATTATTAGTTCTCCTATATTTATCCCATACGGACCTAACATACATGTACAATTGTCATAGATGAACAAAACTATTTCTACCATTTTAACCATTTAACTGCTCTGCAGCTGTTTGTGCTCCAGCTGTGTGTCATGCAACAAAATGTCTGTTCAGACATTTAGTCGTTGGGGATGCACCGTGGATAGAATATTGTAAGCCTTCAATATTACTATATAGATCCCCAATTACTGAAACCAAATGACAATACATTTAACTAACGTTCAACCCAATTAAACATTAAATTCACAGGGATGTGCCCCAATTTCAAGGCAATTTCATTAACCTGACTTTTGTTTTTTATAAAGATTTGGCTAGGCAGCAGCTACAGTGCATCTGGAAAGTATTCATAGTATATATATATATATATATATATATGTTCTTGTGTTAAAGCCCTACTCCAAAATAGTTGACTTAATTTTTACCTCAATATTCTATACACAATACCTCATCATAACAGAGTGAAAAAAGTTTATTTGAAACTTTTGCAAATTTACTAAAAAAAAAAAAAAACCAACAAAAAAATCCCCCACAAAAATATAAGTATTCAGAGGGTTTGCCATGACACTCAGAATTGATCTCAGGTGCATCCAGTTTCCATTCATCATGCTTCAGATGTTTCACAGCTTGATTGGAGTCCACCTGTGGTCAGTGCAGTTGATTGGACTTGATCCATCCGTCAGGCCTGTATGCAGAGTGGACAGACGGAAGCCCCTCCTCAGTAAAAGGCACCTGAAGGACTTCTCTGGTCTGATGAACCAAAGATTGTACTGTATGGTCTGAATGCCAAATGTCATGTCTGGAGGAAACCATCAACCGTTCATCACCTGCTCAACACCATCCCTACAGTGAAGCATGATGGGAAAGATGAATGCAGCAGTATACAGAGGCGTCCTTGATTATAAACGTGCTCTGGACCTGGACTGAGGTAAAGAGTCATCTTTAAATAGGACAACAACCGAAAGCATAGATGGTATCCACTGACGTCGCACATCCGGGGCACCAGGTCAGTCTGCGCCATGCTGAGGGGGGAACAAATGCATAGTTGACTGTGCTTGCCTTTGTGTGTACGTGTGCTTTGTTCAAGCTGCACAGAAGGACAGTGGTAAACACCTGTGCCATTCACAGGAGCAGGTCTTCTCGGACCCTGGATGTTTCACATGAGGCAGTTCGCACTTTTCAAACCTTGAGATAAAGACGTTTCAGACCACACTTAGCGTTCTGATATACATGTAAATACAAGAAATATGTAGATGTGTACACCGGAGAGATTGTTTGTCATTGCCAGGCTTAGGAGGATTTCATGTGTCACTCCTAAGATCATTTGTATATTTCAAAAATAAAATTAAAGTGTTTTATATAATAACAATAATAATGACTTTTTTTTTTTTTTACTTTAGATTATTGTTGATGTAATATCTTCTTCTAAACTTATTAATGTAAACATCTTATTAATAACTAGACAAAACTAGCCATCAATAGTGACGGCTAGGGGTATATCTCCGAACGCCCCCAATCCTTAACCAGACAGCTATGATGTCATGATGTGAGGCATCCCCAGGTCATGACCTTTCATTTG
>JAPQRP010000003.1:20085275-20101518 GCA_037367295.1 Apogon hyalosoma
TGCACTTGATTTGAAGTCAGACAAATAGTTCCAGAGATATGAACAAAAGAGTGTTTAGTGATTTTAAACTTTTGAGCGGTCCCTTGTGGGCAACCTAGAAATGGTAAATCGTCCAAAATCAAATCAATTCTTCCTCTCCATGATATTGATTGATATGGAAAATTATGAATATCTAAACCCAATATTTTTCAAGTTATTGCATTAACACGTAGGATATCCAGCGGCGGCAGTCGGACCAAAAACATAATATCCCCGAAATAATTATAGAAGTGCATGTTAGGTCTCTAACCAATTCTTTATTCATAGCCAGGATAAAAAGGAAAAACTTGGAGCCAACCAGACACACAAGGATTTGCAGAGATCATTTTGTACAAGGTACAATATTTATTTAATCCCTCTGAATAATATTATACACCCTCTGTTGATCATGCCCCTTGTAGGGTCAGGGTATGTACGTGGTCAGATACAGGTTAGCAGATAAGCAGCAGGTGCTGTTTGACCCTCAATATGACGATATGGGGCGGAGTCCCAGAGGTGGTGACGTCAAGTGAGTGCCATCTATACAGCCAAGATAAGAGAGCAGAGGCTTCCGTTACAACTCTGTGAATGTGAGTGGCCCAGGTAGACTCAGACTTGAACCCTGTTGAGCATCTCTGGAGAGTCTGGAAGTGGCTGTGATCCCCATCCAACCTGACGGAGCTGGAGAGGTTCTGCAAAGAACAACGGGAGAAACGGCCCAAAAATAGCTGTCAGGCTGTTAGCATCAGACTCGAAGCTGTAATTGCTGCCAAAGGTGCGTTCACAAAGTATTGAGCAAACGCTGTGAATACTCATATAAATATTATATTTTTGTTTTATTATTTTAATACATTTGCAGAAGTGTCAGTTTTTTTCACTTTGTCGTTATGAGGTATTGTGTGTAAAATTGAGTTAAAAATGTAATTATTTTGAAATGAGGCTATAAAACAATATTGTACTGTGAATACTTTTCAGATGCACTTAATCAGTAGATGAATGAAAAGGAAGAAACAGGGAAAAGCAAAAAAAGAGAAAATATGAGGCAAAGGTAAGTGGAAGGAAAAATGAAAAAGTAAATATGGATTAAGAGTGTAGAGCTGTAAAAACAGTTGGAGAAAGTCAAAAGAACAGTGGGTTCAGGTGTTAATGGTAATGAAATCATGTTCACAGAATAAAATAAAATATTTGTTGCAAAATGGTGAAATACAGTTAAGCAAGAATGCACTGACTTGAGTGAAAATGTTGGAATCGTTTGTAATAAAGCCACTGTTGGAGCTTTATTTGTTAAGTGAATATGATTACAGTGTGTTTCATCATTGCAGTTATGAAAGTACTTGTCACTTGAAAATTTAAAATGTATTTTTTTTCTGTGCAAAATTGTCACTGTTTAAAGCTAAACATGGAAATTGCGCAATGCTGTTACATGATTAAGAACGAGGGAATCCAATAAAAAATAAAACTGAATATTCAATATTTAGACACAAAAGTTTGAGCTCAAAAGCTATATTAGATTAGCCATTAGCTTGTGTGACAGTGTTGACAAAAACAAAATAAAGACAGGAAAAATACATGTTATGAATAAATTAGCCTACAAAATGAGGAGGTTCCATGACTGTAAAGCTCAAGAGCTGAGAACTGATTCTGTGACCATAAGACTTTAGATTTAAACATTTTTATTTATTAATTTACTTTTAATCTGATTTATCCAAATTCTCAATCAACCATGTTTAACTGTGTGTGTGTATTGGGATGGGTAAATGACTGAAGTTCTCTGTAATAAAGTCAGTTCACTTTTAAAAGTCGAAGTAAGAGCATTTCAATAATAATAGTGTAGCCTTAAGAAAACCATTTGTCAGTGAGGGTAGTCAGAAAAAGGTTTCAGTTTGATAGAGCATAAAGACTGGCGTTTCAGTTTTGTGCATAAATCTCAAACCACTTCAAATCTGATCAAAACTACCAAATGTTCAATAATTTCCTGCATTTTAACCCATTAAATGCCTATTTGAATATGTGATGCCAATTGTTTTATAAAAAAAAAAACATGAATTTACGTGGTGAAGGGGGTGTGGCGTTGTTTCATCAGTCCTGAACGTGTTAAAAATTAGCAATAACACTGTCATTGCATTGCATGCCTCATTGATTTACACTGAAACCACATCTTTTAATCTCATAAAAACTACTGATGTAATGAAAAACTAAAATTCATGCCATAATAATTGCCAAATCAAAGAACAAAAATGGTACATTTACCTCAAGTCCCTAAAGGTTAATGCTTTTGCTGTTCTCATATTTCATGAATGTGTGTAAAATGTAATTGTTCAAACAAGCAAACACAAAATAAATCAGACACAGTACTTAACAAAACAAAATATCAAACAAGGTACAAAGACAGTACATGTGTTCAATATTTTTAATTTCCAAATAACTGATGGCAAAATGAGAATATTTACAAGAAAATATGTATGATCTGTACAAAAAATATACATGCAAAGATAGAAAACAAATGGCAAACATGTAACTTATGAAACAAAACACTGGAAACACAAAGACAAACAATGAAAAAAAAAAAAACCTAAACTGAGGTATTCAGTCCAAGTTTCCTTGTTTTTAATGGCCTTTGTACACTGTGAAATAAATAACGGTAACAAGAGGGCTGTGGTTTGTGTTCATCACCCTCTCATCCTCTTGGATTTATTCAGGACTCTGGGATTAAACCAGCTGGTGTGTGTTTGCATTTCCAAAACCACTGGTCAGCTGTTGCTTTTTTTACGTATGAAACAGGGATTTCTAAAAGATTTTGGCAATAAGTACTGTATCTGTACATAAGTTTAGAACACCATTCAACAAATGATGTATAAAAGGGTTAAACTGCAGCACTTTTCTCCTAAATCACACTAAAGTTCTTCCAATTGTGTTTTTAACTGGTGTAAACAATTATTCTACATGGTCAGAGTGGAACAGAATCACAATAAAGTATTATAAAGCTAGAGCGACTTTGGTGTACCAATACTACACAGGCATACAGTACAAAAAGTGTTAAATTAGTTTTGATCAAACCGTAATGTGATTGTAGATGGTGACCTCTAACTGGCCTGGCCTGGAAGTCATAATACTCAAAGATCAAATAAACACAAACTACCAGCAGTGCTTGCAGTACCAAGTACATGCTTTTCTCTAGATTTATTACAGATACAACAGATGTCTTCATAAATAGTTGCATAAAATGTTAAAGCCGCAACATTGCACATGATAATCAAACATAACATACAATGAGTGCATTTACAGTAATTCGTCTTCCTCTGCCTCCACATTCACTCCATCAGATTGGCGATGAGCGCTGCCGCCCAGAAGCAGGAATCTGCCGTGAATGTGAGGAAAAGGCAGAACGAGTCTATGTACAAGGTAAGGCTTAAACATCTCAGAACTGCGCAACACAAGTTTTGTTCTAGGAAAAGCAAATGATGAATGTCTATTGGTTCTTCTTAGACTGGACAGTGCAGCATAGTTACTTGCGACATGGTCATCATGGTATCTTAGATTAGTTACATTATGTAAGCGCAGCCGTCAAAAAGCTCTGATCTGACGTATAAATGTCTCAGTAAAGTCGAGAAGCTCAGTCACCATCTCCAGGATCCATGTCGACACAGTCCAAAGTAGCACAGCAACTTTCATCTGAGGACAATTTTCTACACTTTTTTTTCCTGGAAAGGCAGACAGTAATGTTCCTTCCGATAAACTGTTTCTATAAGAAAGGGTGCTTCTCAAAAGTCTTTGAGTTATATTTTAATGTAAAAGAGCAAACACAAATCGTCTCTGTCCCTCTTTACCAACAAGAAGGAAGGGCAGTTTACTCTGCGATGTCACAAGCTTTGTTGGCGTCACTTTCTCCTAAAAGCTCTACGTCTGCAGTGGCGTCGAGGCTAAATCAACTGGCTCTTCTCATCGGCTTTAACTCTAGTAAAGGAAAATAAATTACTTCATTATGTATAGATTTTTTTTAGTTTTTCTGTACTTGGCTACAAAATCTGTTGAGTTGAAACCAGCAAGCAGCAGTAGACAAGGGCATCCATTAATTTATGGTGAGAACTCTGTTGTCGAGGGCTCTGATTGGCTGAAGACCTGAGCAGGTCTGTTTCAATGGCGAAAGGACTACAGGCCTTTAACATCACTAGTCTGTGAAAGAGCATAAGATCAGCATTCATTATTCTTCCTGTTTTTCATTCGAAGCATTAAGATCCTCCGGTCCTGGCACTGGACAGTTGGTCAGATGGCGAGGGAGCAGAGGCGGTGGGTGGGGTTGGAGTTGAATCTCAGACTCTGGACTGAAGGCGACTTTGAATGAAGCTCCTGACTCCTCCGATGGGCCGGGCGTCCGTTTGATGTTTCCTTCTGTCGATGAAGGAGATGAGGCGCGAAGTGTCCAGGCAGCAGTCCCCTCGGGCCCGGTCGTCGTCTCTGCAGACCTGCAGCCATGGCTCCTGGAGGCAGAGCCCGGCCGGGGGCCTCCTGCTGGGGTCTGTCCTCAGAAGCAAGCACACAAAGTCCCGGGCTGCCTGGCTAACGCCGTGGAAGTAATCCCGAGGAAAGCTGAAGTCCAGCCGGCAGATGTTCAGGCAGGTCTCCTCCGCACTCTCGTCCAGGAAGGGAGACGCACCGCTCAGCAGCACGTAGGTGACCACACCCAGGCTCCACAGGTCGGAGGTCAGCGACACCGGCTCCCCCAGCACCAGCTCCGGGGAGGCGAACTCGGGACTGCCCAGCAGAGGGTGGATGTAGTGGGCGCTATTGAGCTGGATGGCATCACCGAAGTCTGTAAGTTTGACCAGTGGCTGTCCGCTGGAGCTGTGAGCCACCAGCAGGTTCTCAGGCTGCAAAAACAAAAACAATCCTCCTTTTACTAATTTACACCTCAGAGGTCTAAGGGTATTTTTTAAGTTTCTACAAACTTTCTTAAAGGTACTTGCAAATAACCCAGTACCCAAATGTTTTATATCAAAATGTTCAGGACAATCTCAGCTTTATTCAAGCTGCAGCCCATTATTGTTCTAGGGAACTGTAGAAAGAGAAAACTCAGCCCAAATGCTGAAAGGTTGAGGTCAGATTTGTGAAAACACTCTTTCACCTCTTGTGAAATAGATTTACCAAAGTCTCAGCTGCATGAAAGTAGTGGAATATATTAATAAAATATAGTGGTGGAAAAAGTTTTTGAACACCCTTAATTTTACAAAATCTCAAACACGATGAAATATTTGCATAAAAATCTTTTTTGTGTTTCAGAAGGCGTGGCTGCATCAGACACAAACAAATGTTTTTTTTTTTGTTAATTGTTACTAAGAAAAAAAAAACAAAACTAAATTCTTGACAGTTTCAACATGTCATGTCCTGGATGTGTTTCATTATCTACTGAAACATTCAGTTTTGACCTTGACAGAACAGTGCACATGCAGAAGGGGGCATATGGGTTTGGAAAATGAAACAATACTTGATAGAGTTCAATGACTGAAGAGGGATTCTATTACATGTGCATGGGGCGTCCAAAAACTTTTTTCCACCACTGTAAGTGTAGAAAAAATGTCTACTCTGAAATGTTGCGATACTGTCTTTAGTATAAATGTTGTCTCATTCCACTTTCAGCAAATGTGACATAAATGAGGCTGAATAATGACTTCATATTACTAGCATTAGAATTGCTTTTCTACAGCATTAAACAAAAATAAATTGATAACACATAGCGAAACTGTCAAGAAAACACACCAATGTGTGCACTGTCCTCAGAGGGTTTTAACACTAACATGTCCTCCTGAAACCCAGTAAGTAAAAGTTTTGTCTTTTTTATATTAAATAAGTGCTTCAACTGGGAATATGATGCAATAGTAGTTTCAGATACTTTTTTTTTTTTTAATGTAATGTCATTTGCAGTGGACAGTTTTCTTTTTTTAATAAGTAGTCCCCTACAGAAGATGCAAATGCATTCTTGGGTGTCAGGAGGCTCTCAGATTTCAAAGATGAGACCAGTAAACACATGCACCAATCTGTGCTGCATGAATGGCAAGGGTTAAAGGTGGGGTTTCCCGTCTTTAACTGTAGATAATTTGGTTTTTGCAGTTAATCTTTGTAAGACTGTAGAACCATGAGACCAACTCGACACTTCAGGTGTCAGTTCTCATTGAAGTCCTGTTTTTGTATCGTAAAAGATGACAGTGTGAAGTTGACTTGCCTTTATGTCCAAATGTACTATCCTGCTGTTGTGTAGGTAATGTAAAGCTTCTAAAACATGCCGTAGGTAGCAGGCCACTTTCTCCTCCGTCAGATTCCCCCAGCTCACGATGTAGTCCAGGAGACGGCCCTGATCGACCCTGAAACACACAGTCAACGTCCATGAAAACCTCACACTGAAGGAACATGATCATGTGTTTGAGTGATGGTGTTTAATTCCACGCGTGTCTTTGGTCCACACTCACATCTCCAGGACGAGGGCGTAGCTGCTGGGGGTTTCATACGTGTCAATCAGACTGACTATGTGGGGGTGTTGCAGCCTGTGGAGCAGACTGAGTTCCTGAGTCACCCTGTCCCGTCTCATCAGCTTCTTGTTCACCTGTTTGACCGCGACTGTACGTTTGGTCCCCCGGTGGTCGCAGCGTTTGACAACAGAGAAACGACCCCTGGAGAAAAAACAAAGACGGACGGAGGTCAGTTAGTTTCTGCTTTCTACCCACTGTAACCGTTGTAGTGATAATAGGGAAGTAAGAAAATATCGGTTCTGGGATATTTCATTTCACGATACCATACTTTTTAATAACTATACAGTATTGATAATTTTTACGTATTTATTCAAATACATGGCAGAGGTTCATTTTTGTTTATATTTTTTGGTAATCCTGCAGCTCTTATTTCTATATTCACATGGGTATTTGTATACTAGAAAAGTAGTGTTGTGATATTGCAGGTTGTACATGCATTTTTTTAAATTAATAACTGTTTTATTAAATAATGGTTATTTCAAGCATCCTAATATCCCTTTTTACTGTCTGAAAGAGGCAGATGTTAGTTCCTTTGTTGGGATGTTCTGATGTTTGGTGATTCAGGGACTGTACATTATGTGTTCTTTTCACAACTAATAGAATATGAACATTTGAGCAGGATCTCAAACTGTAAAGTCTGCAAATCATAATTTTGTTTTTTTGTACCGGTAAAGCTGGATGGTAAAACTTTATTTATCCAAATCCTGCACTTAAAGTTTTTACAGAAGAAAGTCTTGTGGTATAGCATTAGATCCTGTTCTGATCAAATAAAAATGTTTAGTATTTGTGCATATTTCTGGTGTAATAAAACTGTTTCAGGAAATCTTTAAAAAAAAAAGAAGCAAAACAAAGAAATATTGCCTTGTTAACAGTACTGCAATATTTTGCCATGTATCATACAGTGATTCTAAAATTGTGAGTTGTATCGCATTGGCAGGTTCTTGCCAATACACACCCCTATGTGATGAAAGGAGAATTACCTGCCCAATTCCACCACTTCAGCGTAGTGAGACTCAAAGTTGTCCTTCCAGCTCACCCTGATGCCATCGGTGGACACGGCTGAAGGAGACGAAGGCAGTCGGTTAATGAGGTCACACTGTCCAATAGTGCTCTGACTACTGATCTAGTCAGTGTTGCGCTCACCTAACACTCTGAGGCTGGCGGAGGACGTCACGCTGCCCAGCTCATTTGTTGCGACACAAGTGTAAATGCCGTCATCCTCAGAGGCGACGCCGATAATCCGCAGGGTCGCTTCACCCGTATCGCTGAGAACACAAACACACACGCTCACACCTGTTTTCCACGTTCAACTAAATCACACAAGACGACAATCTATGGTGAAGGTTAGTAACAATCGCTTACATCCATCCTGATATAATCTTATAAAATGCAGAAATTCGCTCAAATACCTGCAATATGTTTTTTTTTTTTAATTGCATGCATACGCTGAACCCTAAACACCTATGAGGATAGTGATACAACACTTTTCCCATCATCTAATACCTAATATATTCATAATAGTAACACTGTCATTTTCTATATTGTGATGACATTTTACCCAATGGTGATACTTCTGTCCCTGCAAAAATAAACAAACTTAAGACCTCTGTAATATAAAGTATATCTGACAGATCTGTAACCTCAGTCCTGTATGTACTGTAGAACTACTAGGAGTACATATCTGATATACGAGAAGTTCCTTATGTATAGTGTCTATACATCTTCTGAAATGTGTGTGAGTATATAGATGTATAATACAGCACATGTAATGACGCATTTGCTTCACTATCTGATTAACGCCAAATAACAGCTGATCACATTGTTCTATGAATACATTATCTTTTGGGTATTTAGTTGGTCATCCCTGTATTAATCTGAGGAAGAGTTTGCTGCTGAAAATGTCCTAAAATAAATCCCTTAAAGTGAGTTAAATGAATGTGTGGATTTTTCTCTTCTACTCGACTAGATGCTTTCTGCTGCTTATGCAGCATCTGTCCTCCTGACACTAAGGCCTTGTCCACACGGAGACGAAAACAATCTTTTGAGAAAAGAAAAAAAATTAAAGTGTTCCGCTATTATGGCATCCACACAAAACCACTGAAAAAGCTGTAGTATATATGTCTGGCCTGTAGGTGGTATTGTAACACTGCCACAGAAATACACCAAAACGAGAAGACACGGAGCTTAAAAGGTAAACTAGAAGGAGGCAGTGAGTCTGAATGAGGTGGGGCTATGGTGTCTTCTCAGAAAGGATGTGTATGGGTTTGAAACACAGGAATACAAAGGTGATGTTTTGAGAGTTCTTCAATTTGGGACCTGGTTTCAAATATTAGTGTACAAGGGCTCCCAAAACCTCGGTTCCAAGTGGATAAAACGCCTGTGTGACGAACGACTTTTGTGGATACTCCTAAACTTGTATAAAGAACTTCATGTTCCTTCAGAGAAAAATAGTGCCTCATTTACTAATGGAATAACAGGTGACGGTAAATGTACATTTAAAGAGCTACTTCTAAGCTTAAACAGCTCCAAGTCCATGTATTTTCCAGTGTCCTTACAGATCCACTATTTTCATATTTTACCATTTGTGTGTTTGCATCCAGTAAACAAAGCCATATGTTGAACTCCCATCATCCATCTGTGCCACTCACCTGTAGGCGAGGCTGAAGTGGCCATTGTTGGCGAGGTTGGTCTGGTTGGGTCCCTTCCAGGTGACAGTGGCCCTGGGACGACCGCAGACCTTACACCTAAGGGTGACACTCTCTCCGTTGTCACATGTCACATCACTCAGGGGCACAAGAAACTCTGGGGGAACTGAAGGAAATGATGGTGATGAATATTAACACTGATCATATTCAGTAGCTGAAAAAGTCAAAGTTAAGCGAGTATTAAATGATTAAAAACTAACTTACCATCATAGATGTAGTTTGGATTTAGAAGCTGGAAATAAAAAACCAACAGTGTCAGAGCGATAAATGCATATGTGAGTAGTTACATTAGCGTCCTGAAGTGTTACCCATTAACTCACCTTTACAGAAACTTTGTTGGCCAGCCCATCTCTGGACTTCCTGTAACCGTTTTCCAGCTTGGTCTCCTTCTTCGTCTCCTTCTCCTTCTTCTCAGACTTCTTTCGGATGCGTAGAGACGTGTGCCAGGACGAGGATTTTCTACTGGAAGAAAACATCATAAAGCTTGTGAACAGATGAAGAGAATGAACTTGACCTTGGGCGTAAAGAATTCATTAACCCTTTATTGGGCAAGTGACCATTTTTGGTAATTTCTGCATGCATTACAAGACAGTGACAAACGGGTACAGTGAGTCCACAATCTCAGGTCCAATGTGGTCTACAGGGTCTGTAAGGTCCACCTCTGTATGAACAGTGAGTGGACCTGCTTTGTTAGGTACCATGAAGTAATGGTACTAATGTAAGGAATGATGTTCAAAGGGATCATGTGGATGTGGACAGGGGTCTGGATCAGCACTTATGTATTTCAGAACATTAGAACAACACGTTCGTAGCACCTTACATGTGTTTTGTATTTTTTGTTTATATTTACTTGGATCTTTTTTTTGCCACTTATGGGTAAGGAACCAAATATAGTAACTTCATTAACCTTGATTTTCTACATAACATTCTTTTAAAAAAGTAATAAAGTCTTATGTCTTCCAACACACTAAGGATGAGTATTTCTATGAGTGCACTATAAACGTTTGTTATCTTTGGTCTTTTAAAATGGTCCATGGATGCAAATTGCTAAATAAGAGACCACAACCCGAACTACAGACCTGAACAGATAGAGTTTGATGTGAGGTTGCGGTCTTACTTGATGGATCCCTCGGGGCAATCGGGGACGATGGCCGAGGTGTGTCCTAGCACAAATCCTGGGATCCAGCCTTCTGCAGCCGGGCCCTGCTCCGTAGCCGCCCTGAACACCAGGAACATGTTTTGCTGGTTGCTGGCTAAGATCTGGACCACTTCACCTTGAATGACGCTGATCTCATCCTCCTTTACAGCCATGTAGTCCTGGGTCACCAACATGGTGGATACGCTACTGCTGCTGCTACTTTCACTCTACAGCACAGGCAAGAAGCACAGGAATGTGGTAAGACTGATGAGGTTACTTCAGGAAAAGACAACGCAAAAGCAGTCAATATTACACAAAAACACTGCAACTACAGGATTAACAACACGTGCTTTTGAAAAGGTAAAAGAAGCCAAAGAGTCAATAACTTCAGAAACACAGAAGACAAACACTGGAAATAATCTCTGGAAGAGATCAGCATCGAAGTGTAAGAAAAACAGTGACTGATCATGTCCGCTTGAAAAACGGAACTAGATGAAGGAAGGCAAGAAAAAAGATGATTTTCATTCGACTCATCTTTGCTTTTCAGTTCCACACAAAGAGGAGGAGAGTTAGGTTGAATGAGAAAGTCTCTGTTGCGTACGTTTGCAGGGGGAACCACAAACGTTGAAGGTTAGTTGTAGGAAAAGTATATTTCATTAACAAATCATGAAGACAGCAGGAGGTGAAGGACGGCCAAGAGGAAGTCAGGTGTTAGTAGAAGCTTTGTTAGAGTAAAGAAATCTAGGAACAGCCTTCAGAGGGATTCACTGAAGAGTTGGACAAGGGCCATTAGAGAAGACTGAACCTGAAAACATGTTGACAAATAGTGGAAACAGTGATGTGAAGAGCAGTGACAGTTGTCAGGTGCGCAGTAGGGGACAGATTAGTAGCGCTGGCTTCAGGCAGACAGGACAGACCAGGTTCTCCCTACGCCTCTGTGTTAGTTGGTGGGCAGCAGGAAGTAGTCTTACCCCATTACTCTGGGTGGACTGGATGGACTGCTCACTGGCCGATGAGCATGTACTCATACGGTCGGCCTCCTTGCTGTGGGTGGAGTGTCTGTGGGTTTGGCTTTGGCTCCCAGATCCAGAACCAGTCTGGATCTGGTTTGAATTCTGACGCACTGGAGACTCTCCTGCTTCCCCTGGGAAGGTGAACGAGCCAGGCCGGCTGGCAGGAGAACCCGGCATGGAGCTCCAGAACCCAGATCCAGACTTCTGGCCAGGGCTGGGAGGGGGAGGGACGAGGACTTCCTTGCCAAAAGCGGGAGTGGCGAGGGGAGGGGCCATAGGGGACACGGCTCCAGGCCGGGGTTTGGATGAGGGTGTGGAGGGCAGGGGCCCAACTGTGGCCCGGGGAATAGGGGTTACAGCACTGGCAGGAGTGGGGGTCTGTGCTTGGTCCTCTGGGGTCTGGATGGGACGTTTGCCCTGTGGGCTACCCCCTGAAGGGACGAGGGGAGGAGGGACAGGACGGGGTGACACACCTAGATCACAAGCGAGCAAAACTCACACCTCAGTCATATTTCTCTTTTTGTCAAACACATAATGAAAACACACTGACGTACTCCATACCTGACATCTTGTTGGGGCCGTCAGGGTCGGCCCCGGGATTGTGGCGGAGGGGTTGAGGCAGGCGGGAGGGCTGGGGGATCCTGGACGGCCGACGAGAGCCACCCTGGGGCCCTGATGGGATGGAACTGATCTGGGAGCTTCCAGGTCCAGGTGTGGTCGTAGACCCACCGCTGCCTCCGCTCAGAGCCCCCATACTGGGACCACATGACCCACCACTCGCCCCAATGTGGTTCCTCTGGTACTCTATGGGGGAGGTGAGAGCTGTGGCATTGAAGAGGAGGAGAAAGTTAAGAGGGGCACAAAATACTAATGTAGCCCTTTGTACTGTATAACTACCTCTTCCAGCATGTTCCAGTAGTAGTAAATATTAGTTTTCCTCTAAACAGATTCACACCTTTTTATGAGAAAGAGGCACTAAATTAAGTTTGAGTTTAGTTTTAACATTTCATGAAGCAGACCACAAATACTTAATTTCTGCCTTTTGAGGGACATTATGCTGTATAATACGTCCTTTTTCCACTGCTGGTATCAGCCTTGAAGCAGATTTTTCAGACCAAACAGTCATATCAGACACTGTATCTGGTATCCAAATGAGTTTAAGTAATACTGAAGTTGATATAAATGATGCTGTTACCGCCACATTGTTGTGTGAAAAAATCATGATACCATCCATGTCTATTTTGGAATGATATAATGGATGTGGATATCCAAAACCTGGGCAATGTTAAATGCAGACAAGTTTAGCTGATACTGTCAATGGAAAAGCATCAACAGAGGACTGTCTTATACTGGAGGTGTTATCTATCGAAAAACCATCACGATACAATGGTCATATGTGGATGTGTCACGGTAGTATCGTAGTATAGAAAAGTGTGTGTGCGTGTTAGACCAACCGTTGAGGAAATTGCGTTGGCTCTCGAGTATCTGGGCGATCTGAAGGGTCCAGACCTCGCGCACTCCTGGGTGGGAGGAGTGAAGGACAAAGGACTCCGTGGCACCGTTGGACAAGCGAGAAGTCAGCATGAACTTACAGGGATCACCTTCAATGTTCTCCTCCAAACCCAAACAGCTTATCTAGAGGGTGAAAAGGTAGGAATTAGTGAAAATGTATGACTCATTTAACATTTTATTGTCAAGAAGTTATTGAACAATTGTGGTATGGTAGATAGTGAAATGTTGTTATTTTGTTTATTTTTTCATGTATGGTTTAAGTTTATCCACATATGGATTAAACTCTAACAGTGCTCTTTCTTCACCACAAGAGGGAGCACTGAGCTATGCTGAAGTATAGATTAGTGGCTTGTTATTACATCCTTAATTCCACACGAATTACTTGTAATCTACTTTAAAAGTTACAATCAATTCTATACAGTGATAACTTTGTGTGTTTGTACCTTGATGCTGTTTTTATAGAGGAAGCCTGGCAGCGAGAAACCTTTCTTCTTGTCTAAGGGTTCACTGAAGATCACCAGCTGTTCAAAGAGGAAGACTCTCCTCTCCTTCATCCGGCCGAGCAGACCGCCCTCTGGATCAGACACCATGAACGTGTCCTGCAGCAGAAGACGACCCTGAGCCACGATCTTGCCCTGGAGAAGGAGGTGGACAAGGTAAGAGAAGAAGGCAGCCGGCAGAGACGAAGTCGGAGTTAGTAACACAACGTGGTTTAAAGAATACATTGTGTTTATAGGTGGAGATTGGAAAACTACAAGTCACAAAAAAGTTATTTCTTACATCAAATCCCTGAAGCCTTCCAACGTTCATCATGTCATTGCATCTTTTTGGGACGATGCACATGACCTCCACTGCTTTCTGTAAGAATCACAAATGGAAAAAAAAAAAAAAAAAAGATTACGTGATTTCTTATCACATCTGACTTGGCTTAAAAAGCAACACAGGCTGCATCTTATCTTACCTCCAACTCCATAGACTCCAGCCCAGCCTTCTTAGAGTGCTTCAGGAAATCCTATAAGCAAACACAAAAACACACATTATGTAAAGAAATATAAACAGTTTATTTACAGGGTTCTTACAGGTCTCTACAAGTTAAATTTATGACTTTTTAAGACCTTTTTACAGCTACTTAGGACAGAATTTAATGCCCATTTCACGGCCATACTGGCAAAAATTCGTGACTCCTAGAATTTAGGAAAATGTATTTATTTACTGCAACATCTTGATTTCCACTGGTCAGAGTCATTTCTCACTGGGGGCTGCGAAGTTAGTGATAATTGGTACCTAATTTCAGTATAAATCGACGGGTTGGAACAGGTGGAACTGAGTAGACCAGTGTTTCTCAACCTTTTTTGAACAAACGCCCCCCTCCTGTCCCTGGAAAAATTTGTGACTGCTGTGTGTGTGTGTGTATGTGTGTGTGTGTGTGTTTGTGGGGGGGGGGTAAGACCAGGTGGGACTATGTGCCTCTGGTATCCCTCAGACACAGGCTCCTTACACTGGGGGGGTGTGTTATGATGTGATGTAACTGGTGCAGACTAACGTTACTTTCTTTGCAGCTTGGACATTTCCCAGACACATTTAAGGCAGTTTATGGCAACATAAGACCTACCATATCAAATTTAATACCCTTTAAAGACTTTTTTAAGGTATTAAATGCAGATTGGTAAATTCAACACTTTTAAGACTTTCTAAAACCCCACAGGAACCCTGTATTTAGTCTCACGAACAACCCAGTTAATATCAGTGTCAACCCATGGAGCAGGTGGAGCGCCAAGTCCCTCTGCTGTAAATGAGCAGACCAACCTTCAGCAGCAGCTGGTACTTCATGATCCTCTGGACCGGCTTTATGAGCAGGTCAGTTATCTGCAGTCTGTGGCCGAGCCGCTGCTTCAGGTCCTAGACAGGATCAAAGGACAGAGGTCACTGGAGAGGCTCACACTGTTTCTATTGACCCCTTTGATGACTAAATGAGCGACTCATACCTCAAAGTAGGTGTCGATGTACTCTGAGACGATGTGCTCTGATTTGGGCTTGTTTTGACAGTAGACGACGTACATGTTGAGTCTTCGTTCCTGAATATAGACCAGAGTTATACGATGGCTAAGTGTAAATGAGTGACTGCATGAATGTTTTATTTTGGACATGAAAAGCACAATACATCGCCAAATTAATAACATAAGACAATGAGAAAAGAAACATATTCTATTATTCAAAAGAATTGCTTAATTTTAGTGTTTACACATCTGAACAGGAGTGGGAAGAAGTTAAAGACTTGTTAAATTCCACCCCTTTATTACAATACCCCACACACACTATATCGATCCATATTAATACAACATGTATATATGTCAATATCAATCAATATAGTCATTATCATATATATAATTCTACATTATAATCCACTGTATATGTGCTAAGTGCAAACCCATATAAGTGCGATTGGCTGTCATTTATAGATATATAACAATTTTACAAATAATTTATACTATATATGATTATCTCAATGCAAACAAAGCAGATTAAACCTCAATGAGAACAAACCTGCTTGAGAAACAGTGGTCCGAGTCTGTCAGGGTCCTCCAAACACTTCTCCAACTCCAAGAGAAAAAAACTGAGATGACAAGAGAAGGACATTAGCTCCCAGTGATCTATGCTTTCGCTGTATTTTCTCAGCATATGTACCGCTTACTCTTTGTGCCAGTCATAGATTTGATGGATGTTGCCAAACACAATTTTGTCCTTCCCCTTCATATCATCAGGGACGCCCTCTTCCTTCATCCGACTCATGTAGCCCTTCAGAGAGATGCATTCAGCTTTTACTTACACATCCTCAATTCTTTCCGTTTGTGATATTTGAGATGCTAGAGGTCTAACTGTAGTCAGCTTAATGCCTGTTTAATAATCATCGACTGACCTCCACGACTAGGCTCAGGTCTCTGACGTAGTCTCTCTCCGTCTCCACCAACTCCAGCAGAATGTAACTACAGGAAAGAAAAACAGCTGAGCCCCGAAACCGAGACGAGTGGAACCAAACAGAATACCATAGGGTGTATGCCACGTTAGCGCTTACTGTCTTTTCTTGAGAACGCTGGTCCTGCGTTCATCCATCTCTTCGATGGGGGAGGAGGAGGAGAGGAGGGAGTTGTCTGAGGGGTTGAAAGAGGGGGAGCTGCTGTCGCCCTGTTCGACCGACAGTGAGCTGGGTCTGTCCTCCAGAGCCTGAACCAGGAAACACAGAAGGAAAACCAAGGGTCAAAGGTTTACCTGGGATTATGGAAGAACATCAGGACCATAGATATCATATGTAGAGGTTGACAATAGAATAGAATAGAA
>JAPQRP010000003.1:20108941-20125640 GCA_037367295.1 Apogon hyalosoma
TATTTTAAGTGTGATGAGATATTTGGACTAGAAATGAGAAAAATACACTTGGTAAGATTTAGATTTTTGCAGTGTATGTAGTGTCCTGTAGGTCCAGTCATCTCACCTGGACGTTTTGGTCCTGGTGAAGTGTGGGAACCAATACCATGACCCGGCTGGAGCGTTGCAGACGACCCTGGCATGATGGAGTCGTTGCTGCAGACTGACAGCGTATCTATCAAACAGTGATTCCAGTTAAAGAGTTTATTTTTTTCCACTTTAAATGTGATCTCAGTCAGCGCGTTATTTTGTACCTTTGTGATTGAAGATGCCCTCCATCTCCATGGAGGACCTGGAATGGGCGATGCAGAGCATGGAGCAGGGGACCAGGCCCTCCTGAGCCGGGGAGCGGTCCGTGGTCCTGACTAGACACCAGTCTGGCTTGTCATGACAACGCTCAAGAACCTCTACCGTCTGACCGCGCCGCACCGTCAGCTCGTTGCTGTTGCTGGCCATGAAGTCGTGTATCACCACTGTCAGCTCACAACCACCAGAGAGCTGGGACAGAAAGGGACAAGACCATCACTAAGACCTGTTTGTTTCACCACATGATGTTCTGATGTACAAGGAAAAAAACGTTGGGCCAGTTCGCAACCTTTACCTCAGTGACTATTTTTACTGCAGTACTTATGGCCTCAGGAGCTACTGTTTAACACCAAACACAAAGGCACATAAGCTAGGACAAAGCATTGATTCAGTGATAACTATGATCTATAGCTTCTGACATCAAGTTAACATTGGTATATTACAGTAATCTAGTATTGCATGGGTCAATATGTAATTTTATAAGCGATGGTGCACTAAATGTAAACATAGCGTCCTGTGCACTTTTAATACCCCTCGGCTAAATATAGTGTAAGATTCTGTTGAAAGTTACTGCCCTCTAATTTAGAGTGTCTTTGTGTAAAACTTATTGTATACATATTTATATTTGACAGTACTCCGATATTATAACTGCACAAGCCACAAGGCCATTTGGCTTTGAAGAAGTAGGTCAAGGTCACCTATTTTCAGTAGGCTTCTGCTCCATGCCAAGATACATCCACAGTATAAATTTGGTGCAGATATGTCAATGCATTCTTCAGATAATGTGATTATGTCGTTGAAGGACAGAGATGACAAAATGATTACAATACCCCTCGGCTGAGGGGTAACAATTATTAGTAGTCATCTAACCCCAGTTTATTTACTTGGCACCAATGTAATAGTGGGGTCTGCTGTCAAAAGTAGCAACATTTCCAGCATGTTTAACACTCTAACATGGAGTAATATTATGTTGATGTCATTTTGTGTCCTGTTGGTGCAGTGGTTCATGGAGAACAGACTACAGATGCAAAAAAACCCTGCATTGTTTGCTCCTCCTCATCCTCCATGGGATCTAACCTTCCCAAACTGCACCATACTAACTTCATGTAACCTCAGGTCACTGCACTACCTGTTACACTTTCACTTGCACTATTTACATTTGCACTGTTTATTTTTGCCTTTTTTTTATCTATCTTGTTCTATTTTTTTATTTATTTTTTTTTATCTTTAGTCTATTTATACATGTTTTTACATATTTGGCATTCTGTGGACAGCAAATCAAAAAAGTCATTGCTGGGGGAACATGTTTCCTCACAGTGCATGTGACAATAAGTGCTTTACATCTTGAATCTAACTGCTATTTTATGGAGGATTTTGTCTCCACTATGAGCCAAGATGTAAGTTGTAATTTATGTTTCAACTGGTGCAACCCTTGAAGTATTATTAGTACATAACTCAATAACACCAGTACACTGGAAAAAATCTAAATCTTACCAAGTGTATTTTTCTCATTTCTAGTCAAATATCTCATCACACTTAAGATAAGACATAATTACCTAAAGAGTAACTTTTCAGTGAGATATAAGAACTTATTTTTAGACAATAGATCTTGAAAAAATGATTTTGAGAAATCTTACCAAGATAATTTTCACTTGTTCCATTGGCAGATTTTTTTTTTGCTTAATTCAAGATTTTTTTTGCTTAATTCAAGCAAAAAAAAAAAATTTGCCAATGGAACAAGGGAAAATTATCTTGGTAAGATTTCTCAAAATAAGATTGTCCAGACCTATTGTCTAAAAATAAGATCTTATATCTCACTGAAAAGTTACTCTTTAGGTAATTATGTCTTATCTTAAGTGTGATGAGACACTTTGACTAGAAATGAGAAAAATTGGATTTTTTCCAGTGTAATAGCTGATACTTATTTTACTTTTCTTACATTTTTTTATTACCTTTTGTATTTATCTTATACTGGAGAAACAACAACTGCTGGCAATGAATTCCATGTATGTGTTTATGTACTAGACAGATAAAGCTGATTCTGATCAACCTCAGCTATGTTTGAACTCACAGATAGCAGGAGCTCTGGATTTTAAAGTAAACCTCCAACTACAGAGAACGGGCAGTTTCCAAGAATATTATGAAGTTTCTGGAGTGTGTGTCTCACCTTGTCGCTGTCCAGGGTGTTTTGAGAGGTGCGTGATGCCAGGGAGATGGTGTCTGGTTGACTGCTGCCCTCACCCTGACTGTCCAGATCCTCTCCATCCCTACAAGACCAGGAAGATTAGCACGGTCTGTAAACATTTTCCATCCTATTTTTAAGCATTCACGGTTCTGCGGTCGCCTCGTGTTTTACCTTCGTCCCTTGTGGTGCTTGGTTGTGGTCGCTTTGGGAATGTGAATTGGTTCCTTCAGGGCTCCTCTCAGGTGGATGGTGCGCTCCTGGATCACCTCTCTGATGTGCTTGATCCAGTCCTGCTTGTTCTCGATGCTAGATGCCTGTTATCGGTTTGCGGTGAAGAGGATTCAAGCAGTCAGAGGTCAGTGTCATCTAGAAACAAACATCTGTGGGAATTGTTCTCAGGATGAATGTTTCACACAAGTCTGAGGTCACCTCCTCCTGTCATCGCTTATGAAATGAACTGCAGTAGAAAATAATCTGCATGTGTGAATGTACCTACAGTATTTTGAGGAGATCTTACATGCTAAATTATCCCAGACCTCTATATTTTATAAAAGGGTTGTGCTGTTTGCATATTTCTGTGAAGTGATGATACGAGTGTGTGCTTCAGACTTGTGGGAAGTGGCTGAGGGCTGTGTTGTGGGATAGTTTGTACTCACCATTGCTCCATGTTTGGATCCCTGACTTAGCTTTGAATTTAAAATATAAAATAGAAAATTTCACTGGTTTTGTTGAGAAAGTGTTCATGACATTTTCTTAATTTTTGACAAAAACTTTCGACAGGATAGACATACAACACTGATAATTTGCCTCCACAGTGTAGACCAATTGAACGTGTAGCAGAACATAATGGATGATTCCTGTGTTTGTATAGTTAGTAATGAGACACACTTCATTTACACTGCACATACCACATGACTGCTTCTCAGCGGTTAGTTTAGTAGTCACCATGTATGAGTTGTAACGCTCAGAATTAAATGTGGAGTTTGGCTTCATGCTGCTCCAACAGCTGACACAAATTCTAATTTGTCTGTGGCCACGCTCAAAAAAAAATATGTTTGACAATTAGTGTGGCGAGAGAAAAAAAAATAAAAAAAAACAAAAAAAATCACAAAATTTTGTTCCTTACATCATCAGTCACAATCAAATTGTTAAAAAGTATAGAGAAAGACAAGCCTCTCCACACTTTGATACAGCGGCGCACAGTCAGGATGAGGGATTGTTGTGGGCGTAAAAGAGCTGAATCAGTGTCAGCGGCGTTGGTGGAAGCATGTCAACCCACAGAGAGATTAGAGATACAAACATCCACAGAAAAACACAGCCCCGGATATACACATGTGTCCGTGTTTGTTAAAAAGATGGAACAAAAGCTAACCAGCGGACAGAAAACAGGAGACAGACACAGAGACAGAGAGAGAGAGAGAGAGAGAGAGAGAGAGAGAGAGAGAGAGAGAGAGAGAGCGAGAGAATGGGGAGAAATCAAAGAGACAGGCGAGGAGTTTGTGACTTCTGGGCCACTTTAAAGAAGCTCATGCAACCAAACAAGACGCCAGAGAGCAGAAGAGAAGACAGAGACAGGAGAGAGCTGAATATGCAGAGGGTTGCACCGATATTATAGAAACCTGTAAACTGTTGGATTTTACAGGATTTTGCAATTTTAGATTTTAACATTCTATCACATTTAAAGTCTAAGCACTTGTTGTAAAATAACACAATGGTGAAGATAGTTTAGAAATGTTTATCTACACTTTTGCCACCACATATCAGTCCAACCCAAAGACAGTTTTCAAAGGAAACTGAAAATAGGGGGACGGTTTTACCTTTAGCACAATCTTGTTGTCGGAGGTTGGGGTGCGTCCCACCCAAAGAGCAAATTTACAGGGGTCTCCCTCAACGTGCTCCGTCACCCCCAGCTCTGATGTCTGATGAGAAAGGAGTCATATGAGAAGTGCAACAAAATTAAACCTATACATATTCATCATCATCGCTGAAGAAAAGTAGCTTGGTGAAACATAAATAAAGGGATTTCTTGAAACCTGAGAGCCAGCTTTCTTATGGGTGAGGAGTCCGGACATGTTCCAAATGGCTTTTTATTGCTTTAAATACAATTTTGTCTTAGATAAGGCAATTTATTTGTATAGCACAATTCATACAAAGGGCAATTCACAGTGCTTTACAAAAATGGAAGAGACAAGTTAAAAACACACAATTACAATTAAAACATAATCAATAAAACATAAATAATAATCTATTAAAATAAAGTAAAAGAGAAGAGTGCTGATAGAACCCTTTCAGTTGTTCTATGCACAGTTGAAAAGAGCCATTTTCAGCCTGGACTTAAATATTGTCAGAGAAGAAGCCTGTCTCATGTCATCAGGAAGACTGTTCCAGAGTTTAGCTGCGTGGAACTGAAATGCAGCTTCACCGTATTAAGTGTCAGACTGCAGTAGATGGTGGTTATGATAGGAAAGTAAACTTTTGATTAAAAATGTTTTTTATTTAATATGTAGCAGAAATATGCCCCTTAGTGTTACAAACACTGACAATAAAAGGGAGTGAAACCCAAGTGTGTGACATTTCTGACCTAAAGTATCAAAAGTGAAATGTAATTTAGAACTGAAACACTTTTCACCTAACGATGAAGGTTTTCTGAGTCTTACACACAAAATAAATCATCTAGTCATGATGTTCATTCAACTTATTAAGGGATTAATGTGTGTAAAGTTTGACTAAAACAGCTCAAAATGAACATGCATTTAAAAAGCCCTTTCTATGGTCACAACTTGAAGATCATGAGGAAAAAGTATATTCCAAGACCATTTGAGAACCACTGGTCTAAAGTGTTGGAAGCAGGAACAATAATAACAACAACAATCTAAACATCAGCAGTATCAACTTACAAAGAGTTTGCTCTTGTAGATGTACTTGCTCCTGCCGTTGGAGTCTTTGACCTCCTTACTGAAGACCAGAGACATCTCAAAGAGGAAGAGGTGTCGCTCTCTGCCTTTACGGATCAGAGTCTTCGGATCCCAGACCTGGAAGGAATCCTGAAGGATCAGCTCGCCTTGTGACTCGATGTTTTCATCAAAACCTGGAGGCAGGAGGGGAAGTTAGCACTAAAGATCAGTTTCATAATTTGTGAGATAATTTGTTGAATCTGCCCTTGAGTGAAGCTGTGATGTGGAAACGTACCCTCAAGCATAGAAAGGTGCATGGCATCGTTGGCTTTCTTGGGAACGCTGAGCATCACCTCCAGGCCATCTTTGATCTCTCCTTTACCTTCTTCACAGCATGTCAGCAGCTCCTGAACAAGTAAACACACACACACAAACCATGACAACAGGCACCTCAGAGCAAACTTTGACCACCACATTTTGGTGATGTAATCTGTATTTGTGTGTAAATATGTATGTGATATCAGTGATGTACCTTGAGCAGCAGTTGATACTTGGTGATTCTCTGCACAGGTTTGATCAGGTAGGAAGAGATGGAGTTGGCCAATCGGTGCCTTTGTTGAATTTCCTTCAAACACAAACAGAGGAACAGTGATGTGATTTGTCCCGACACAACAGACACCATCTAGTTTCATTTTACAAATAAATGGTGATTCTTACATCAAAGTAGTTCCCTGCGTGTTCCAGGATAAGCTGTGTGGAGTCGGGCTTGTTCTTACAGTAATTCACATACATCTGGAACTTATCAGCCTGGAAAAGAATTACACAAGAGCAGGGTTATTACACCTACAAGCTGTCAATCAACCCAACTAGTAATCAGATAAATTGAGTTCTTCTTCCCCTCTAATTTAAAACAAAATGGCAATCTTTAGTTCATTAACATTTTTTCCTGGAGTTTCTTACTGAATGGCAGCTTTGTGCAAACACAGCTGATTGTGGTGAACAAATGATACGCACCCAGGTAACGAAACAATGACCGACATCCTCTGGTAGCTGCTCATACTTCTCCAGCTCTTTGAGAAAGATGCTGACAAAATGTGGAGAGATAGATTGAAATGTGAGAGATGGCAAAAAACATCTGTGCTTTATCGAATGGAGTCGCCGTACACCAAGGATATTTTTTTTGTGCGTGTGAAATTTGTTCTTACTTATGGTGGAATTCATAAAGGTCCTGCATGTTTCCAAAGATGATGTGCTCCTTGTTGATGATTCCTGGAGGAATCTCCTCCACTCCGCTAGTCATCTCCCACAGGTACGTCTGCAAGGAAGAAGATGAGATTCAGAGACAAGACCAGCCAAAATGTTTGCATATTTTGTGTGAAGAAATGGTTGCACAGCTCTGGCATGGAACAGAATGAGTGGTGGGCTGTAGAGCTGAACTCACATCCATGCACTCCCGCAGGTCTCGCACGTAGGCTTTTTCTGTCTGAATCAGCTCTGCCATGATGAACCTAGTCAGAGACACACACATGAAAAAAATAAAATTAGTAACTGTCATAGCGTCCTCATCCACAGAATGATAAATGGCCACGCCAGTCGCCCCCTTTCAGCCTGTCTGCTTTATCCATTTACACTAATGAATAATGAAGGAGTAACGGCCCATAAAATTTGGCCATAAACCAGCCGGGGATGTCTGAAATCATGCTCATGATTTGTGCCGCCTCCTTCTCCTGTGAACTACATGTACATCCATTTGTTCTCTGCTGGAACCTGAGTGTTGTGTCTGCAGTTCTTGTGCTGGCGCAGCAACAGCAGGGTTCACGGAGGAGGAGGAAGTTAGCAGCCTGCGAATCTATTATGTACATGGATTTTCATTTAACTCACTGTCTCACAACCACAACAACATCAACAGGGTCAGCGTGGATAGTGCCTGTGACCATCTCAGTGAGGCCGCTCTGCTGCATCTACATTTTAATTTCCAGCACTGAGGCAGAAATTTAATTACATTAATGGTTCACCTGATTTTTCATAGCAGATGGAAAAATGCTGACTCTGTGAAGTTCTAGCCGTATTGTATATTGCTGAAGTGAAGCCTTTAGCTAAATCCTTTCATCTATCTAAAAAAACGGAGTTTAATATTTTTGCTGTTTCAATAAACCTGATCTTTCTCTTAATTAAACACAGACAGAAGCAATGACTTACTCTTTCCTGCGTGCTGATTTACGCTTCTCCTCATTCAGCTCATGGGCAGCGTCTCTCAGCTTGACCTCCGACCCTGGAGCCGTAGCTGGAATGATGTCCAGCTGGAGATCTTTACTCTGAAAAGACAGCACAAGAGAATGATTCAGACAGACTGAACTGACAAAAGTGGGTTCACCGGTTTCCTGCGCTGATCCAAAGACAGGGCCACTCACCGCCTTGTTGGAGTCGGAGGAGATGCCCAGCGCTTTCTCCAGGCTGCAGCGGTACTTGTCCATGCGCAGGGAGAAGTCTCGGTAGCGTTTGTCCACGGCTGTCACCCATTTTTTGATCTCTCCGGCGTGACTGTGGCCTTTCTCACAGAAGCCTTCAGCCAGTTGGATCAGCAGCTTCACACGCTCCTTAGTTTGCTGAAGGAAAAGGAGTCAGTCTGTTTAAACGTGCTTTTTATTTCTGTGTATGTGGATGTATAAGAGACTGACTAATTTACACCTGCCACTGTAGGAAGATGTAAACGCGGATTGCAAATGTGAGATCACAATATATGAGGACGGAGTAATGTAAACATGTTTAAAAAAAAAAAAAACAAGAAAAATACTACTTTTCCCATCCTGCACCAATGTTTTTTTTAATTTTTTATGTTGGTCAGATTTACTCCTACATAATACTAAGCAGCCGAGCCTAAAAGTTTGGATCAGAATTGTTCAGAAATATTCCAGACATTGCCTGAATTATCTGTCACAACCCACAAGCCCATGGGTTGTGGGTTTTGACAGTTTCTCACTTGAGGAAACAACAGTAATCACACTCATGCTTGGGCTGAAGCTCACTGGTACCTGGTTTCCATTTCAGAAATATCTGGATGAAATTATGGATGAGTAAATGTTCAAAAAGAGCAGATGAATTTTGAGCAATGTTCTGCAACCCATCAATTCATATGCTTTTAACTGGTTGATCATAAACGAGGGTTCTATGGAAGATACTGAATCCCAGGCTGTTAATTCTTTTGATACTGGCTCCCCAATGAGTTTCCCAATCTGTGATCCAAAGCAAATTCCAGTGTGTTCACCATTGTATCAATTTGGACTGCACCAAATGTTTTGTTTAGGTATTGAAAGCATCTGAATTTTGGTCACTTAAAATTCACACACAAAAAAATGTTGCTAATGGTAAAATATTGACTTGCATAATCATCAAAATCATGATATATTGGAGGAATTCTGCTGCAACATCAGTGTTAACCCATGTTATTCAGCATTTTTATGATAACAGCTGGAAATATAAATGAATATAAAAATCTGTCCTAAGTTGCTTTTAAATGTCTGTAGGTGTTGAGCAACATTTGAATGGTTAAATATCATGAGTGATAGCCTATCAAGACTTATTGACTTATTTATTTATTAGGATCCCCATTAACTGATGCAGAACATCAGCTACTCTTCCTGGGGTCCTCCCATAATAAATAGACATAACAGACTACATTTACAAGCACAAAAACAATGTGATCCTGCTTAAGTACACTTAAAAGTCAAATAAAATAACATTAACAATAATAATAATAATAATAATAATAATAATACAAGACTAATTTAGTAATTTAAAAGATACATTTACTATTAGAGTGAATATTACTTATGTGAAAACTGACACTAAATAAATGTTCTAAACTGTACTTTGAAAGCTTAAAGGAAATTTCAACAAAATTTTGGAGTGGATTTTGTGTAATTCTACATTTTGACACCGAGTTTTTAGTTTTACTGCAAGTGTATATCCAACCTTAATTTCCGTGTCGTTCATGACTAACAGGCAGTTGATGCCTGGTGTGTTTATATACAAGTGACAAACCTTGGCTGTAATGTGGAATTCCTCATGCTCCTTCAGCAGTTCCTGTGTGTGGTGGATGCTGGAGCCGGTGGAGGTGTGTGTGGACAGGTAAAACTCCCCAGTGTCGTGAATCCACTCCAGAGCCTGGGCACACAAACACAGATTACGATAAGAAAAGATTTATCTCACTGTGGGGAAATTTCACAGTTAAGAGCATCAACAGTGCAGAGACAAAGACAGGTAGATTACTGCATAATGGCTATGGATGTTTAATAGAAATAGAATTAAATGTGTTTCATACCTGTTTGGCGCTGCGTTCAAACACCACGTACTGCTGACACTGGTCTAAACGTCGTTTCCTCATGGTCCAGAAGTGAAGAACGCGGTTTTCTCTCTGCAGCAACTCATTCAGGATGTCTACGCACAACAGCAGCAACACACAGGGCATTGAACACCTCACTCAGCTAACAAATCAGACTGCTAAACAAAAACCAAACACACACATGTTCCTGCTGATACTGACTTTTAACCTGCTGCTCTGGTGCTTTGACGTGGCTGAGCATCCCGGGCATGTTGACGCTGTTCCTGTGCATGTACTTGAGGAAGACATCTGCGTTTCTTCTGGCTAAAGTGCATGCCTGACGAACAGAAGTACACACATTAAATATAAAACAAGTCAAGATGGACACAGTCTGAAATCAGAATGTAAATAAAGGTTCAGGAGCAGTTTAGTTGTGGTGGTGTTTACAGTCTTACCTTCAGGAAGGCCTCTTTCTGCTCTAGGTGTTTACTGATCATGGGGGTGACGTGATCAGTCTCACAGTTGGGTCCCAGTTTGTCGGCTCCTCCACACCAGTCCTCCTCTCTTTTGTACTCCTGCTCCAGACTCTCCAACACACTGCAGACCTGTAAGAGAAATGCTCTGAGTCATCTAACCCTCAGTGGCACGGTGTCGTAAGGCCACACTGATGCAAACTCATTAAAAACGATCCCTAAGAACAGGGGAGTCAAACATGCGGCCCACCAAATGGTTCAATTTGGCCCGCGGGATGAATTTGTGAAATGCAAAATTTAGGATGTAAAAATCCTTTCAGTTAAACTCTAAAACGTTCTCTTTGTTTTAGTATAACAAAAGTACAATTACATGAAAATATGTACATTTACACAAACTATCATTTCACAAAAAAGGGAATAACATTAAACAAGAGTATAATAACTTAAGTTGAAAAATAAGTGCAATTTTAACAATGTTCTGCCTGTTTCATGCATGTGTATAAACAATAAGCTGAGGCATAATTAAATGAAATTTAGAGGTTAGTTCATAGATGTAAACATTTTCATAAAGTAATCTGACTTTTTTCACTCTGAAACAAAGAAAAGTTTGGAGTTGACATTATTTATAGTTTATTATATTTTTATTTTACTCATCTTACCAACTTGAGATCATACTGGGCTGAATGTGGCCCCTGAACTAAAATTAGTTTGACACATAAGAACATAAGGGGTGGTAACAGTTTCCTACAGTAAGAAACTTTGAATCTATAGCCTCAGTGTCACTTCTTTCCCAGGCCTAACAAGGAAATTGACTTTTCCTTATATGATGTTTTCACACTACAGGTTTATTTGATATTTCATGAGTAATTCCACGGTGCTGCGCTATAATGTAATTGAACTAAATGTTACACTTCACTGTTCATTATTCATTATTCATTATAGTAGCATTATTGATGTGATCTATAATGTTTTTTTTTTTTTTTGTTTTTTTTTTACAATTGTATTTATATGGTTCCCTTTATGGTGTTATTCGTCACACTAGAGCTGCATGATTAATCAAACTGCATCATATAATCTCCAAAACTGTAACTAAAGTAGATAAAAATGCACATTTGTGAACATGATAAACTATTCTGAGATGGTATATCACATGTGTAGGCCAGTTAAAATGGATCAAAACAAGTGGCCAGAAAACAAACACAACCTCTACTGCATGGGGATATTCTGATTCAGTGACACTGATATATTTATTACAAGATTGTCCATAAAAATCACAACTTTATCACCAAATTGTAAAACCCTAGTGTTCATCATAGTTGGATTGTTTAAGGCGGTGGTTGTCAGCTGGTCTGGCTTTGGCACCGTGGTCATCAAGTCAAGGTGATTTACCATTTTCACCACCAGCTGCCACAGATTTTGTCAAAATAAAAGTCTGACAACATTTTTAAATGATAAAAAAAACATTAAAACCCTTGTTTTTGTTTTTTTTACTTCATTACCCACTTAAGATATATTTCATTCATCCCCCATGGGGAAAATTCAAATGTGTGAGTCTATGATAAACATTTGGGTCATGATCCACCAGTTGAGAAGAATTAAAGGATCAATACAGGATTTTTTATCTTCATCAGAATGGCTCAGATTCATCCAGATTTCCAACACTGTAGACTTTCATCATAGGTACAATGGATGGTCATTGTTTTCTCCCCTTTCATCATTAAATGTGTTCAATGAGAGGTAACTTACCTGTTCAGAGGTCTTGTAGAAGGCCACAGAGGCGTTGACCAGCTTAAGTCTGTCCTCCATTTTCAGCATGAGCTGCTGCCAGTGAGAGGCCACGCTCTCTGCGCATTCTCTGATCAGGTCCATGTCATAGTGGTTTGCCTGGAGCAGAGCCTCGGCCTTCTGCTGGACCTGAAGGGCACTCTGGTGGGTTTTCTGCAAAATGGAACGCAGTAAGATTTACCAAATGTGATGAGTCATTAAAAAAAGGAGAGAAAAACAAGGGCAGACCGATGGTGCAGACTCACCTCAATAGCGTGCTGAAACTGTTCGTGTTCTCTTTGCAGCTGCTCGGCTTCCTGCAGGGAGCTGGCTGTGATTAAACCAGCGTTAAGCATTGACTCGCCATTACGAATCCAGCCAAGAACCTGGGCAAAACAAGAAAAAGCTAGTACAGTCAAAACACAACACATACCCTGTAGTTGCATGTTTTTAGCCTCAAGATGGCGCCAACATCCCTGTTGTGTGTGAGTCAGACCTGTTTGACTTCAGCCTGGAGGTGTCTCAGCTGGACACACTGCTCCAGGTGTCTGCGGTGCTGCTCAGCCGCTAAGTCCAGCTCCTGCTGCTTCTCGTGGAGGAACTCGAGCAGCTCCTGCACCCGCGTAGCCATGTCGACATCTCGGTCGCACAGCAGCTCCACACCTGGAGGGACAACACGCTGTTACATTCAGCTCTGGTTGAACGCTGCCGGCATCAGGAGGCTGAACACTACGTCTGCCACAGCTTTCACATTAACTTCAAATGATTTCTCCTTACAGGGTAAAGCAGGTTTATTGAACTAAAAGCAGCCAATCCTCCACTCCAGCAGAAGTCTAAACAATGATAAATCACTTTTTATTGAACAAATACAAGACCCTTGCAGCAATCTTAAGCAAAATATACAGTTTTCAACACACTTCCTTTAAGTTCACTATTTTTTTTTGTTAAAGACACAAAATACTTAATAAACTTCATCAATTAAAATGCTTAAAAATAGGGTAGAGTTTTGTAATGATATGTAATTTTACTAAAGGAACCCAGAGGAGAAGAGAGCATCTGATTTCTCTCACCTACTATATTTGTGTTTCCATCTCTAAGCTGTTGTTAAGGTCAGTCCGGTTAAAAGAAGCGCAATATTTAATGTTACCTTGAGGATGTTATACTTTTACAGGCTGATTTAATCCATTTAGAATGCAAATCAAGCGATGAAGAGTTAATTTTATATTGTTTTCAATGAACATAGATGCTGAGCTTTGAGGTTGTTTATTATAAATCCCATCTTCAGACTGGTTTTAACTCGGCACTTAACTTCATGATGGCATTTAATGGGTCTGTTTTTCTGACAAACACAGAGATTCAGAGCTACTAAAAGCTTGATGCAGATAAAATAAGCACTCACTGTTTTTCTAGCCAGAAAACTCACTTAAAAAAAAGAAAACATCATTAAAAACTGCATCGGTCTGCTTGCTTCTCTACCTGAACATATGCATGGAGTAACATATGGTAGTAACCTGCATATTCAGACGACCCAGATGGTGGTTTTGTCGGCAACAGCCTTAATAACAGAATAAATATCTCCTGTCTGTGCTGTTTTTGGCGACTGCTGCTGTAAAGGATTTTAATACCATCTCTGTGACTCTTATTATCAGTATGTTTCAGTACATGTGGATGATGTAACTGTTACTTGTGCTGGTTTAAAGAATACCTATTACCAAGTGCGATCACAGGTGAGGCATGAATGTTAGTGAGTGGGAGCCTCTCATCACAAACGCTGACCCACTCTGACCCATGACACCTACACAGCATCGACACTGAACAGATGCAGTACTGAAACTCTGTGTTATCCTCAGATGGACCACGGGTGACAGATAGATATCACCTTATCTACATTATAACTACAGGACAAAACCAATCTGTAAGCTTCGACACACTGAAAATCAAAGGTTCTGACAAGAACATACAGCTTTTTGAGGTGTTTTCTTTTATGGGGATTTAATCATTAAAGTACAGCGACATGTTCTCTGGTGTGCAAATGTTTAACTGAAACTATTTCACCACGACATAATTCTGAAAAGACAATGTTGCCACATCCTACACTTAGTTTCAACCACAGAAATGTGATTAGTACAACTGGGACCAAAATGGGTGGTGCGTCCTCTTTTTGGGTCACTGTTTGTTTACCGTGCCGTTTTCCATTTTCTAGATTATTTTGATATTTGTTCACTTACTTGATTAATGTGTTACATTTTTTTTCAGTTTTCTTGACAGTTTTTCCAACATTTTAGTTAATTTTCTTGATGTTTTTCTTCATTTCTTATTTATTTTGTTGATTTAAGCCTTTTTTTTCTCTTTTCAATTTTATGTTGTGAAAGAGCATAGCTTAAAGTAAACAACATAAGTTTAGTCTTCAGTCTTACTTATTGTCTCTTTTTAAAGATACATAAAAGGCTATATGTGGATGGACTCATTTTAGTAATAATTAAAGGCATAAATAAAAAAAATATTGAAATTTGGGTCACAAGAAGACACCATATTTGTCTTTAGGATTTTGAACTAGTTTGGGAACCACTGTTTTTTTTTTTCAAATTCCAGAATAATAGTGGACTGAGGCAGATCTATCTCTGCTAGCCCAGTTCTAAATGTGGAGATAAATCTGTGACCCTACAGACACACATATCATTGTGTCATATTGTATGGGTGTTTAATTCTGTTGTTCAAGCTGTTCATGACTTTCTTCATCAGTTTGTCCTTAAATTGCTTTACAACAGTGTTTTGTCTTTGTTGTTTTACGGTTTACTGGGTTCCTGGGGCCTGAATTCATGTCTCGGTTGTGTCTGGGGTCTGTTCTCACCAGAGGCCTGGACTTCGTTGACGTACTGCAGCAGCTCCTGCCCCTGGTGGATGACATCGAAGGTGAGGTTGTTCATGGTCAGGGCCTTGTCTGCGTGGTGCTGCAGCCTCTGCTCGGCCAGCGTCAGGTCCTCCGTGTCGAAGTCATTCATCTGGCCCGTCAGCTCCTCGTTCCACGACTCCAGGTCAGAGATGATCTGTGGAGAGACAAAAACCACGAGTAGTTTACCACCAAAAACATACCGTCACATCACCACCACCGTCACCTCCTTCTCCTCTAATGCTCACTCACATCAATGGCGTCCCTCTCGAAGATTCGGAGCTGGAGGAAGAGCTCCAGTTTGATCTTCCTCTCCTGGAAGAGCTCCTCCATCTGGGCCTGGGCCTCGTCCAGCTGCTGCAGGACGCTCTCGATGTGGTTGATGGAGCTGTTGTGGGGCGTCTTGTTGCTTGAGATGGCCGAGTCCCTGGCACAGAAACACAAAACAGCAATAAGCCAAGGGAGGCAGCGCTGTGCTGTAAAGATACATTTAGGCATGAAGCCAAGCGAACGGAGCCGCTTTAAAAACTCAAACTACTGCGGAGTGGAGCCTGCAGTGGTTTATTCAGCTGTAATACACACAGTTTAAAACAGGAGCGCCAACAGATCATTTCATTTAACTGTGGAGAGCATCGCCCGAAGAAAACTAATACAATTTTACATTTTCAACGCTCTGTTTTAAATGGATTAGCTCTTTGTCTGAAGTCACTCTTTTTTAATTCTGGTTCCTTAATTTGCATTTTCTTTACTTATTACATCAATTATATTTCAGATAATTTTTCTTATGTTGGGCATGTTTTACAGTCCAGTTCTGGATGTGAGCTGAATGAAAATATGCAAATATTAAAAAAAAAAAGGTTCATACGGAGGATTCACACTGGATTAAAAAAAAAAAAGCCTCATTCATTTTCCATCATAATCATTCTGTGCCATTTTAGTGATTTTTGATAGGGTTTATTATAATAAGAAATGCTTAGATGCTCATTTGTCAAAACACTGGAACTGACTACAAAACTAAAAAATAGTAGTTTTTATAGTCCTGAAGTTCTGACATTTTTAGTACTAAAAAAAGAAGAAAGAAAAACCTAGTTTCTGGGCAAATGGGAAAAACAAAACTCTTGTTTAATCTTAAAATATTCCCAGTAATACTGAACTAGATTCAATCAGTAACAAGATAAAACAATCCAGATACAGATGCACTTTACTGATACCCAGAAGGAAATTCACTAATAGCATGCAAATATCCCAGTATCATTATTTTCAGAGTAAGTACCCTTGTGCAACTTCTTAATTTAAGAATATTAAGTGTGTATTAAATAACTGGGTTCTTGCATTGCTGATGACTTTGGTTGCTTTTGTTGTAATATACACAAGTTATTAACATTTTTTCCAGTAATATTCTCTCAGTAGTTAGATTTTTAACCTAGTTTTAATGAATCTAACCAAGCACAATGTATTTTTTGTTTCATACAGGACATTCTGGTTATATTTAAAGATATTTGGCCTCATGTTTTTGCAGCTCAGTGTGTTGAGGGTTCAATGTGAATGAGAATGTGAAGCAGGTCGTACAGACTCTGAGTCATTGATCTGACACAACACATGCATGATGCACAAACACACCAACACACCCAGCAGAGAGTGTGTGACAAGAACAATGTGAGTAAGCAGAGGTCAGATGGATTCTGACTGGCTTCAGGTTTGATTTATCAGTGTGACAGATGCACTCCCACACTCAAATACACCTCCACAAACACACACACACACACACACACACTCACTGAGGCAGAAGGTGTGCATCAGTTACAGTCGCTTCTCAGGGAGACGGTC
>JAPQRP010000003.1:20125740-20140607 GCA_037367295.1 Apogon hyalosoma
ACACACACACACACACACACACACTCACTGAGGCAGAAGGTGTGCATCAGTTACAGTCGCTTCTCAGGGAGACGGTCGCACAATTAGACACGCTTATAAAAGCAGAATTATGTAAGAATCCACTGTGGAGCCAATACTCCAGGGAGACAAGGATGGAGACAGAGGAAGAGAAAAACATAAGACAGAAAAGGGGGTGGACAATGAAGAGGGACTGACTGGAACATCCTCCGTATGAAAAAAGTCCCATCATATATTTTTGGTTCCACTTTATCCAGTTGGTTTTCACATATCTCTTTACTTTCTTTCATAACAGGGAGGTGCCTATTGTGAAATTTTAGAAAATGAGCTGATTTCCAATGGAGACACCAATGTTTTTGTTCATTTTTGCTATTTGTTATCATGTGGTTTTGATTTAATTTATTATTTTACTGTGTAGTCATTTATTCTGCTTTTTGCTCCAGGGAAACAAAAAATCTCAAGTTAGAAAAAACATGCTGAGGTTTTATCACGTTATCTATGAATGAACACAAATTTAGCCTTAAAAGCCTATGAAATACCTCATCTACTGCCATCAGCCAGTACAGCTGGTACATCTATGCATCCTTATTTTAAAGTATCACTCACTGACCTGTACATTTTGATACCATATTGACATTTTAACATTATATCAGTGCTGTTTGCACCTGTAGTTGAAAAAAGTTTTCATTCACCTTTTAATATTTTATACATGAATTCAGTTTGTAGAAGCTGCTTAAACTTTGTACAGACATTGTTAATAAAAGGAGAAAACAAATTTAATATGAGTTAGTATCTGTTCTGATCTGTAAAGTACATGAATCATAAATCAGTTCAGAAATATGTGGTCATATTGGTTGGTTTTAGCCTAGTTTTATTTCTACATTTGCTGACGTTTTCTTTTCACTGCATTTCGAAGAGAATAAGCAAATCAAAGTTGAGTATTTTCTAACAGATTTATTCCTACTTTTCTGCTGCTGTTAACTGGGTATTTTTCTACCGCTGTGGTTTCAGTTTGATGTTCATCACCCTCAGAGCTCCCATTTGGTACCTGAGCTGCTGGATGAGGTCCTCTCCCTCCTTGATGACGTTGACGGTGACCTGCAGCGTGGTCTGCTGCTGCTGACCGAAGCGTTTGATCAGATCCTGGACGGCCTCCACCGACTCCGCGTACACGTCGTCCAGCAGCTCCTTCTGAAGCTCCTCCAGCCATGTCCACAGCTAGAAGAAGGAGGGGTCAGAGGTCAAAGGTCAGGACATTCACTGTGGAGTGTTCTGCTACTATACTGTAGCAGAACACTTTACGCTTTAATGAAATCACGGGCGGTTTTTGTGATTAATTTAACAACATTCATGAAATGATTTACTTCGGACCAGCTCTGTCATCTAAGATAAGAAATGCCTATGTGATTCCACTTCTTTGGAGAAAGCTTTCTGGACACCCCACGCATTTGTGATATTTGCATTAAGAATCACTTTTAAATCACAGAACCCTCCCAATTATTGTTCCATTCTCTAAACCCACATGCTCCCTTCTACACGTGCTTTGTTCTGTTGAGGTCAAAACTGGGCATTTCAGCAAAATAATACCCCTTGATACATGTCCTGGGCATGACATGTTCAAACAGTCAAGATTTTTTTTTCTTGTTAACAAAAAAAAAAAAAAATTTGTATTTGATTGTGTCTGTCTGATGCAACCACACCTTTTGAAACACAAAAAAGATTTTTCCGCAAATATTTCAAGGTAATATTTGAGATACAGCAACCCTTTTCCCCACAACTTATGTTGATGGTATTCAGTAAGACAATGTCATGATGCAACAACAGAAATGTGAACAGACTAGTCTTCTTCAGTATAGTCTGACTGAACCGGATCTTTCTATGCAGTGAAATACTTCTGTTCATTTTTCATATTTACTGAAGCATAGTGGACTTCCTTATAAATTCAACTTGCGCATACTGTTGTTCATTATCATTTATATTGGTGCATATAAGGAACAAATGCCTTGTGAGCCAGTATCAGGTTTGAATGGCCTCAGTGGTTTTACAGTTCTAATCAAATTTTAGCATGAGGGCCTGAATTTATCTTAATTTCGCTTTGATCAGCTGATGTCAACCAGCACCATGATTTCTTTTTTTTGTAATTTACAATATTAGTTTAATTTCTAAATTTGCTCAACCTTTTCTGTCTTTTTGTCATGCTTTTCAATCAGAAGGGGTTGTTCAGGTACACAAGGCTGAGATTCCTTGTGTAATTGCAGAGAACATAAAGGAAAAGTTTGATAACCTTAGGAGTTGAAGAGGATATTTGTAGTTAAAGTTAAAATGCTGCTATTAAATACATTAATTTCGACATGCTATGTGTTGATTCTACAGAAATCAGCGCAATTACCAATCTTTTTTTTTTTTATTAAGTAATTTGTCAGGCTTATTATCAGTCAATTACTTTGATAATCAAAGAATCTAATCAGAATTCCATGATCAGTGTTTTAGTAATTTAAATTTAATCAGTGTTAATTTCTTTAGGTATCTTTACTGTGTCTGAACTGAAATTCTTAGCACTCTGAATCATGGTGAAACAGTTGACAACACAGATTTTATGTATATAGACTTTTTCTTATTTCACATTTCTTACATTTATCTTATACTACAAAGGTAATAACTTCCAAGAAAAAAATTTCTTGTGTGTGTTTATGTACTTGCTGAATGAAACTGATCCTAATCCATTTTTCACATCAAACAACAAATCAATTAATCCAGAAAATAACCAATATATGTTGAAAATAACTGGTAGTTGCTGCCCTCTTTACACTGGTCTCACCCTCATTGTGTTTACATTGTCAGACTTATCATCACCATGGCAACAGAAGAAACCCAAACACACATAAAGCGACCACATCCTCCCATACACACCAGCTGGCGACTCTGCCATCACTTCTGAATCCCCTTCTAAGCTCAATGTAATCCTGATCCTAAACTTAAACCCTGAAGAAAATATTAAATGTATAAAATGTTTAGTGAATAAAAGAGCACAGAAATGCACTTTCTCCATCATCTGCTGCTTATTTGCTCTCTCTGAAAGCTCTCCACACAAACACACAGCCCACCATCCACTTCAGCATTACGTCACGCTGCCGGCCCACCTCTTTGACGTGCGTGTGGAAGGCGACAGACATGTCCAGCAGGACTTTGCGCTGCTCCACGCGGCGAACAAAGTCTTGGATCCGGTCTTCGAGCTGGTGGGCGGCCTGGTAGATCTCCTCTGGGTCGCACTCTCCCGTCTGGGCCAGCTGCTCGGCCGCCTCCAGCAGCTTGTCTGCATTGGTGTACGTATTCTGACAAGATCGGCACAGAGAGGGGGGTTAACCCGAGAGAACGATGAAGTACAAGAGAGGAGAGCAGAGGCAGGGAGAAATCAAAAACAGGATATGCAGAAGATGTCACCGCTGATAGAGTGAGAGAAGTGCAACAGAGGAAATAAACAGAAAGTGGGTGAAGGTAGGCCAAAGAGGAAGAGAAAACAGTGCTAAACTGAGGTACCAGATGGTGCTTTGGGCAGGTATTTTACATTATTTTACAGTTCACATCCTTGTATGATCCATTAAATTAACAAACAGAGGAAAAACAAATCACTGAAGTGTCTTTTGCTGTAGCAACTGCAGGAAAATAAATCCATGTGACTTCAGATGGTAATTAGCACTGTTTGAAAATAAGTAAAATCAGTAAAAGTATGAGAATTAGAGAAATTAAAAAGGTTATTATAGTTACTGAAAATTAGCAGTAAACATTTTATTTTAACTGAGACGGAAAAAATTTAAATTAATGCAACAAGAGCTAAAACTGTACATAACTGCAGTTTTATTTCATGCTCATGTTAGAATAATACATCCACACAATATGGGATCTTTAATCAGCACTAGTTTTGTTACACTTCACATTTGATGCATTCTTTCATGGTTTTTGTTTCAGCTTTTATAAATCGAGTCAAGAAATTGAGAACTCAAATACTAAACTGAAAAACATTTCATACACACACACACACACACACACGTGTGTGTATATATATATATATATATATATATATATATATATGTATAACATTTTTGGTATTTTTCACGATAGATTGTCATTTTTATATTTGTCTGCTAATTTTCACTGTGCGCTGTATTCACTAGGTAAACAAAGTGCATATCAAGTGGATCTCTAAAAAAAACGCTTATATTAATCAAAAGTGGTGCTTAATTTTTTATTGGACTAAATGGACTTGAGATGATCCCTGTTATTTTGGGGCTTTTCAGAAAGTGACCTTTATAGCAACACAAACTAATGGGAACATACAAGGTGCGTGTCCAACTCCTGGTGATTTCCAAGTTCATTCCTTTTGCACATGAACTCAGCTAAAGTAAATACTTCAAAAGGAAAATCTCATAAAATGAGAAGTGAACTTAGAATTAGTGAAATGAAACTCAAGTACCTGAGCCACTTCCTCAAAGTCTTCGTGGCGTTTCTGAAGGGCTCTGGCTCGGTGGAGGGATTTTCCCACACCTGTATGTTTGCTGAGAAACGCCTCGCCATGGTTTTCTATCCAGTCCAGCACCTGTCCACACAACCCACCACGGAACACATCAGACAGAGAACGAGACACAGGCGACCACAGGGGGGTGCTCTAAGAGTCAGATAAGCTACAAGTGTGCATAATCAAAGGAACGTGATGGAGAAAAAAAGCATTCTGATCAGTATTGTAAGAGGCGTTGCACAGAGCCTCTCTCTTCACACTCCTCTCTCTGCCCTCTCCATAAATGGATGAACAGCATCTGCACGGACATATGACCCAATTCAGTTTCCATGGCAACGATTGCCATGCCAACCCATTCAGGAATGCCCATGTTTTTTGGACAGAATGTAAGCGTATTATCATCCTGGACCATTTAATTTGGAGAGGCTCATTACAGTCGCTTTTCAAGCCTTCATGCTTTAAAGAACACTGACTTTAAGCGTTTATCAGAGCTTTGTTTTCACTGATACATATGAGGAGTGAAGACACGAGGCTCATGCAACTTGCTCAAGGACGTTTTGAAAGGAAACATTGCTGTTGCTGGGATCAAACCTTTTATTAAGAGCGGAATTCTTCTAACCAGCAAGCTACCCTGCTATTTTCAAATTACTGTCTAATCCTCTCATGTCATACTGAACAAAAAAAACTTAAGCTAGAGCCCTGGAATTACCAAAAGGTATGAGCGTATACAGAAAAAAGTGCATACATAATCAGTGTTCATACCTGCTGGACGTCCTGTTGGAAGACGCAGAGCTGCAGGCGTTGGTGCAGCCGGACTTTGCGGTGTTGCCAAATGTTCTCCAGCTGTCTCTGGTGATGCAGAACCTCATGGATAATGTCCAGGACATGGTGCACCGCTTTAGAGTAATTCGCTGATGCTGTGAGGGAATCGGCGCTGCCTGGAGTCAACGGTCGCTGCAGTTTATCCAACAGAGCTTTGCCATCTTGGCTCACCTGAGATTAGACATTGAGTCCTTATGAAGTTCTTTTGTACTAAATAATGTTAATTCACAGGGTGAAAAGTAGAAACAGAATAAAATGCTTTACATTTATTGTTTTTGCAAATTATTATCCATACACACTACCTGGAAAACACACTCTGAACTTACATTTAGAAAAGATTAAAACATTATAAAAAGGAAATTGAAGAAAAAACTGAAGTTGTTCTGTTGTTCAGACAACAGAAAATAAAATTAAAAAGAAAACAAAGTTAATATGCTTTGTGAGAAATGGAAATATCATTTACAAATAACCTGATCAGCTGTTACTGCTTGTAGAGATGAAGATGATGAACATGAAGAAAAAGAAGAAGAATGCGAAGACTACAAAGAATAAGAAGAAGAAAAAGGAGAGGAAAGAGGAGGAGGATGAGATGGAGAAGAAAGAAATGGTACGTCTGATATCCACATTATATCCTATAGCATCACCACCACAAACTAAAGCAGACTCTGGTTTATTGGATCCAAACCAGTGGATAAATATATCCAAAATTCACATATTTTTTCTGTGACATTTTAAGTTCACCTCAAACTCGTTTGACAGTGAGATGGAAACACACCCATTGGGAGAGTAGTTGTTTCTAACAGATTTAATCTGTAGTGCAGTCACATTTGTGTTTATTTTATGTTTTCTGGTTGTTTGATTGTAAAAGTTTATGGTCTATTTACAGATTCGAGCTAGCATAATAAACTGAATTATGTTCATTATGTAACTGTAGAACTACTGTGCTTTTACCTCAGAGTAGGCAGCAGTGATGTGTTCGTACAGGCCTTGGTGATGATGGATGGCGTCTTCTAAGTCCTGAAGCTCCGAGGGCAAATCCACCTCGCCGCATGCTTTACACCACGAGTCCACGTTGCTCATGTACTGCAGAGGGGGAAACACGAGCGGTCACTCACACATGAAGCAGTTCACTGGAGACATGACATTAGACATTGCTGGTGTGTACATCTTCCTGTTCTTCCTGTGAGTCACGTTAGTCAGACGTACCACAGCGCACATACCTCGCCTTAGGAGCAATTTCTTTAGCATTACTGAGCTTAAGCATGCAGAAGTATCCTTAAATGCTACTTTCAGCTTGCTTGGTACTTTTTCAAAAGAATGATTTGTGGCTGAATGAGAAGCTCACTAGCCTGTGGTGACTTCTGAGAGCCTTATCTGCCTCCCTGTGGAAGGGCAATGCAAACAAAGCAATCAGGCCGGCTCAAAGAAATATCTCCATCTCATTATTGGCTTCTAAACATCTCCTGGATGATAAATGAGCCGCACAAAGACTTAAAATGAGCAGAAGAGGTTGAGGTGAAAACTCCAGATAAAAAAGCTGTTTCTATTTCAGCTCGCAAACATAAAAAGCTGGCCTGATGACGACAATATTCCAGGTTGGAAAACTTGTACCACCCATGTTCCCTTGTTGGGAATTTGCGCTCATGTGTTTCAGCCCATGAATCATTCTAGGGTTTCCCAGCTAATGAGCCCAGACAGAAATAACAGCAGATAACAAATGCTTTACCTTCATTCTGCATATGTTTATGTAAATATATGCTAATGTAACACGTTTGATAGCCTGTATATATATATAATGAAGCCTAATGGGTGCTTTTTATCCACAAGGTGAGGCTATCTGCATCCATTACTAAGCTGAAGGTCAAAACCTCAGAGAATCCAAAGCTACATCTACCAGAGCAGCTCAGAACCCCAGTCACACTGAACTGGCTTTCATCTCAAATCAATACGAAAACCATTACTTTATTGTTATCCTGATATAAAATATATACTGTCATTTGTTTTCTATAGACTTCAGACCAAACATCCGCTTGTTTGTTGGAAAACCATTTCATGCAATGCTCTATTTTTTATTTAATCACTGTCACAAATCACAACCTTTACAGCCAAATGTGTGTAATTTGAGGTACAGAAATCTGTACACACAGCAGAATGAACATAAACATAAAGGAAAAGCTCTGAATAGGGGAAGGAGCAGAAAAGACAAAACAAGGTTCTTGTAGGCAAAAGAAAGGAATCTGAAAGGAGATGGTTCCAATTGTCCAGTCCATTGGAATCGTTTGCCTCCAAATTGATCCATTTCTATAATAACATTAGCACCACACAGAGACAAAGCAGTGTGACTGAGAAAATCAAAATGAAAGTGAATGTGTACATATAGTATATTCTTTCAAATACTTTCTCATTCCAAACATGATTACATGAAAAGCTGTGTGGCCCTACTTTAACACCAATAAACTGACAGAAATTAAAGAAGAATTGACTTACAAACAGAATCAAGAATGGCATCGATTCAATCCTATTAAAATCATATTAATTCCCATCATCCCTACATGGATATGGATTGATAATGAAAAGTTTGACACAGAAGGGAAAACTGTATTCTGCCTCAGATCGATCCTGAGGCAAACACCACAACCCTTTACAAAATCTGCTCAAGGATGACTTCAAACACCTTCAGCTTTTATTTGTTGAGTGTATACACTACAAACAAAAAGTTAAGGATATTTCATTTTATTTTTGTCCTAGGTGCTATTTATTAAATCTGTCCATTTTTTTCTAGCATTTCCCTGGTCCTCTCATTTGTTTGTTTCCTATTACACTGAGTTTAGCATGGTTCTGCTTGAGTGAACACTGCCAAGGTGAGCATTATGGTAATACTCACAACTGTACACTTGAGGTGCTTGTTTTTCTGGTCCAATCTTTACATTATTCAAGTCAACAGAAGCCAAAATGAAGATGTTCTTTTCTTTGCTTGTTGTTTTTTTGATGTTTTGTCACAATTGTGGATCTGTGCAATGTCATTTGGAAGCAATGGATGTGGCTAGAGCAATTCAGCTCCTTGAAGATTATCCTTAACTTTTTGTTTGTAGTGTAATTCAAAATATAATAAGAATAAGGTTTGTAGAAGTATTATTATCTGGCTATGAAATGACCAGTTCAGCGAATCTCAGACTCACCTGATCACACTTCTGGTGGAAGCTGGCTGACATCTCCAGCAACGTGCTGCGCTCATCCAGAGCGGCGGCGAAGGCTTTCCACTCCTGCTCCAGCTGACCTGAGATCTGTTTGATCTGCTGGGATGCGTAGTGACCCGACTCCAACAGCCGGTTGCCCACTGACATGATGCGGTTGATGTTGACATACACATTCTGCATGACAGGACACACGGGGTTATGAGTAAATTTTACACCTGAATGAAGAGGAGATGAATCCTAAAACAAGACAGACAGTTAAGTAGGACTGAAACATGGAAAAAATTCTAATTTTGACAACAGAGTTCACAAAATAGAAAAAAATATATAGAGTCTCTGGAGCACCACAATGCTCTAATTTTATATTGACTCATTTTAACTTTATTAAAAAACTGCATGCTTCTGTAGCACTTTGTAATAGTTGGATTAATTGTTCAGCCCTACTGAGCATTTGTATTATAATAAAAAAAAAAATAAAACAGTATAAAACCAGCAGTAAGTGAATTGGATTCATAAAAATAACACAGTTTTCACAAATATGGAAATTAAATAAAAACTACACTGAACAGAGCAACGAAACAGAATTGTGGTAAAAATTGGCTTTTTTTCTCTTCAGTGTTAATATTTCATGGCGTTCAACACTAACATATCCATGCAGAATATGAACCTCAAATTAACAACAGTTTGTTTCTTTTCTTCTACCTTTTTTAGCATCTACAAATCAAAGCCTTGCTCATACTGTGTGAAAAACAAAAACTGACACTAAAAACCACACATTAATGAACTACTACAAGTTAATTACTCAAAATCAAAATAAAACTCAAGGCAAACTGAAACTGAAAAAGTACAGTGTTGAAGGACAGAGGAAAAAAGAGAGCTGCAGTTGGAGGAGCAGAGTGAGCAGAGGGCTTTCAGGCTGTTGCCATTGGTTCTCATCGAGAGAAAGAAACTCTGGCGCGGAGATAACAACAGTTTCATAATACTTATGTAAGGCCGACTGTGGATAAAGAATAGGATTACTTAATACCTAGTTGTGCTGCTACTAACACAAAATGTGTGAACACATACAAGCAGAGGCAGCTCCAAACAAACAGTCCCAGAGGTTAACGCTAAGTGCAATAACTATATGATTATACAGAGCAGGACATGATCTCGATGGTCCAAGTGGGTGGAACAACATCACCTCCTGCTGTGTACCAGTGTGTGTGTGTGTGTGTGTGTGTGTGTGTGTGTGTGTGTGTGTCTTACCATGCAGTTCATAGCGAAGTGGTTGTGCTGGGTTTGCAGCTCTATGGCGTGGGGGTGGTTGTTGCCAATCTCTGTGTAGCCTGCCAGGAACAAACCCTTGTTGTGCATGATCCAGTCAAACATCTGAGGCACGGGAAAGTCGGAACAGACACATATGAAAAGTCAACCGAATGAAAATGTAGACACACATAAAAAAAAAAAAAACATGAGACTGTACCCAGTTGTGCACAGTGCAATGACTGTCTCAGCAAATTCAGGTTTAGCTCCTATGAGCTGCAGATGAATGAAAACGGGCGGTTTTTAGCCGGAAAAATTGCTTTATATGCTTTACGGTCTGCACAATATGAGGAAAATCTGACAGATTATACTGCAACACAGTGATGATAACAAATATAAAACATTTCTCAGCCAGCATTACTGTCTTATGCCTGAAACTTGATGCTATTTTTTAAAGCAGGATGTAAAAAACTCCTCCTTTTGCAAATAAATAACAAAGCTGTACATTTCCAGCTTAAGGAGAAAAAGAAGCAGTATCTCTCTTTAGAGATAAATCCAACTGCACTTCCTGTTGAACCACAGTAATCTCCCAATGTGGTGAGCAGCTAGATTTCTTTAAACTACAACAAAAGCCTAAAATGGACCCAATGGGAAACATGCCAAGATTTAGTCTTAAGTTACATAAACACAGTTATTTATAATGCATTTAACAGTTTAACTGAGAATTGTCATTCTTCAGTTGGAATATTACGTAACCCTTTCTTTTAGTATGTTACTAGTTAAATCTGATTCAATGCTAGCTTTAATATCTTAAAAAGCAAAGTTACATGTATTTATCCTGATGAACAGCAAGTTTTAAAAAAACTTAAAGACCAATTAACCAGAAACAAAGCTTGTAACTTTCTTGGAATTCTGTCACTGCTGTGAGTTTTTTCCATGGCTGACACATTGCAACGACCATCAATCTTTACATACTCCTGCGATCCTACAGGTACATGATTAACTTTCACAGATGACTGTAAGAGCAGATAAAAACAAACAGCTGGCACTCAGCCGTGTGTGTAAACCTAAGTGTGTTTGTATACAGCCGCACTGTGCACAGAGCTGTCATCTTACCGGGTCGGAATACAGAGAAATGGACTGCCTCTATTAAGAGTATCCTCTCAGGCTCCCCTAGAGAACAACTCGTTGGCCTATGGTGTCCTAGCAACAAGCTCCTACTACTGCAGTGTATCCAAGACTGCAGCTCTCTCTGTTGCTGCAACCTGCTATTTTATTCTGCTCACTCGAACGCAGATCTCAGAATTTTGCCAGCTTCTCGGCCCTGTCTCTTTCCATTTGGTGCTGCAGCTGTCATCAACCTGAGCTGTCTGGTTGGAAGCCAGGGGGAGGTGGCTGGGTACCTGCAGACGCTCTCCTCCATCTTACTGTCTTATGTTGAGACGTGACGGAGGATAAACCTAGTTTTTATCTACCTTTCAAACTGTACTATGTTTTGCAGGCAGTTAAACTGCACGTGAATTTATAAACCCTGCACACAGAGCACAGATCAATGCTTCTCAGTGTGTATAATTAGAATTGTTTTTTATTGGCATTTGTCTGCCCTACAGTGATCACTGAATGTGGTTATAGATTACAGCCACAGCACTTTGAATGACTCCCACCGACCTTCTCTGCGTCCTGTTCGAAGAGGCGGAGCTGGAAACACTGGTCCAGCTGGAGCTTGCGGACATGCCAGGCCTGGTGGAGGTGCTGTCGCGTGGAGTGCAGCTTGTCTAGGAGCTGGGTGATCCGCGGTATGAGACCCTGGGTGTCTGCGTTGCAAACCCCACTGCTGCTGCTGCTGCTCCCACCACTGCCTCCACTGCTGCCGTTACGGTTGGAGAAAGACTCACTGCTCTGGATACGCTGGAGTAACCTGGAGACAGATTAAATGTGCAGTTTACGTTCAATCTGAATGCATCGTCAACAGAGTGTTTTCTAGCTCGTTTGGTCTGTAGTTTTCAGTTTGATCTGAATAGGTCTGACAGAACCATCCCAAAAATTTTTTGACAGATTTTCAGATCAGTTACAGAAATTTACAGTATTCAGGGTATTCACTGTCTGCATGTAAAGAACCTATTAAAACACAAAACCCTGTAGAGCGAACAATTCACCACAAGTCAGATTGTCGTTGCAATACTGACATTACTCTACATTTTCCAGATTTTCCTCACAGACCTAAATCAAACAGAAAAGGGTCAAAGGCAGAAGCATTCCCATCTACAAACCAATCAGTGTTTATTATGGGAAGGCATAGGCTATGTAGACAACAGAATGTAGGGTTTATCTGGTCATGCAAATATTTGTTAGTGCATCCGTAAAATTACAGGAGCACGAAAACTTGAACATTGTTTGGTTGTTTAATGTGTAAAAACAGCCTGAAGCTCTGTTTGTTGCTACATGAACCATGTTGAAACAGAACAGCAGAGAACTGTACATAACAAGGCACTGTTTTTACACAGAACTTAACTCATATGAATGTAGATAATCTGTTAACATCTGAAAATGATGGACATTGTATTAAACTAATACTAACTTGAGGTTTTTACTCTCATTAAAAACTAACAGTGTACTCTAAAGCACCCATTTTTATAAATATTTATTTATAAAATATAGATATGCAGATCATTGGACATTTTTTCCATACTGAAAATAAATTAAGGCCCATTTCGTAACTCAACCAAGCAAATATTAATGTATTGATTTAGAAAATGTTTCTGTGTGTTTACCTCTGTCCCTCAGTGTCCAACTCCTCAATTGGTGCTTTTATGACTTTTTTCTTCAGCGTGGCATGCTCTTCTATCATTCTCCGAGCTCCTTCCAGGTCTTGAGGGAAGTCTTTCCTTGACACAGTTTCTTGCATCTCCTCCAGTCGAGCCAACATCTGGGTGGCGTGGCCGGAGAACTCCTCAAAGGCCACGCGCACCTGGACAAAGACAACAACAAAACAGAGCGCACATCAATCATCTACTCCACCTGCTACAGCAAAGTTTCTTATTTTTCTTCTCCTGTATTGCATGCATTTGCATTGGGTTTTCAGCAGCAGATCCACTAATCAGGCCTTGAGTGACAGATCCCACAGACTGATCTTACCTCAATCCACTCTTCATGGTTGTAGTCCAGGCTGCCGTCAAAGTCTGCTGTCAGCTGTGAGGGGTCCACGACCTTCGTCAGGCCCTCCAGTGACACCATGGTGGTCTGCATTGGTACAGAAACACAGACTAAAGTGAGCAAATGCAGATTTAAGTTCATTCAGTCCAACTGTATCTCATCTCTCCTCTACTCCCCACTGCACTGCGAAAATGTGATTATTTAGAGAACACAATGCTAAATTCCCAACATGTAGAAATGTTAGAGTGCAGAATTAATGGGATGCAATTTTTAGCAGACAAATCTGTGCAGAGACTGCTGCTGTAGCCATTTAATTATTTATTTAATATATCAACAACATGTCTTAAGCCCAGTTTATCCTCTTTATCCTGACATTTCTGCATACAGCTCACTGCACTATACTTTTTTAAGCATCACTGTAAAATAAATTCACACAGGTAAAATTTAAGACTTTCTGCTACTTTGATTCCAACCTTTTAAACTAGAATAGTTTATGGTTTCTTCACTAGTCTGCGACAGAAACTGAAAATCTTTGGGCTGTGAAAAAAGAAAGATGGCTGAGGTTATGATCTTGGGCTTTTGGAAAAACTAACAGCATTTTGTAACATTTTATCGACCAAGGAACTAATAAGTTAATTGAGAAAAAGTCAGAATTTTTAGGAACCTGTGGTATAGCTTAAAAAAAAAAAAAAAAAAACATAAAAAAATACAGCATCCACCTTTCCACCACAGATGTACAATACACTAAAATACAGCCTGTGCGACTTGTAAAATCAGAATAAAATACTTGAAACACCTCGGGAGTCATTCCTCACTGTGAAATCCAGATCCTCTTCACACACAACAATCACAATTTTACAATATCAGTTTCAGAGATACAGTGAGGAAATGTCTCCCTGTTTGGTTTCAGTGCCTCTGTGTTTCTGCTAAGCCACCTCCACACAACACCCCCACACACATGGCCAGAGATGGATGGAGACACAACGATAGCTAGATAGCTTTGTGTAGGCCAAACAATGCAAAGACACACTGTTAGAAAAAGAACACTGGCTCATGCCAGGGGAAAACACTGATGCGCCTATTGTTAAAGATAATTAATTTGTACTTGAATGGAGGGGAAAGGGAGAAGCAGTCAAGTCTGGGGACAGTTTTTCTCCCACAGAAATGCACAATTTATCAGTGATCCAGACCGAGGTTGCAGTCAGAGCCTCAGTTCACTGATTCTTTTCTTTCTTGTTTCAATTTAACTTGAAGAACGGAGGGAAACATGGACAGGTCTTTCAGTTTGCTCAATGAGAAGTACATTTCTGATGCACACAAACAATTTACATGAGGAGAGCTGCATTTATTTCCTGCCCTGTATTGAAAAAAAATTTAAATATTTTGTGTACAAAATATATTGTGATTGGCCATACCAGTAACTGATTAAATGAACTTTTTTTTAGTTTTACAGAACATATGATGCAGAAATGGATGCTTTCTTTCTAAACTGAAGAAATGCGTGTTATTTAATGATTCAAATTTATGTATTTAGTTTACCTAGTTATAATAACTCACAATGTTTAATGTCTGTTTTTATCCACTTTATGTTATTTGTGTGCACTATGCAGCTCATGTGGTATTCTGCTGTTTCGATAGAAAAAAGTTGCTTGATCACAGCTAAAAAGCCAGGGGGTTATATTTAAAAAAAACAAAAAACTATTGAGAATATCTAGACAACTTCTGAAAGGAAGCTCACAAGAAAAAGCAAATTATACTCAGACATACTCCAAGATGTTTGAGTTTGTGAGAGTTCTTTTCTGGGGAATTAACAACTTATGTCTAACTTTTTTTTTTTTTTTTTTACATATTCACTCCTTTAATGCCAGAGAAAAATATATATTTTTTCTTCTCATAAATGCATTACTTCATTATTGGAAATT
>JAPQRP010000003.1:20147206-20199096 GCA_037367295.1 Apogon hyalosoma
ACATTTTATTTTGGCCGTTTTCGACTGAAAAGATCTACTGCATGAAGGTTTTTCCAATGGTGCACACACACACACACGCATCCACACACAGAGGACCTGAATAATGTTATTGTGTGTTGTACAAATAGTCCTGCTGGATGTTCTTGGCAGTGTGTATCTCCAGCACAGCCCCCTGTGAGTTCTCCCTGGCACAGCTTGACTGTGTGTGTGTCAGTATGTGTGTGTCAGACATGTTTGAGCTTCCCTTCAGAGGGGGCACAGACGAAGGCAGCTGCAGCTCTCGGCTTTGCAAGTCCTGCTGATTCTGGCTAAACAATGGACGTGTCAGTGTGAGCATGTATGTGTGTAATTAAAGGTCAGAGGTTAAATGTCCAGACCTCAGTCTGACCCTGTAGGTTTTAGGGGGGGGGTTCTTGTTATAGCTTCTTATAATTGTTACACTGAGCTTGTGCTGAAGAAACACACTAGTGACAGATCTAAGGAAGGAAACCCCAAGAGAACGTGAAAAGCATTACACCATGGACAGATCTGTGTGTTTATATAACTTCTAACATCTCTGCACTTCATGTTTCATTGTGCTTAGACATAAATGCACTGTGGCATAATCTTACCTGACAAAAAGGCAACTTTTTCTTTGAGGATAGGAAGCACCTCCATCGCTCTCATCTCCTCATTTCTCCTGAAACCTGGAAAGAAGAAAGTGACAGGATGAGATTTGTGCAGAAAGAAAAAAACAAAAACCAACTCCTCTTTCATCATCTTCAAGGCATTAGGTTTTTTTTTCCAGATTATTAAGGACAGAGCAGATTTTGTCCATGTGTAATCTGGTGATCTGCAGCTTTCCAAAGCAGGGGATTGAGTGCCATTTCAGACTGCTTGCATCATGAGGAAAAAGTCAGTAAGATCCACTCACTCACACATACACACAGACACTCTGAGAGGAAGTACAAAGGCTGTGGTTGGAGAAACTGTAGTGGTGAGACAAAGCGAGGCCAAACTGAGGGAAACAAAGAGCTGTTGTAGCTCTTGCTGTTGGAGGTGAAATGGGGTAAAGTAACAGTAAACCTCACAGGCCACTTCAGCTTCCACCAAAAGAAGTAAAGCCTGTCAAACACTATTAGATATTAAGAGATTTTCAACATAATCAAAGTGTTTGACACATTTGGAGATCTACCAGTATGGAAGGTGAGCCTCAATTACGTAATATTAGAGGAAGAAGCAGATGTATCCATGGTATTTATACTGCAAAAATAATGATTTACTCAAACCGGAAATTAAAAAATTTAAAAAAAAATTCAACTTTTGAGCTGCAAGCTGAAGTTATGAAAAGTAAACAAAAAATGCTTGAAACATTTCATCTTTCACACAATGAGTCTTGAATATATACAGTTTTCACTTTCTGAGGTGACTGACGAAAGTTTTTAAGTTTTTCATGGTGCACCCATATAAAGACTGCACATTAACCAGCACCTTCTAAGCTCTGCCAACAATTTGACATAAACAACAGATATTAACAACTTTACACTCCTAATATTCCTATAAATGAATAGTACTTTTACTTGACATAGCCATACCTTGTATAAACACTGTAATAAGGAGGACTAATTAGCCTAATTTGCTGATTAATTGACCAATCATCTATTTCTTGATGTTGTTAAAACAGCTTAGATGTGCATTATCACCACCAGCTGGACAGGAGTGGCAAAAAAGGACAAAAAAAACAATGTGTGATATGAAGCCTACATTTGCTAAATCATGCTACTGAATGAAATTTACAATGAACTGCATAATAAAAGCCTTTGACAGCAGTTGAGTCTCTTAGGGAAAAATGTTTTATTCAATACACAGAAGTAACAAATGTCCAACTGTCAATCAAAGCCCACACAGTAGACATCAAAACCTCTATTAGACCTAAAATCTTACTGATGGAGCAATAATTCACAAAGCGACACCCCCATACACTTGTTAGAGGGTCCAAATAAATTGCACAAGGCTAAGCTGATTCCTGGGAAAAAATTACTGGAAAAGACAAGCTGACTTTTTTTTTTTAATGGGAGTCAACAAGACCAGAATCTAGCAGTCATCAGTGGCATTATGCTGACTGGAGTGTCTTATGCCTGGTACCAAGGGCAGCCACAGTTCCAGTTGTGTTGCCATGGTAATGCTACATGATGCTTACAGCAATATACATGTTATACACCCACGTAACCAGAAGAATATCAGCTTAAACTCAACAAAACTAACTGTCAGAAAACAGACAACAAGCACTTAAATGGACAAATATCAAAAACAAGCAGAGACCAGCATATGTCATGAATATTTTCGTAAAAATAGATGAAGGCAATAAACTTTGCACCTTTAAGCTAGCACTAAGCAGATTCAACAGTACAAGACTATGTCTACACTGCTAACCCTAACCCTGAACAAGCCAAAGAAGAGCAAATATAAAGGATGAATTATGAAGTGATGATAATGTAATGAATATTGTCTCACCTTGGCCGTTTTCTGATCATACCTTGGTTTTCTATAATTGAAGCTTCTGCCATCGGCTAATCCATTGTTTTGTGTCACATTAAAATTATTAACAAATGGCCCAGGTCTGAACAGTTGAAGATGGTACAGCATTGGCTTCACTTTTTTAGCTTTCCCTTGATTGAATCTTACCAAGCTTCAGCATCCTCAACTGACTGTATGTTTTCAATTTAACAACTGAGACTTCTCAGCTTTCAAAATTTCCCTCCACCTTCTGTACAAACCGCAGTCAGAGGATTTTCTACATGGCACTGGAAGAGAAGGCCAACCATCTGTCAGCTCAGAAGAATGAATATAAGTATAGTTACTTTTCCACTTCAACTCTGCTCGCCTTCTCTGAGAGGACCTTTCCTACAACTTGCTAGTACTCAGTGATGAATCATACAATAGTGACTGAACCTCTAGTTCCTTCCTAAAAGCTTTAACATTTTCACTGGCACTGTGATATTATAGCTCCTCCCTGGGAAAAGGCTTCTGGCACTGCACAGGACGACTAATGTGTTTTACATACTGGTTTGTCTGGAATGACTGAAGTGAGACCTGGATAGATATCATGGGAATTAAGGCAACAGCCCCACAGCTCTAACCTGACTTATAAACTGTCACCCTATAAATGTCAATCTGGATCTCACGGGTGCGATGGTGCAGCTAACGTTCTGTCAGAAGTGGATGAATGGCTGTCCGGAGATCCTCGATAAGCGAAAACTTTTCCAGTGTATGTCCCTGATGTGATTAAACCCTCACATCTACTTCAACACACAGGTGGACAGAATGGGGCCCAGATTTAGTCAGGCCCAGCAGAGGTCCGGTTTATGTGACTGATGACCCAGACAAGTCTTATTACCCAAGTGACTCGTTTTCTGTCCGTCCTTGACTTTTCCTCATTTTATCCTATTTCTGTAGTGCAAGAACAAGATTTCTTTTTTCACATATCATCATAAAATAAAACAGCATCTTTAAAGAATAGCAGAATAAAACAATCTTGTTCTTGAAGGATAATGTATTAAAACTGCAGCATCATCCCCTTTCAACATATTGTAATCCAAGTGGTCTGAGAAGACATGACACTTCTGCATCTACTCTTTGGATGTGTTTTCAAGCTATAGAATCTACTCCTTGATGCCCCTATTCTGTCTTATATCAGGTGTTTTCATACATGTAGGGGGGTTAAATAAATGATTGACAGCTGTATTTGCCAATCACTGAGGAGATTCCATCAGACATGACACTGACTTTTATTTATTTGTTTATATTTATCTGTTTATATTTATCTATTTATATTTAGTCTTCTGATTTGAACTGAGTAAAGAGAACTGCAGGAGGAAGGTATGCATTCTTACATTTCTGTGTTTATTCCACTTGATTTGGGCTCCTGTAACTTCTAGACACAGAAGTGTGTGTGCTTAGAACATAGACAGAATAGTGGCACCAGTATTCAGATTGTTTATTTAAATAAAGGCTACTTAAATGCAGTGTACATCTTCTCTTGGCAATTCTCCATCAAAACTGCAGCAAAAAGCAACAAATTCTACTCTCACAATAAAAGCAATGACTCAACATAGTCGTCATTTACAGGCGACCAAATGAACGGCATGACCATGAGTTAATTACAAATTACACTCACTGTAGATAATTAAAATAATGTGAGTACAAAAGTCAAAACATAGAACATAGGTCTAGCCATTTTCAGGTATTTAAATGCAGAAATCCTACATACAGTTTAATTAAAATAACCAAATTATTAGCAGCAAAATAAAGAAATTATTGACATAGAAATAGCGATTATTATTGTTAAAACATCAGTATTTTTAGAGCATGATGCTCTTGAGGACACTGCAAGTTGAGCTACTTCATGTCAGTTTTATTTACAGGAAAGCAAATAAATCTGAGGGCCCATCATCATGGGAAAGGGAATAAGAAAAAAACTTTTGATACATTAATCTATTAATCTAGTCTTTGATCCTCAGTGACATGTTGGATGATCTCAACATTTACTGAAAATAAATCATCTGAGAGTTTAGAAGGAACTTTAAATGACTCAGAGATGTCTAAAATTTGAGAAAGGCTATGGACTGCTTTTTAAGCTGGTTTTAACCTTAACAAAAGGTTGTATTGTGTCAAATTCTGATCTTTAAAAGTGTCTAAATCTGTTGAACTCCTTAAAACAGTGTGACGTTGATGACAATGGCATTTTGATTACTGTAATTCAGTCATTTTTTTGTGCTATTGGAAAAACTCCAACGGTTTCTAAAAGTTGAGACCTCACATTTTATCGGCAATATAGTGTCATTACAATAATTCCAATCACGTCTTGACCTGAAGCTGAGGAATCAGCCCATTTGTTACCAGATAAACAGACAGCAGTAGAGACACAGCAAATCAAAAATAAAAATCAAATGCCATTGCTGTTTTGCCTTAATTTTAAACTGTTATTACACCCTTTTAATATGCAGTAAACTGAAAATAAACTGGCAGATATTGAAAGTCCTGAGTATTATCGATAAAATGGGTAAAAGTACTTATTCACGAGACATTTTATGACCTTTTCACAGTCAGAGGTGGACATTTGAGGTTGAGAGTTTAAAGGGCTAAATGACAAATGCAGAGGATTAATGAAGTCACATGGCATGGAAATACTTAGGTAAAGTCCAAGTAACTCAATATTGTGGTGTAATGTATGTTATTTTCCATTACTGCTCAGAATTATTTAAATAAATGCATGCTGCTGTTGCCTCATTGTTGTCTCTTGAAATCTACAGTGGTGAGCTCATAAGACTCATACATGAACTGATACCATGTATTACATAACAAACACAATATAAAGGGGAGGAGAAATCACTCCAGCAGCTTTTTACTACTGTTATGATGCAAAGCGGCACACTCACACCCCTCTTGGCACTTGTAGTGTATTGTACTCCACTCTTTGCTCTCAGCATGCAGTCATATTTATGAGTGTATGCTAATTAGATGCTAATTCTTTGTGCCACCGGAGGAGATGGATGTGAATCAGGACTTGTCTCTATTTTTACTCTTCTTTCCTCTTCTCATTTGTCTCCTGACATCCCTCAGGGTGCCACAAAAAACAAATTACGATGATCAACTACATTTCCCACTGCACTCCTGTAGAGAGTGAGCTTGTAGTATTTTATAGATGATGCATGAGAAGAGGTCGGTGTGGAAACAGCTTTCTCTGACTATTTCTGGAAACCAAACTCTACTAAGAATTTTCTTCCTTCTTTTTGCCACAATCTATGGCGTCCAAAAAACAACCCCGAAATGACATTACCACCTGTGACAACAACTAAATACATGGGTTTAGGTGTCTTGTTCAAACAAAAAAAACACTACTTTAAAACCACCAAGCATTAATTTGACACCAATTGGGGAAAAAAATAAGCTTATTAATTAACTTTGAATAATGAAAATTTAAATGCATAACTGCATGAACCTGGAAGCCACTGATATATTCCACAATATCAGATGTCCCCAATGTATTTATGGGTTTCTAATATGGCTGTTATTCAAAAAACACTTGGGTAAGAGTGTTAAAATGAGTGTTAACTGCTTAAAGAGGTTATATGTAGTACTGGTATTCCACACTCTAAACAGCAGGGTGAAGTTGTGTACCAAAACAAATCTGCAACTGCCAACACCACCAAAGAATCAACGCTATGTATTCATAGACTGTATTGGATATAAAGTTCATTGTTTACACACATCTGTATTATGGGATCATCAAGAAAAACTGTTATTTTGACAGTCAATCAAAGTAACATCATGTCTTACAATTGTCACATGATGCATCATCAGTTTACATTCTTAGTTCTGTTTTTAGACTGAAAACAGCCACAGTAAAACCACAAATCACCTCTGTTTTCTGTACAGGTTGTGTAGCTCAACTAAAGAACTGTTTACTGTCACAGTTTAATCTGAACCGTGGTTCAACAAGCAGTAAACTCAGCAAAGACAATAACATCACAAAACTTTCTACATTCATAAGCCTCATAATCAAACTCACCCATGTAGAAGAATCACTAATTTCAGGATCAAACAAAAAGCAACAAAAAGTCTTTCAGTTTGCATCACTTTGTCATTTTCTTTGACTCTAAAAGTTGTGGTTTTCATCCCATCTCACCACTTTTGGTCAAATGGCCCCTGATATTAGTTTTTCTCAGAATTTCTCCCTCTAGAGGTTTCATACATCCACTGGTCCATCGGTGTGAATAGATTCAAAGCTTATTTCTGTTCTGCATATTTCAAAATATTGTCATCTTTGGCATCACTTCTTAGCTCCTTATTCTGAGCTCTATATTGATCATTTTAAGTCATTTTCAAATATTTGAACGTACAAATATTCATTTAAATAAATTAATTTGAGTTGTGTGTAATGGGAAAGGGGTAGTAATATAGAACTTTATACTCCTACCTACTCCCTTTCAAACATGGCAAGAAAAAGAAATGTAAAAGTGCCATATAAGAACTGTGAATGTTTAAAGGAGTCATATTTTGCTAAATCCACTTTTATTAGTCTTTGGTTCATTTATTTGTGTATTTGGACCCTAATAGTTCATACAGTTTGAATTTGAACCCTCCAGGTGCTGCAAAGCTATCTTTATACTAATTTTGGCAAAATTCGAGTGGATTTCTACAACCCGTTTTAATTCCTGCTTAATTTGTTAGGTCTAACGAGTTACGTCACAACATTTGCACATATAAGGTCAAGACTTCTGACAAACCTTTCTCCAAGTATGACAATTGTTTATCAGCAGCAGCAGTTGTACTCCATACTGAAAATATGTCCAAACTTGAAGCCGATTACCTAAAATGTTCAGTTGTTGGTTGAATGGAACAGAGCAGCACAGTCAACAACCTGGAGGGGGTGGGGCATTTCATGGCTCATGTGCATTTAAAGGGCCAGAGCTCAAAACGACCTTTCTGGTGTCATTACTCAGAAATAGGATTGAAGATGGACCTGTGGAGTTGAATTAATGATGAATTCAGACTCAAGCAGAGCATTTACAGTTTATGTAGACCACAGGAAAATGTTTTAAAATGCATAATTCCATTAAAAAAAGCAAAATATTATATTATAAGCAAAAATTTGAAATCCAATCTTATCTATCTATCTATCTATCTATCTATCTATCTATCTATCTATCTATCTATCTATCTATCTATCTATCTATCTATCTCATATAGCTCCTTTAAAATGAGAGTACCTCTGAGTTTTCTGCTTACTAAGCTGTAAACAGTAATGCAGTAATGGTATCAATGTGTGAAGCTACGACTTGGCATACATAGCGTACACATATTGAGGGTAAACAGCAACATACGCACAAATAAGTAAGAAAGTCAGCATCTTTTCACTGTGAAGTGATTCATCTTTTAGAGAAAAGGCAATCTTTGATGCTGCCCACAAGCTTGCTCCCTGATTGGCTGGTTGCCATCAAGCAGGAGGATAATCAAAGGTCAATGTAAAAGCTAATGTTGACAAGATGACAAGTAGAAAACCAATGTGTTTGTTTGTGTGTGTGAAGGCAGACACAGAACGTACAGTGAGAGCTTTGTGGGACTGTGAATTCACCAGTGTACAGTAGTGCAACGGTCACTAGATTACGGTTTACCAAGACACACATCCTCCTCTGTAAACACCCAAAAAACCCACACACTTTTAACCCACAAAACTTTGCCCTCTTTCCACCCACTATCCTTTTCCATATATAATGTATTTCATTTTTTAAAAAAGTGCATCACAGGAATAATCCAATTTGTTAAATCTATTTCACATTATATTTAATTTCAAAGGACCAGTTTGCAAAATTACCCAAAATACTAAACACTGATAGAAGAAAACAACCTGTTGAATGTACTTATTGGCAAAAATGTATTCAAACTGGGTAACATTACTGAATACCAAATGCAGTCAAAAACAACCTTTAAAATTCTATACAATTTAAAAAATATACCTATGTATAATTAATTGGATAGTGGAATTATTTTAGCATCTAAATAGCTAATTTGTGTATTGATTAGTCAGTTTATGAAGGGCACTTTAATGCATCATGAAGTCCCAGTCTCTGTGCATCAAGCTGTGACAGACCGAGCAGCCAAGATGTAAGCAAATTATATTAAAATGCAATAGGGAATCTAGGCATAGTTTTCTTCCATGTCCATGGTGGATAAGCTCAGATTTAACCAGGTGTATAATATTTCTTCCTGGCTTTGGATTACGGTTTGTCAAGCTCCACAAGAAAAATCACTGCTACCAACTATCACTGTAAGTGGTGATATCTGACCATGATGCAGATTTCAGTGTTTAGTCTGAAAGTGAATGTGTTTGTGGTTTTCAGCTGTGTGGATTTTCTCTTCTACCAAACACAGAAGGTAAGTTTAGACACAGACACATCTCTTCCTGGTGCTCTGCAGTGCTCTGGGACTGGAGAAAGTGGCACAGCAGCTAAATATAGAGTGGCCTGGTCACACCCACACAGACCGGAGAAAGAGGGTTTTATGGATGAATGATGAGGGAAAAAACAATTCCCCTCAACTTTCTCTTTATTTTGCCCTTCTTTTCAGTTTACTTTCAAATCACTACTTAATGTTAACTTCCCGTTGGACTGATGCGATGCTAAGGAGTAGAAACAACGATAAAAAGAGAAATGACCTCATGTTAGATTTCGATCCACCCGCCCACCAGACGCTGCGCCGTTACCTGTCAGCTGGATGAGGGCGGAGCCTGTCTGGGCATACCGCCACTTGTGATTGGTTGCCCAGCAAGCCATGCTTGATAATTCTTCCATAAATTGTAAAAATCCATAAACTGCATGCGGACTTGGCTGTGTTTGCTGATGGAGAAAGTAGTAGTCTGCTGCTACCATTAGCTAATGATAGACTGACGGGGCAATGTGCTGAAGGAATCCCAATCCACTGTGGGCAGAGTCGCAGCAGCTGAGGCTAATCCTGGGATTCCTGAGGGGAGATATTCCAATCCAGCAGACAACCAAAACCTCCCATTTGGTGCTGTGTCCAAATGGAAAAGCTGGAGCAAACATTTCCAAGCCCAGACAGACTGAGACAGTGCACACTAGATTGCTGTGCATCAGTGTACTCATGTGGCATTAGGTGAGCTGCTAATCTGCCTGTCTTTTGGAAAGGCATGTTCCTGGGGGTAATCCTCAATGTATGGGAGGGGCAATGATTATAATATGCCTGCACTGCATTTATGAACCCTGAGAAGCTGCTGGGGAAATCCTTACACTGTAGGAGAGACTCCAACAAACACACGACAGTCTTTCCTTGCCGCCAGCCCAGCCCTATTAAACTGTGGCTGTGCTGGAAGGCCTGCAAGTCTACGTGGATTAATTATTAGCAATTTACCCAAGAACACATAATGATGGTTTAAAAGTACCCTGTACACAAATATGCAATGTCATCCAAGCAATGAAAATGTTTAAAAGTTGAGGTGAAAAAACAATGAATGCTCTTAGAAGGAACTGTAGTTGTTGGTAATGTTTGGAGGCAACTTGTTTTCTAGAGATAGTGGGTTTCTACAGGATTCAACAAGTTACACTAGAGACTTTTAAGACTATTATGACTGAAATGTATAACCTGGGTGTTAATACTGAGTGAGTCGCCCTAAGAGTGTGAATCTTCACTGGTCTCACACTTCATTGACGATTTGCCTGTCAATGATTCTCAATGCTAATGGTTGCATCCTAAATTTTTTTTAATACATTTACTTCCCTATCAGGTAATGTAAAAAGTTTTCAAACAGGTAAACTTTTATCCACTTGTATTAACAATGGCTTAACACGATAATTTAAAAAACTAATCTGTTAATAACAGTCTGCAACAAATCCATCTGCAGACAGTGCATCTCAACTACAGCTGGAACAGATAAAAATGCAGTTTGTTTTCACATAGCAGCTGCAAGAGAGGTCATGTCACTTCCTCAAATTAATATATTAAATAATTTAATATTAAAATGTAATAACTTTACCATGTTGGTCATAATAACACAAGTTAACCCACAGTTCATTGCACAAGGGCAATGTAACTTATCAATAATGAGTACGAATATAGTATAATCTTTATGTAAGCTGCAGACTCTGGATTATTGTTTTACTGCACTGATGTGGAATAACTGATGTGAATACACAATAAAAGAGGGGAATGGCAAACACTTACTGTGATGACTTTTCACTGTAGTTTTATGTTTTTCTAACTTCCCATTCAATTTGCAAATTTTCTCACATGAGCATTTTCTTGTGTTTGAAACAGGTTTCAAATTCATTATATTCAACTGGCTGTAAGTAACAAATATGCTGTTCTTAAAACAAATTTAGATGAACTTTCAATTACCCGTGTTAGATGCAAGAAGCATTAACACCAACTAATAACCAAATAACTAAGTTATTTTCTCTAGACATGATTTATATTTAATTTGTTTAATTGCTTCATCTGTTTGTCTCATTGATTTCTTAGCTTTTATCGTCACAGTTCTAAGTGTAAATTCTATTTAATTCTTTGCGTTTTCTCATTTATACTGCAAATTAGGCCTTCACCCTCAATCCTCTGAGATTAGATAAAGATTATAGTTTTTTAATGAAAGGAGAGGGAATATAACATTCTGTGATAGGGAACACTAATTCCATGTTGGCTTTCTTCTGCAGCTTTGTAGCAATATAAATAATCAAATCAGTTATAAAACCAATCAACAATTTATATTATTCAGTTTTAGACTGTTCATGACTTTAAGGACCTCCAGAAACTCTGTAGATAATAGATCATTAACTCTTGTAATATTAGGCACAGTTTCATGATTATGATAAAAGCTCTGAGTAAATGAGCATTGTACATGGTCATGCTAAATTTACAACTTGATTGGCCCATTAAAGTTAATTAGAAGACTGATATGTCTTACAGAGTTCATGTCACAGGGAGAGAGAGCTGCAGATTAATAGAGCTTGTAACTAAAAAGGAAACATAAGAGTGACTCTAAGAGACCTCGCAGTAAAGAAGGTCTACTAATGATGAATTATGTTGGTCACAAGCGAAAAGGACGTTACCACTGGTTTGCATCTAATTACTCTTCAAAGGTAAGTCAACTACTTTTTCCATTTAAAAAATCATTGGGAACAGTTTCTCTGATTTCCTGTATTTTAGAAAACTAAGGTGTTAGCTGTAGTCAAAAGTGGCAACCATTCTGAGTCTCTGTGACAGACAATTAAATACCCCATACAAAGACAATAAGTGGGCTATTGTTCTGGATTTATTGTGAGTGCTGTTACATACAAGTTGTTGTGCAAGTCAAACGAGTAGTAAACATCAACTAGTCAATAACCATCCACTTTACCCATAATGAAGAGTTCTAGAAGCACTGGAATAAGAAAATTTCATTAAACTCTCCATTTATTTAAAATCAATAAGCCATTAGCAACTGAAAGGGTTATTATCTTGTTCAGGAATTCAGAGAAAGCGATGTCCATTGCCAAGCCTAAATTACAGTGTTTATGGTTTTAAAGCTGAAGTATCCACCATCGTTCCTAAAAGTCATCATTATCTGGGTCAACAGTCAAAGTATTTCCCGGGTCACTAATCCGTCGAGCCGCCGCCATGGTGAAATGCAACAAGCAACGATAAGCTACACATGAGAAAGGGCAAGGGATGAAAGGGAAATGCCAAGAACATCCATCATGCCTTGCTGTATAAACCACCACAACAGAGTCAGTGATCGTTCTAGGTCAGGACTGTTAATAGGTCGTGTGCGTCAGAATATGCCAACATTCTGTGTACACCTCAGATGTGTGGGGGGCTTCAGAGAGGTCAAGTGGGCATTAGACAGGATGATACTACAAAGCAGTTTACTCAACACCACCACTATATGACTGCCCCGGAGAGATTGTGACAAATACCCTGAGGAGGGAGGTGATGTTTATATGTTTCTGAGAGAGAGGGAGGGAGAATGCAACAGCTGCCTGCAGCCGGACAGATGGGAAGGGTGGTACGGTCAAGCAAGAGGGAGGGGAGAAGTTGCCGACATACCACTAACTGAGCGTGCAACATCTTCCCGTCTGATTAAAGTGCAGTTACACGCAAGCCTAATCTCATAATGGCCTCCCAACAGCTGACCTTGGACACGTCGGTTCTAAACCAGCTGTTATGGGTCAACAGAAACCAGAACCGTGCACATGTGCATCCCCTGCATAGATGCGGACTCCCCACATTCGAAGCGTGCCATGAATTCCTTCCTGAGGGATGTGTGGGAATGGCAGGAATTCCTCGAGGCTCGGTCAAGTGGACAGGAATAGGGTGTCCATGCCCCGGACCCATGGCCTACTTCCTGAAACTTCACACTGACTTAGTGAGGCAGCAGCCATGCAGATGGACATGGTGTGGTTTCATTTGATTACATGCCCATTTTATCTGTGAACCATTTCACTGTGGGAAAGTCTGGAATATAATTAATTTGCATTTACTATTCTGAATTGATTTCAGTAAAGTATGCATGAAGATGTTTAATCTTTTCCAGTGTCTGAACATTTCCGAAGCTTCTCTTCTTGACTACAATACAACTCCTGGGAAAACATTTTAATACACGTAAAGCTGTAATGATTTGAGCAATACAATGCACTTGTTAGGGTTGTAAGCAAATATTGATGTGTTTTGTGATACTGTATTGATTCTCAAACACAGTGTATCTACTCTAATCATAAAGTTAATTAATAGCCGTACATGAAGATTTGTGACAGACACTGGCTCATTGAGTGCTGTTTGAAACTGTAGATAATAGTATTGTAATAACCTGCATCTTCACCAATTAGAATAAACCTTTTTACTTAAGACTATGTAAACATGGTGGTGAGTCAGCTTTCCCAAAATCAGATTAAAAAAAAAACCCACATCAATATATATCTGGATACACAGAAAAATGTCACACCATATCAAATCTTAATCATACATATTGTATAACAATCACGTTTTAATCATCTGACCACTCCAGGGATTTCTCAAGTCAAGACACAAAGCATTTCATGTTTAAATATTGATTAAACACCTTTATTTTTGGATATTAGATGATTTATAGGGTGCTATATTCACTTATGTTTTAAATATTCAAGACCAACAATTAGCTGATCACTATTAATCATCATTATTAATTTTAGATAATGTAATGAAAATAATGGCTAAAACTCACATTTGAAGGACAGGTATAGAAATCAGTGAAGGTATTTATAACTGAGCGTAAAGAAATAAGAAATCCCCATCTGCATGTAGGGGAAGTAGTCTAATCATTACACTTTTAAACTAGTACTATTGCTTCACTTTATGATGCAATAGTACGGTACTTTACGAGACTACAATGATTAATGTATCGATGACTGGTACAGATGTCACTTTTCCTGTCTGAGACGGCGTCGGACAAAGAGGATGTTTCAGCTAGTCACTGCTACTCACTTGTAGTCTCTTTTTACATCTCTCTCTCTTTCACACCATGAATCCATTGTCTCGTTGTTCATCTCTTTCTCCCTGTTACCACTGCCATTTTTGTGCTTTTTGTTTGTATTCTCAGTAAGCAACACTGTGTTATTCATCTCCCCCTGTCTGAGTAGGAGTTAAGACCATTTTACTTATACTAGCAGCCCTTATCTCACCACCACTACCCTACTGGACAAACATAGAAACAAGAGGTGGCTCATTTTTATTGCCTTTTGTGATGAGATACAGCTGTGCTTCTGTAACAATGTACTTACTGTGGGTACAGCTGGCTGTGGCTATCCTGCTGTACTGCACTGACAAATACAGAAGGGAAGCAAATGTTAAGAAAAACAATATAAAGGGTTGTAGCAAGGTGTTGTGCCACAAGAACCCAAGTCTCTGGACCTCTACTGACTGAATGGAATCAAAGACTTTAAAAAGAAGTGGACATGACATTGTCATCCACTGATTCGTGCACTCAAGTTTAGCATTCGGCCATTCAGATCTTAGCTTTTGGAAGTGAATATATTTAGGCCAAAGAGTGAGGCTCAAAGGGAAGGACCTTGGCTCAACAATGAAGCCAATACTAAAGTAACTTCAAGTTGTAATATAGTTGACAACTTCTGGGTTTGTCTCCAAAAAGCAATGGCTTCCAAAGACTTAAACTGAACTTGTCTCTAAAACGACTCAAGTCAATTTTTTCCAGGACTCACTCCATTCTCCTTCATTTTATGTGGAACCTGGTGGAGTTGGAGTTCTGGTTTACCTAATGAACAACATTTTTTTCCTAACAGACTGATCCACTGAAGCTATGGTTAATAGGTTCCACTAATAAGACTGTAAAATTTTGTTACGCAACACAATGATGTTGCTAATAAAACAAAAATATGGTTTCACCTCTTATCAGTACAAGTTGTTTAAACAGTAGAGCAGCAAGATGATAGATCAAAATTAGAGGAAAAAAACAAAAATGGGGAGAATGTACACATGTGCCTGTATAGAAAAGTTGGGTAAAGTGGCTGAAGTGCCAAATTGGTCCATAATGGTAGAAAAGTAGCTTTGTTGTGGGCAAATCTGTAGCAGTGGAATGATAGTGAGTTTCAGTTCTTGGGAGTTGTGCCTAATAACTGTAATGACCTCATCTTGTAATGTATACACAATAATTAGCAGTAGATGGCCTAATTAGAAGGATAGCAAACAATATAATACCAATTCATGACAAAATCCTTTGATGGTGTTGTTGGTTCACTTCTTAATCATAATCACAGTAGAACTGACCATCAGGGAAAAAAACATATTTTTTTTTAATAAACAGAAGCACTGAATGTCTAACTCAACATGCAAGCAAACTGTCAATCACACCTGTCAATCAACAACACCCACACAGCAGCCTTCTATTCACCATAAAAATCATATTATTGGATAATCATATTAATCACAAAACAATCAACATGACTCATATTAAAGGGTCAAAAATAAGTAAAACTTATAGTAATATGTTTTAATCCATTTTACTTCTTAGTATTTTATGCAATGTCTGCTTTATCCTCTGCTGTGCAATGTCCTTGGGTGTCCTGAAAGCCTAAATAGTTTATTATTATTATTATTATTATTATTATTATTATCATCATCCTCATCAGTATTATTATTATTATTATTATTTTAAAAAATCCCAGAACACCACCTTAAAAAGTCAGTGACTGAGAGGTGTGAAATATTGTTTTAAAAATCTTTAATAAAATGCTCCTAGGAACTCTTTATTTACTCTGGAAAAAAAAAAGAAGAAACATCAAAGCTCACCACTTGTAGACAGAGGCAGCTCTTGCCACATTTATTCAAGAAAATCTTCCAGTAATACCACCGGAATAATTTCTGTAGCCATCTTGCCTGAAGCGACTATTGCTAGATATTTGTGTAGCACTTATTTCATGGCGTGCTGAAAATCAGGACTGTTGATGAAAATGGGGTATCATTATCTAGAAACACCAAAAGACAACGTAAGCGATTAAACAGCACAGCCTGGGTGTTTTGCTTCCAGTCCAGTCATAAGCCCCATGTCCTTCTCCATTTTTCCTCTTCTTGTCCCCAAAAATCTGACTTTTGGCCTGAAATGAATGTGCAACAGAAAGAGGGAGAGAGAAAACGTGCACTATTTTCCTCCGCCTCTGTTCTCTTCACTCGTCCAGACCTCTAATAGCAGGGTAGGCTAACGGAGCGAGAATGAGGCCAGGGTTACCCCAGCGACCCAAACACAGCAGGGGAGGAGGAAGAGAAGAGGACAGACAGACAGCAAGAGAGAGAAGATGGCGAGGTACTGCTGCCAGGGGTTCATTTGTCTTTTAAAATCACCTAATCTGATTCTGACAAACCAAAGAGACAGGTTGGCAACAATAACACAAGTTTAAAAAAAATATGCCACAAACACTGGACTGCTTAACAGAGTCATCTTGTTTGCTGCAGTTCACCATCAACACCGGTTCAGCTTGCAACCTTTTTTCTGCTTCAGCTCCCCTCATCTGCACCGACACGCCATCTGGAGGCGATACTGAAATTAAATTCTACCTTGCAGAATGCAATTGATTACTGAAGATTTACACTGATTGGATTAAAGCATTTGGAAACAATACTGTAGCAGTTCTACATTAAACAACCAGAGAGGCACAGAGAGGGAGAAGTAGAAAGAAATGCACAAGTTCACGACTCTCCCTCATCCTGAATGTGCTCTTCAGCACATCTGTCAAGGTCCGAAGGCATTAATGCTGTTACATAACAGCGCTAACCCACTCGCCTCTTCTAGTGAAATCCACTCTTCCGTCCAGTTGGCCCAGTGGCTGCAGAGGCCAACAGATGGACACTATCACTCACTCCGTCTTAACTAGAAGTGATAACTAGTGAGTGGAGGCAAGGATAAGGAAAATCCTACCCTAATAGCATCTCTCACGCACACAGCAAAAAGAACCAATGAAGCCATGAACTGTCTAAATAATAACCGCATTTGTGTTGTTGGCATTTTTTTTCCCTGCTGGAGCTTGAGCTGTCTTTATCAAGACCCCAAGGCTCTGGAGCAACCTGCCAACTCACTGTCCTCATTTATATGTAGGGTTTGAGGGTTTTTGATTTAAGGCTGACGCCAATGCTGATACTTTGAGACTCAAGCTAATACTTGAGGTCCGTGTATGAAGTGCACTTGCAGTTCACACTGTCAAATGTAGAATGCTGGTTTAGTAGGTGTTGTCCTCCTTATGCTAAGTATGTTGACAAGTGAGCTTTCAATGAACCGCTTTATGGTTATCTGATACTGCCTAAATGCTCTTTTGTGTAAGTTACTGTTAAACTGAAAGAAAACACAAAATGCAATTCCATGTGCCAAGGTGATAACTTGTACATCTTATAAAATGAATATTGAGCAAGGCAAGTCCCATAAGCATGGAGTCCCATAAAATAGGAATCCGTTTCTATGTTTCCTTTTTTAATATTCCTACATGTGAACATCCTACTGATCCTGTCGACTCTCTTTAAGGTTTAATAGGCAAGGTTGTACATGGTTGTGTGCTTACTAGAGCTCTGTTGGAGTTGAGTTTTGTGCGAGTAATCAGTTATGTGTTGGTGTTAGCAAACTCCAATATTAAGCTAATGATGGTCTTGCTTACAATAGTGATAACAGTCAATACACAACAAGACAAATTGATTTTTATGTACATATGACATGTTTGCTTGCAAGTTTGCCAATGCCTGTCTTCTGCTCCTTTACCACTTCAATGTAATTAGCTTCCTTGCTTTTCTTAGAAATCTGGATAACTTGTGCATTGAAAAAAATGCTTTCTCAAATTCTTTTTTTCCTTGAGTCAGACTTGCATGGTAACTAGTAGTGGTTTGACAGCTGAAACTCACCCCTCACTAAAAGGCTACGCTTTTCAAGAAAAACAGTGCAGCCTCCCTGTTTCCCAGTAAACACTTAAAAATGCTAAAGAAATTAGCGCTCTTCTGGCTGTTTCATGGGGGACTTTAAAGAGATTAACTACACAAATAGCCTCCATAATTAACTTAATTCATAACTGTTATAAGCTATTTTTCCCTTTCTGACAGCTTATGAATAAAATATCAAAATTTAACATACAAAGTACCTTAATCAAATAAGATAATAGAGATATAAGGGAATCATTACACATATGTGTAAATCACAGCACTTCATAATAATAGTAATAATAATAATACCAGTGTTTGCACCAACTAGCAATTCACTCAAGCTTGAAATATTACATCATTTAGAAATAAGGTACTTTTTAAAACTGGACCATTTTGTTTCAATAAAGCAACAGGATGAAAAAGACAACAAATGGAAAGTTTGGGTAAATTTGGGTAATCGATCATAATTAACCAGCCAGCAAAAGTGACAGGAAACAACAGAGAGAAGTTCAAAGGCACAATCATGTCTCTATTCATCATCATCTTGTCGCTAAAGAGACAGATGCGGGTAGCCAATTGGTGGTGGGGAGGGAAGGGATGGAGATGATGGGAAAGGAGGGTCAACTGTCAGAGAGAAAATATGACGAGGATGGTCCATGTATGTGTCTGGGAACGCTGATAAATTAAACACTGTTGGCATGTGTGAGTGTAAATCTTTATAATTATCACTATCACCACATATACAAACAAAAACAGACACTGTGAGGACCAGACGACAGCTGCACAAAATGTGAACTGTAATATATGAAGAGTGTTTGTGAGGATGTTTGTTTTACCTGCTATCTGACTCGATACATCTCCTTTTGGCTCTTTAGGGAGGGATCCATCTGTAGCACAAACACAAAGAGAAAGAAAATGACATTAGTGGCATTGATATAAAATCATTTGGGCTAAATGTTCTTATTTTAACTGACTGAGGGCCGCAAAGGAATAATAAAAAAACGGCAATGAATCAGAAACCTCAATTCAAGAAGCCAGTAATAACACAGTAGCTTCTTTACTAAGCATAGAAGAGGTTTTCATTATACTGCTGTGAGATTCAGTGATGACTGTGCCCAAGAAGAATGACTTTCTGTTTCCTTCAACATGTCCTCATAGAGGTTAAAATCACTCAATTCAAATGGTGGTAATTTTCTACAATGGGAAATGCCATAACAGAAAAATCCTTCATTTTCTGACATATAGTGTGGAATAATGGCCAGTAAAGCAGCTCTGCAGAACATTATCAAGGTGACATTTGACCTTTTAGACACCCATCAATAGGAGTGTGACGGTACAGAAAAAATTTGGTTGGTACGTTTTCGGGAAAGGGGTTCTTCAGTTCGATACATTTTCCATACATAGTCGGTACAGTGAAGGGGGGGTATGGGGGGGGTGCACACTCCGTAACTACCTGTGGGACACAGGATATTTCAACAAAATATTGTTCAGTCATTTGTGCATTACCAGGCACCCCCCATGTTATGTATTTTTTGTATTTTTGAATGTTCAATGTTCATTTATGGCAAACACTGTAATTTACGGAGTGTTTTTGAATGCCTCACAGTATTCCGTAAGATGCTGTGAATGTGACCTCACAGTAACACCACAGCAGAGGCACGGTGAAGGAGAAGAGGAGCAGTTTCACTTGATTTTGCCAACTTGAGTTAAAAAAATAAATAAACAAAAACTTTGCAATAAAGGAACCTGTGGACTTTTGTGTCACAAAGCTGCAACATACCACAAACCTAAAACTAGCCGTCAGAAGTGACGGCTAGGGGGATATCCCCAAACGCCCCCAATCCTTAACCAGACAGCTATGATGTCATAATATGAGGCATCCCCAGGTCATGACCTTTCATTTGCACTTGATTTGAAGTCAATCAGACAAATAGTTCCAGAGATATGAACAAAAGAGTGCTTAGTGATTTTAAAATTTTGAGCAGCCCCTTGTGGGCAATCTAGAAATGATAAATCGTCCAAAATCAAGTCAGTTCTTCCTCTCCATGGTATTGATTGATATGTAAAGTTTGGAATTTCTAAACCCAATATTTTTCAAGTAATCGCGTTAACATGTAGGATATCCGGCGGCGGCAGTCGGACCAAAAACATAATATCCCCGACACTGCATTTGAGATATAATGAAACTTAACATGCTCTGAGCATCCGAGCCGGCTTCTGTGCCTCCGTTATACTCTCTGTCATCATGTTATGGGTTTTTTGCAACGGCACTGAGAATTCGCCGCTGCTGAATGTATATAGAGGAAACCCTCCACATGGGTTCTGCTTGTGGCCACCCTGCTTCCAGAGTATTTGTATTCTTCCTGTAAGCTACATGTATTCATTTGGTACACCTCCATATTTTATCGAAGGTCTCAAACTGGAACACCCCTACCCACCAATTCATTTTTTTCCTATTGATTTCCATTAGAATAGCACATTTTGGATCTCACATTGACCTTGACCTTTGACCAAATTCTTATCAGCTCATCTTTGACTTTTACCGTCTTCTGGTGAACAAGCTAACAGCAGACATGAAGCCACCAAGTGATGTCATCAGTTAGTTTGTTTCAAGATGGTGACATAGTGGAAACAATCTAGTCTTCTGATATATCCAAGTGAATAAGTTTAATTGCAGTGCCATATATTACCTAAGGTAGAAAGAAAATATACCACAGTATTATTGTCCAGTGTTTCAGGTCCATTTTAAGGCATACTACATTGGCAGGAAAATAATTGCTGCTTCTTTGTGTATAATGTAATAATTGTAATGATCCTATAATTGAAAGGGACATGTTTTTGGAACCAAATGCCACCAATTTCAAGAGACTTTGTTGTACTAGTCAGTTTGGAGTTTCTATTATTATATATTAACCTACGTGTTCAGAGATAAGATAAAGCACTGCTAACGCTCATTGCTTTTCTTGTGATCAGCATCGAAGCCCAGCCGGTTCAAACTCCTGAAAGGTAGATCTATTTCTCGATAACACAACAGTCCTTAAACTTCACTGCTGCCTGTTGCCTCCTGATTCAGGAATTCTCTGGTTTGAAGACTTTATGCACATTGAGCCCTTAGTTTCAGTGCCTCTGTGCCATATGCGTTTTCTTAAAGGGAAAACAGAACTTTCAGAACTCTTGGGACATCTTGATCAGTTAAGCAAAACGCCAAAGTAGCAACAGCATCCGAGGAACAGATCAATGAGATTTATATATGCTGTAGTTCATCATTTTCATAAAAATGAACACACTTCACATTCACTCGGATGTAAATTTTGTAATTATTATACCAAGGTGAACATGGAGGGCCATCCATATTGTGCTAACAGTGGGTCAGTGAATGCAGGGGTCTTCTTTTCATCATACTTTAACTCATGACTAGGACGCACTGGTTTCTCAGCCAAAACAACAATTGGCCCATTGATCTGGGCTATAGCCTCTATGTGTGTGTGTGTGTGCGCGTGTGCGTGTGTGTGCGCGTGTGTGTGTGTGTGTGTGCGTGTGTGTGTGTGTGTGGCTGCCGCTGTGACCGAGGGGAAGATATGGTCAGTGTCATGTGCTGTCAAACATGTAAACAGGCTGGACGCTCAACTGGCTGACTCAGTGACACATGCTCCCTCTGTTCTGACTCAGGCTAACTCTTCCCAGTGTAAGCTAACAGACTGTCGTGCTAATGCTTAGAGGAGCTGCTGGACCTGTATATCCAATGTGATTCAATTTGAGTTTTACATTTAACTCGAGTCATAAACTTCAAACAAAGTGGGATTCATTTAAACACGCATGCAAATCAGTTGTGCTACTTCATTTTTGTGTTCCAGAACACTCAAAATATATGTATGCAGTGTGGTTTTCTGACTCTGTTACTATAAAACCACCACAGTTACTTAACAAACATTCAGTAACAATAGAAAAAAAAAATCTGTGTTTATATAACTGCCAAGCAAATTTTAGACATGTTAAAAATGTTCACAATTAAACACGTCTTCTTTGACTAGTTTGGAGTGAATAAACAGAGCTGTGTAGTCGACACAAAGATTAAGTATGTTTTGAATTGCTGTAAGAAATTAAGAAGCAGTAAGCAAGAAGTAAAAATAAAAATTATTAAAAATAAAAAGAAGAAATGAAGTAAGCACAGAATTCCATGTTTTCTCTGGACGATGCAGCCAAAAATGATCCAATACACGATAGTAATATACAGTAGTGTGTGAATGGTTATAATGACCATACATACGTATGCATTTCTCAGTCTCTGTAATTATATATATATATGGAAAACATGAATATTATAGATGCACTGTGAGATCATCTGAACAGAGAAAATGGTAAAAGATAGTCTCTGGCATGTTCTGCATTAAGCTTGTCCTAATATAGCTACCACAAGATTATTTAAGAAAACTTCTGAGTCAACACGACAGTTGAAGATGTACCAAATTTCCTTTTTTTTTTTTTTTTTTTTACTTTTTATGAAACTGAGGATGTTTTCAAAATTTTCATTAATGTTTTCTGACATAGCACACAATGCTTGTGAAATAATCACTTGAGATGTGAGTTTTAATTAACCCTTAAAGACCTAGACTTATTTTGGGAACAACTTCCGAATGAATTTCTCCCTAGATTTAACCATTTATAAGTGTTTTTTTTAAATGATTTATTATATCATTGTCTGCATTTTTCAATGAAAATATTTTTCTTTATTTAATTTACTGATCATGCAGATGTCCATAAAAGCTTCAGTGTAAATCCAAAGGTTATTATATCACTACAGGGAAAACTGAAGTGACTTTTTCTGCAAAATATATTGTTAAAACAAGCATCTACTACTCCTGTTTTTTGTGAAACTACATGGGTTTTACTGATGAATCAATGTTACAGACAAGATAGTGTTTCCATATTCACTAGAGAGCCTCTGAACGTCCAAATGGGTCATATTTGATGACTATGAGAAGCTGAGGAACTGCATTTCACCTGAATTATTTACACATATTGATAGGGTTAGTGGTTCCAAAGTTATTAAACATTTTAGACCCATAGATGCTTTTGTTTGCTGACAGCTGTTTAGGTCTTTGAGGGTTAAAGAAATAGAGGGTTGTTTTCAGTCTAAGTTAATTATAATAAAAGCCTACATGCAACAAACACACAGGACAGTGGTCTAACTAATGATGAATTTACGTCATGCAGAGTTGCACAGTTGGTTACGTGAGGAGAAAATGCCATTAAGGACAGTATCATATTAAATCATCCTGCTGTTTTTACCATTTATCAGCTAGTGCATTATTTACAGTCCAACAATTCTCCGCATGATGACTAGTTTGCTTCTTTAATGGCTGCTAAAGTAAACTACCTCACCAGTCAGCTATGATTTAGCAGCATTTCGCCGATGGCAATCTCTATTAGTGAACATATAGTGGCACAATACACATAAAACTTTACATGAGCAAACTTGCTGACATCAAGAGCCAATGCCAGAGGGGCTCACTAACAGAGCATGGGAAAACAGAGCCATACAGTCAAGGAGTGTAAAGAGCTAAGGTTTTTTTTTTTCCTCAACACTGTGTACCTGAGAGAACTTCACAGAGAATGAATGGGACGATGAAGAAAGAGGAGAAAAAAGGAAGGAGAGAGGCAGACCAAACACCCACATGCTTCACATATTTGCAATGCCAAAGATGTCCACTTAAGCCACAGTGTGCAACAATGTAATACCAAACTACAGTAGTGGTTGCCCACATCTTATCACTATCTAAACAATGAGACTTGCAGCTGAATGAGAAGTCAAACACATATGGACAAAAAAAGAGATTAAACACAATGCATGTCTGCATTAAGGTACACAGCTTAGTACACACTGTAAAACAAGATGACAGAGTCTTTTTTCTCAGAGATACGGCTGTTAAAGTAGTGGGTTAATCCAACCACTCACACACACAGACATGCACACACTCTGAGCCAACTTTGTTACAGACCACAGCAGGACAAGCCCACCACGAGTATGTCAGCCAAGCCGTTTGGATAAACAGATCACACACACATTTAACGGCCGCTGAGGAAATGACAGAGCAAAACAGGCCCGATCCTATAAAACATCCAAACACTCCTCTAAAGCTAAACATGTAAACGTTCTGATACGTTGTGAACTTACCTAGACCTCGGCTCTGTTCAACACTGGCTATACTGTATCCAAAAAACGAACTCCCTCCAGCAGACAGCTCCCTCTTGTCCTGACACACACTGTTTCTGTTTGAGCCCACATTAACACAAGACCACCCTTTCTATGGGCCCCTGCCTTCCCCTTCTCGGCAGCAGGCACACTCATCGTTTGACTCACACACAAAAAGGAAAGACCCCCTTTCATTTAAAAATACCTATTGTCTGGCTCACACTCACTAAATGAGATGTGAGGCACAAACACAATGAGCAATGCCCTGCTGTCAGTGCTGTCTAAGAACGTTCATCTGTATTTATTGCTGTGGGGGCTTTACAAAACATTTGCATGTCATGATCTGCAACATATTGAAGTTTGTTTTACCTGAGGTATCATCCGTCTAAGAGGATTTCTGCTGCTTGGTTGAGTTCTGAAGGCAGTGTGAAACCTGTTGGATGACCCTGACTTCTGAAACTTGTGATCCAAACAGTGAAGTGGTAGGTAATGGTGAACTTGCGGTGATAATGAAAGTCTTATCTTGCTCTCCATGTTAACAGTGAGGTGTTCACTGCTTTGGCATTCATGCACTGCACTTCCTGGAGATAGCCTCTTAGTTAAACAACATCACCGGTACTATGATGCTGCTGGAAATCTGAGTTTCTGTAGCTGGTGTTCTTTGGTCAGTTTCACCAGTCGGCTTATAAGTAACCATAACTGTTCATGATAAAAATTAAGATAAGAGTTGTGTTTGGAAGTGTGCATACTCAACTCATGGATGTCAATGTTTGTCACTGATTTCTTAGAAGTGTTTATTTAAGGGGGAAGAATAATTGTTCATCTTTAACAACAATTTAGGATCCACTGTGGGCTAGGAGAGCCTTTAAAAAAAAAAAAGGCATGATGGTATTTTTCAGAATTATACAGATCATCAAAATTAAACAACAGCAACCATCAGCACTTTCATACTCAGCTAACATTTGTATTATTAGTATAATAACGATATTTTACAGAAAGCGTTGCAGTAACTTATAAAACTGTAGCACTGTTTGTATTGAGGTTATTTTAATCTGGTTATAACATTGCTTCAGTTTCTGTTGAGTGTTGAGGCTTACTGTGTTTTTTTTTTTACTGTTGCTGAAGAAATAATAATGAAAAATTACCTTAAACTGCCTGGATTCAAAACTACAACAAGAAGTGAGTCTCATTTACACACTTATCTATGTGAGTGTAGGGATGTTGTTTAATTCTAAATGTCTGGTAGAACAATGTAGTCTGCCACAGTCTGGGTAATTAATGGAAACACTGCAACAGTATGTAGAGAAAAATGTGGAATTGTGTTTATTTCATCTAGCTATTGTCAAAATATTGTAATAATATCAGTCATAAATGATGCAAAAATGTTAAATAACAAAAAAGTGCCCATACAAACTCCCTAAACCTCCAGAAACTAAAGAAAAAAAAAAAAAGATCGCCATGTGACCCTTTGGCAAATTACATACTTCCACTTATAGTATTTAGTTCAGCAGTACTAAAAGTTCAGAAATGGCTTTTTACTTGCCAAGGCATCAGCTTCTATTCTTCCTGACTTCCTGTTAATGATTATGACTGACCACAGCTTGTAGCTTCTTTGTGCTGACATAAAGTGTTTTTATGACAGCGCTCATTGCTATGACAGACACAATGGGAAAGTTAATGGAACTGTTGAGGTCTGTTGATTTATGCAAGTCAGGAATGTCTTGTAGCCCTATTTTTAAACAAGTGGAGAGTCCAAGATCATCACTTTAAACATCTGCATTTAAGTGCAAGTTATTGGGATGAGTAACTATGGTCAATTATAAAATCCAGTTGGAGAAGAAATTGGTTCCGATGGTCAGTTATAGCCTCAGACACAGGCCCGCCATGAACTACCGTCGCCTGGTCCAAAATCGGCACCTTCAACCTGGTGTTTACAGCTTATCAGGTGGAATAATGAACCCTCTGGTGTAAAGTTATATGGTTAGAGGTGTTTGGCCACAATGACCAGATGTGTTTGCAAAAGTAAAGGTGAGGTATTCAACCCCAACACAACTGTACCAGCTGATAAATATGGTTGAGGGAAACAAAGTGGATGGAATATTGAAAAAGGGTGACTGCCTCATAATTCCTCAGTGTTGGTTAAAAGCTCAACACAACTGGTGGTTCCAAAAGGACAATGACTTCAAACGCATGTGGATAAAACAGGCCAACACAGAGCTTTTGGAGTAGACAACTCAAAACCCCAATCTCAGTCCTATGGGAAATACATGGACAAGTCTGTGCCAGGAAACCAACAAATGAAACTGAATTCTACCAACACACTGCAGCGTACTATGTGACACTTAGTCAAACAGTCACATTTAGGTCATTTTCAAAAATAAATAAATAGAGTAAAATAAAATAAATTCAAAGTTGTACAATAAATTTAATTTTAGAGGTTTATTTGCCTATTCTACCTACTCAAGAAAAATAAAAAATAAAAATTACTCAATAATGACATTGTGTAAACCCCCAACATGGCTGAAAAAAATGTTTTTTAAAGAAATTAAAAAAAAAAAAAAGTAAATACATGACATCACCCTTATCCAACTACCACAAATCAGTGGGCTAAGACTCATCAACATGTTCGACAACACTCTAGTTAAGCATTAACCAACTTTACTGTGTAGAATGATTTACTTTTACCACGTGCCTAAATATTCCGTCCATGGTTTCATGCCCAAAACCAGTTACTTGTTATATAAGGAAATCTTGCATTGTGAATTAACCATCTAGTTCTTCATTCCAAAGTAAGTTGAAAGTGCATCATTGTGTTTTCACAGACATCAGGTTCAATCTCTCAGCTGTATTAAAGCCAGCGTCAGAGAGTTAAGCAGAGCAGAAACATAAAACGCTCTGCTCTCAAATCCTTCCATTAGTCTTTTCATACAGGTTGAAATCTGCCCTCACCTGGAAACCAACCTACAGCGAATATTTTAAAGGCTGATAGAAGAGCAATAGTTTGGAACATCTCAACCTTTCTCCCAAAAAATGTAAAAAAAAAAAAAAACTCACTTCTTTCACGTCACCAGAAACCATCTAATCTTAATATCTAAGCAACACCTCAATACATGAATCTAAATAAGTGAAGATCAAAGTCAAACAATAAATGTCAAACTGAACATCACAGAAACCACAAAAAAATCTAGATTGGAATTATTTTATGTTTACAAATGAGAAGACTTATGTATTCTATCAACTACAATCAGATCCAACCATGTCCCATGTGCTACTGGTGCAAATTAATCAGCCAAGCCAATTAATTGGCCAATCTTTTCCTAGGTGTAATAGACAGGATGATGACATAGCCCCACTGTGTCTTATAGTGGATGACTTTAGTTTAAACTGTTCCTCATGTTCCCTGGTGACCCCTGGGGTCCCTTCAATTACCTTGATGACCCCATGGCTTTAATTTTAGTCGCAAACCTCTATGTCTGTGGGTGCAATATCAACAGTTGATCAATTTCTCCAAGATATAAGACCATAACAGGAGGTAAAACATGGGGTAAATAGTCAGAGGAAGGACCGCAGACAGAAGTAGAAAGTGAACAAGATGGGGAGGGCAACAGTGAGATAGCAGTTTTGAATGCACTAGAGACCCAAAGAAAAAAGGAGTACAATGGTCTTTCAGGACTTGTCCTAGTTTGGTTCACTCTCTCCCGGTCTCTTTCTACTCTCAAAATAGGACCAGAAACCATTCTGGCAAATCTTTCACACTGATCCTAATCAATTACCAGCCAGTTCAATTGCATTACTGACCTCTTTCATTAACTAGTAAAAGCTTTGTTAGCACAGCTTGGCACTCACATCTACACGTCTTCTGTCTTCATTATCTTACCAAGGTTTTGCACTTTCTGCGCCTTTGTATATCACAGTTTCTTCTCTACATTCTCTTCCACCTGCACTGAATACACTTCATTATTTCTTTTTAACAAGACAATAAAATCATTCACTCAGTCCAAGGCTTACTGTTTATACTCCTCATACAAGAATGCGTACAGAAAATGGTTATCAGCACATGTGATTTCACGGATACTTGCAACCTGCACATCAACCACCACCAACAACCTCCAACTTCCAACCTACCTCCTGTCTTCTCTGCCTTTTCCATCTTCTCTCCATCTTTCTCTTTGCCCCCTCGACTCTTTTCTCTCTCTCGTTCCAGCTTGTTTTAAGAACGCAGCGGCTGCGGGGCGACAAATTTTCCCCGAGCTCACACCAATTAGCTGTCACGCCGAAGAAATTACCGAACGAGAGCACGGCAGATGAGACGGAAAAGTGGGACAACCTCCTTTTTATAAACACAGAGGCAAGAGGTTTGCATTTGTGCCTTCATGTGTATGTGTGTGTGTGTGTGTGTGCGTGTGTGTGTGTGTGTGTGTGTGTGTGGTATGTGCGTTTCAACGGTTCCTGAGAAGAGGTTTCAACAAGCCAAAAACCTCGTTCACACATCTGACAAACACTCCAAACTCAAATTCCCTGGCTAATATGACTAACAGAAAATATTTAACGTTATTACAAAATACTTAAGGGTAAATTTTATCCTGACAGGCAAAACGGTTGTCGCCAAAACCAACAGTCACTTAAGAGCCTTATTTTCACTTCTCTTCCCTCAAGTTTGCAACTGAGTCTAGATGTCTTGTTCTGCTTGTCCTAATGACCCAGTAATCTAATAATCACCATCTGACAGGAGTGTTAGTTCTTCTTTTCCATTTTATTTGTGTCGTTGGGTTGGATTTACACTGCAAGTAAGACTTTAATGCCGCTAAACGTAGTGTGTTGTACCCTTAATCCCAATGGCCCATATAGGGACCATAGAAACCGGCGGTCACTACTCGCTCTTATCAACTGACCTTTGATCTTATCTAGTCAGTATCAGGGCGTCAACCTGTGTGTCAGTTTTTGTGAGTGGTAAAGGTTCGCTAATAGCACAGGCCTCTGCAAACCTGGTTTACATGGACTTACTAGTAAAGAGATACTACATCGGTCAGACAGAGATAATAATGGGTGTTACCATGGTGACAGACTGTGCTGGGGACATGAAAGAAAAGGATGGAAAAAACTCTCTTTACTAGGGTAGGTTAAACTCAGTACTTTGATGGGACCCAACTGAATTAGGTCAGTTCTACTGTGTATTCTGGTACTTTTAGGAAACAGAGTTAACAGAAAATCTATGTTTAGTTGAGAAAAAGGAAGCAACAGTTTCATTTTACAGATACAGATGAACTTTGCTGACCCCCGGGGGGAAATTCACTGTGTCATTTTGTGTGGTGTATCTTAGAATTAAAATCCACTGAGGGCCAAATGCAGGTAAGGTCTTCTGTTTATAAGAGTAAATATTTGTTCCAAAATACTCAGGAAATAAAATAAATGTGCTCAGAGTTTCTACCACATTTTGGTGACAACTATGAAGTCCTAAAAGACTTTGAGGTACATTCAGTTGCACCTAGTAAACTCAGAAAATACAGCAAATAAGATGAGGTTTGACAAGAGCTTTGTGACTATTAAAGTGCACATTTTAAAGTAAGACGTTTATCGTTTTTCAGCTAAAAAGGTTGATTAAAAAGGTACATTTCTCTTTAACACTGCTTTCTTCAGAATTTAACATTTAGATGCTACAATCTTAATGGAAGTAATTTTGACAAGTTAAAAGTAACAAAGCACAGCACAAGAGTCTGTTAAATAACTTGACGTCACCTGAAAGGGTATAGGCTAACTGTAGTGATTGTACCGAGATTATGAAAATGTGGGCCCATGTTCAATTCCCCCATGAAATTTAAATTGACCTTATCAAACACCATGCATTACATATCACCTAAAGGCCAGTATCTAACCCAACTGTGGAAAGGTGGAAGCCATTGTGCAGGTAACTTTAATGGTCTGTTTGAATTTGTCATTTTGATGAAAAAGTCATAAAAATACTTTGACTCATTCTTCATTTGGGGTTTGAAAATATCCCTCTTCCATTACATGAATTCTGCCAGTTATCGCAACTGTTGCAGTAGAGCTACCAGCAGGCAGTTATGGATCATAAGCAGGTCATCATGGGTCACCACTCCTGTGGAGTTGGACACTACCTCCTAGACTGAATGACTAGAAATATGTAAATGAAAAGCAAATAGCATTCTACGAGCCACTTAATGATAACATTCAACATTACTGGGATATTCTTCAGACTGGCAGCATTATTGACCCCTACATTTATAGAAATATTGCTGTTGATCATGTTTTTTACCATTTCACCCAACCCTAATACTAAATACTTATTACGATTGACAGTACATTGCATATGGCCTGGTTGTGGTCTGTTCTAACATTGAAACTCAGTTCTGTATTGACAACATAATTTTACAGCCTGTGTGTTTGTGTATAATCATGTTCACTGACCAAAACTAAAACCAACCAACCTCCCTCAACACCTGCATATAAAAACACACAACATAATCCCAGAGAATAAAGACAGAAAAAGATTAGGTCAACGCCTGTGATAATCTCACCTCTGACATCCCTAATTCTGTTAGGACAAGGACTAGTATACAGTATATTCTTGTTTAAGTAGGCCGTTTTGTCAAATTAGACTGTGGTCACACACTCCCTCTCAGAGCTGCTTGACACTCTGTCCAGTAGACAATTCAAAACACAAGAACTTTCTGGTAACAAGATAGTATACTGAGCTACATAATTTACAATCACCTTGTTTTTCTAAGGCCGTTCTTACTGAATCCATTTATGTAATGACTTCACTGCAGCATTAGCAGGCATAACAGTCCAGTGTGCTTCATCCCCTTATCAAATCGCTCCCTTAGTTTCCCTACCTCATTGGTAAGCCGTTACAAACCACTCTTCACATTACCATGTACGGCACATCCAGGGAAAGACAAAACTTGTTTACAAGTGGACTATCGGGGGGAAGTGAAGACTGTTCCCTCTGAAATCTAACCCCCTGGTTTTTGTTCTGGTCTAGGGTTGTATTACTGTGGTAGTCCTAAAAGTTCACACTGATATCATACATGCTTTGGGCTACAAACAGCACTGTGCTGCTATTCATTTTTCTCTATGGCTTTTAATGGCTTCCCTCACCGTGTTCTGATTGAAAAATGACAGTGTTCAGTCTGGCCAAACATCTGTGGGCCGGGTTTTCCAACCATTTACACTGCGGACCCCAGTCTGTGAGGTCAAAACATTTCTCTTTCTCTAACTGTTACCATGGTAGTCCCCAAAATCTTACGTTTCACATCAGTCATTTTACCCTTTGCATTCAGAAGTTGCTCCCCTCAAGATGATGTAAGACACTTCTGACCTCTGAGAAACACAATCCTCCTACAAAAACTGCTTCTCATTCAGATTATTTATGACTGATTCCCTTGAATACATTTAGTGTGGTTTAGGCAAGAAGCTGCCACAGTTTACCTCTTGGTTGACCTCATGACATAAGTTGGAGACTCTCTTGCTCAACAAAACTAAGCAGACTAGCTCAGACTCTGTAAACTGGAATACAACATGAGTTAAGGAAAGGTAAACATGAGCCAAATGACCAGTCCTTCCAAACATGTGATCAGCAGATAAGAACCTGAGCTCTGGGATGAATGTAATTTTATGATTCTAAACTGAAAAAAATTAAGCTTCAGAGGGTTGGATCTTTGAAATGACTTAAAGTTTTGATGGGCTGAGAAACACCGAATGTCTGCATACATTATTTTACATTGAAGTTCCCCTCATTTCAACTGCAGCACTCTTTTTACATCGTTTCTCTAACACAATCACTATTCTCCTCTCCTGCTGTATTCATTTCTTTTCCTACTTTTCCCTCTGCAATGCTGCATATAAGTTTTGAAAAAGTTGTAAAACACTGCAAACTGACTCCTGAAAGACCAAATCTTAATTTGAAACTGGGCATATATCTGCACTCATATTGGTGTTTTTCCAAAAACTTAGTTGACATCACTTACTTTAGATGTTTGCCCATACTTATGTAACCTTGCATGTCATGTGATTTGTCTGAAAAAGTTGACATCCTACTTTTAGCCTATTGCTTGCTATGTGTTTGTTTGGTTTTTTTTTTTTAAACCAGGTTAGGTGGGATTGACAGACTGTTCTGCCTATGACCGACGCAAACAGAGCAAATACACAGTATTGTTATGCAACCTTCCAACCGTTTCAGCTTCAACCTTTTAATGCATTCTTCTAATTTATAATCATAGCATTATATTTATCCCATACTGACCTGCATGACATATTGATCTATAGCTTGTCACAGATTTTACAGAAATTTGCAAAACAAATATAAAAATAATACATTTGGAGAAATATGTTTAACACATCAAAATGATAATGACATAACAATTTGTCATAATATCACAGCTGTCAAATAAGACAAAATATATTCCTCCCACTAAACACTGACCTCACAACATACTGTGTGAAGTGTTTACACAGTTACTTGTGGGAAAACGGGAGGCATTTATTTACTTGAACAATTTATTGACCAAGTGACTGATTTTCCACAGTTTTCTACAATTTCTGCAGAATTAGAGGTTACACAGAACATGATGTCCATGATGTGGAGAGTTTGGAAATACATCCATACCATAAACAGATAAAATCCTTGAAGTTTCCATCCTCATCATTATTCTTAACCACATATGGAAAGGATAATTTTGTCTGTCACCATTTTTTTTAAACATGTGTTCAGTGTGAACGGAATGCTTTTCAAAGAGAAACATCACATATTAAAATGGCACAATAAAAGGAGCTGCTGGTGTATAGGGAGCACTCTTTATCCCCATGTTTTAGCTTAATCTCCAGGTCCTGCTAAAAAGCCTTTTACCCAGCTCTCCATTTGCTCTTGAATGAAGCTGGGGCTGCCTAAATAAATGGCTAAAATCTCATAACAACCATCTCCCTCCACCTGGCTTCCATTTATTACATTTGCCGCTGTTGCCTCTATTGTACAGTTACTTACAGGTGTGTGGCGTCCTAATGCAAAGACTGTGAGAAGATGAAGGCGACCAAAGATGAGGTCAATGAGTGCCCAAAAATCAGAGAAAATGCTCATGTGCGTAAGTGTGAAGAACCATTGAGAGGGAACAGCATCTGCCTATCACAAAGCCCCTGCCATTTCCAACCACATGATGAGTGTGGAAAAAAGTGATCCTGTATTACTCAGCCATGGCTTCAAACTTGGTTTTCTGATGTTATTCTGAAGCTGAAGTCTACCGTTTCAAAGGCACGGCCAAGTGATGTAAAACCAGCAAAGACTTTTGCAAAATTTTCCACATCCCGATTTTCCAGAAAACACACATTATTGTTAAATATTGTTTTAAACAATATAAAATGACATAGTCTGTTACTGGGACTGGGTACCAAACTTCAATACTTTGACACATTTGTTCTATATTTTCAATACCAGCACAGACACCTTGGCTTTGCTTTTTTAAACTCAATTTTACATTTACATATGATAATTACATTCCACTTGATAGCACTAATCTTTGGTTTTACTTCTAAGTGCATTAACATTTTTACACACTCATTTCATGACATAAAACATACGCTCATTTCCCACAAGTGGATTTAACTTTTTTAGGCACTTTTCTATGCAAATACATTTTACAGCATAAAATATAAAAGTACTTAATATAACTGATGTCTGTTAAAATAATATGGTAAACATGTACATATGCCAAGATCTATGTTATGACAATTACATTTAGTTATTGAAATTTGATGCCAAATGACAAAAATGTTCATAGACTGTCTAAAAGATAATAAGAGTGTTCCCATGTTATCAAGCTCAAGGACAACAGAACAATTGTAAATACACCAATTAACCTGTGCTGGTAGAACATTCCTCCCACTATCTGTATCAGTTCAAGTCGAGGTTGATAATGGTGAATAGTTATTGTTAGACTTCTAAGTTGGAAACACTGACTTTGACAAAAGCTTATATGTAGCTGAAAAGATTAAATAAGTGGCTCTTCATGGCTTTGAGGCTGATGTTCAGTGAGGTATTTAATAGTTTGACTTACTATTCTGTTCAACTATCACCCTGTTTTTAATAAAGTGAAAGTAATTGATTTTAGATATACATGATGAATTTTTAGTGTCAATTTTTTTTTTTTTTTTTGGGGGGGTGGGGGTGCTACAGGCTAATGGCCTTTACCTCCTTCCAACTATCATTATAAAACCAGCCAAGTCTGGATAACTAGATGTAGTCTGCTGGAATTAGGGTGAATATGTCTGTTATATTATCCTGTACATTATCACTTGGAAAGTCCTCCTCAAGCTGTGACAACAACCTCTGAGTTGCAACTACAACATAAAAATGGCAAAGGCACATTTCTATTTATAAGCCAATTTGTTTTGCAGGGATTTAGTCAATTTAATATCACAAAGTGTTCCCTCATGGGCACATATTCCACCAAAACAACTTCTCTCCATGAGACTGATTGTGCAGCATCTTGCAATCAACATCGCCAAACAACCCAGATAGATTTTCTGGAACCAGAAGACCTATATACACCACTAGCACACAGTGATAGGGAAATGTGAAGATAGGCCTGGCCATGTGAGACCAATATCGAACTATAATTAAAAAAACACACCAATGGACCTCATGCCAAGGGGACATGGTGGCAAAAATGAGCAACATGAAACACTGGCATAGGATGAGCAAAAATGTACTCAAGTTTCTTTTGCAAAAAGAACAAACCACAGCCATCTGTCTGTCATCATTCAAATCTATCTAATGTTACAGACCCTCATCTGAGAATTACTAATGACAGACCTAAAACTTGGATTTTATCTGGTGAGTTTTACCAAATATATATCACAATCATTCTGAATTAGTGTACTGACCAAAGCACACCCCGTCCCCCAACCAAGGCCTGTAAATGAATGACGACAGTACGATTTTGGTGAAAAGTAGCATTAGGGCCTGGCCAACCGAGTAACGGAATGAGAAAGCACTGTGCAGCAATACTAATCATTCCATATGTGTTTTTAAAAATGAATTTAGCAGCAACCAACCATAATAGCTCAAATTGTAGGTCTAAGCAAGTACTTTAACATGCCATTAAGGAATAATAACCAAATATTTAATAAAAACATAAATTTATCATCATTATCAAAGTAACAGAGTGAAGAAAAATCTACAGCCGTTATTCAAGGTTTGGAAAAAATACCTAAAATTGCTGTTCCTCAAGGAAAAAGCAAATATTTAGTGTACCACACTTTTCTCAATAGATGAGAGTACATTATATCCAAAAATGAAACTGATACTTTTATTTTAGTTTTAAAAGACATTATTCATGGTAACGGAGAGAATCCAAAAAGTAATGACACGAGGTGTTTGTTCAGTGTGATGCACCATAATAATAATTAAACATTCTATTATGATACTGATAAAATGATCAGTCTTTTGGTGACATGTTTCATTACTATATTTTACATACATCTGTCTTCAAACTGATATGATTTGATTATTATGAGATTAGACACCGACATATGCCTATATTTTGAACATAGGTTATTTATTTACACATTGCTATTTACATTCTGATTTCATGCTGTATACATTCATTTACAACCTTTACCGTTCTTAATTTACACTGCATTCTCATATATTTTCTTATATATCCAGTTGTAATTCAGGTACAAATTAAATAAACACCGTTTTAGAAACTAGCGATATAAGTCTTTCCTGCTGAGTAATCAAAAATACTGTTTTAGAGAAAAAAGAAATGGACCCCGATGTTCACTTTCACTTGGCCAGGCCCATTAGTTGCATGGATTTTGAGCAGTAGCAGCATTTGTAAGAGATATCTATAACACCAGCCCATATTAAGAGAATGGAGGACATAAAACTTCCCCGAGACTACATGTAGTAGTTGAACGTGGAGAGGATTGTGGTAATACTGCAGAATAACATGTTCCTTATTTACTTGGCTGTTTCCCTGAACATAAAATCTGTTACCAAAGAAGGAGCCAAAAGAAGTGCCAGCAAACCTAGCCTTCATTTATTGTACATGGTGATCCACTATGCACCAAAAACCTCTGTTTTCTTCCATCCCATAAACAAGGAAGATAAAAGAAATCTGCTTTGTATGGCATTAGGCTCCAGCGTCTGCTCTGCATCTGACATAGCAGCTTTAGGCCAAGAGGAAACCTTTACTGTGGGACCTCAATCAGTCTCCATCTCCTGGATCAATATCCATTAGTCTCAGGGTCTGTGCATGAGTGTGTGTGCAGACCTCATCCTGGCTGAATGGAGTAATAAATGTAAGCTGCGGATCATGTTGCTCTCTCTCTCTTTCCAGCTTGTACATTTCCCTCACGTTGGCACAAACACACATGCACACCAATGTTCATTCAAACATACAGACTGACCTTGTGAACGGCATGTAGCAGCATCGAAACATTCATTCATTCATGAAGGCCTGGCAGTGTAGATTGCTGTTTTTTCTCCTGCTGTGAATAACACCCTACACTACCAACACGAAATAACTGTATGAAATCAACACTAAATCAGCCTCTTAGTCATCAGTGAAGCCATAGATGTGTTTGGGATGGAGTAAGTTGATGATTGACAACATGCCACAACAAAACTCCCCGTCTGTGAGCTCTGAGGCCTAGGTATTAATTCCAGTCTGGGAGACAGGGGAGAGCAATGGGGGGGGGGCTCAGATTTGTATTTATTTATTTGGGGGTTTTTTTTATTAGTTGTCATTTTGCATTAGACCAGAGAGGTCCAACATGGTACAACAAGAATTAGGGAGGGAGGAAAACATGAAGCATAGATGGGTTTAAGGAAGTAGAAAGACACAGACAGTAGATGAGAAAGCAAAGAGGGAGTACATGGGAAAGACAAAGAGACCAATGCCGAAGGACGGAAAAAGAGATGAGGATGGTGTTGGAGAGGGAGGGGGAGAGGGAGGGAACGCAGGGAAAAATAAGCATAGCCTGTGGCAAGACACTCAAACCTGTGCGTGTCAGAACAAGATTCCCAGATCTATGAGGAGGAAGTTCAAGAGCAAAACAAAGAGGAGGGGAGCGAATGTGACACTAAACCCTTCCAACTGCCTCATTGTACAAACCATTGATGGGCTGTCCATACTCGGGCGTATACACTGGTTCGCCTACTGGTTTGACTGGTTGCGATGAGTGATTCAGAAAAAGCATTGAATAAGTGCTACACAGATTCCATTATTATTCTCAATATGACAATCCTATAAATGCTCTGGTCATGTAAACAGTATATTCTATTTGGATATTTATTTCACCCCAAAAACATAGCATGACCAGATTAATTTACTCAATTCAATTACCTTCTTTCATCTGTATTTTTTAATCTACTATCCAGTAAAAATAGCCTATAACAACAACATCAGAAAAGCACATTTAATTATTAGACTACTGATTAAAGCTACAGTGCTTGACAACTTTTAGTGTCATCTGGTAAAACTTCCTGCATACTGTAATTCAAGTAGTCTGAGAGGAAAGCAGACTTCTGCATCTACTCCTTGCTTGTGTTTTCAGGCGTGATGCTCAGGTTTTGTCTAATTACAGGTGTACAGACAGGTAAGGGAGCTGGAAATACCAATCGCTGATCTGGTTCTATCAGATGCAACCTAAACACGATTCTACTGCATAATGTAGCTAAACACAGAAGCTTGGAAAAGTGGCTACGCTTTTCCTTAGCGGCATGAATTCAGCTCCTGCAGCTTTAAAAGTGAAAACTGATGATAAATACTGCTGAAATACTAGCAAACACTTTATTAGATTGGGCAGACATGTTAAAAATATTTCAGTGAAGGTTGTTTTGGAGAGTCATCCTTAAATTGGACGCCAAGATTTTATTAATAATGATACCACAAATGCACAACTATCAGCTCTGAATATGGATTATCTGAATCCTTTATTAATTTGTATTATAGCCCTAAAAAAAGAATATATCAGTTGATGCCTAGTACCCATTATAGTATGGTATTGAGTAGGGGTGAAAGAATGAGTAATGCTCATCTGTCTGCTTCAGGGTCATACATAAGCCTGAAAATCACAGTCAACAAACAAAACTTATACAGTGAAAGAATAGGGCATTTGTTTGGTGTGCATTAGCAATAATGAGATGAAGTCACTAACTATTTAAATAACAAACATGGGCTGCACTTTGGGGAAATTAATCTAATCTTGCTTAGTGAATCTAATATTGTGTTTACAGTAAATATCTGTCCATAGTCGTCATTACATCCTAAAGTAGGTGGCCCTGTCAATCAGTCTCCTGTTGCGCTCAGTGACAACAGTATGCCAGTAATGGTGCCATGCACTCTCAGAGGGGGGTAAATGACATTGAGGCAGCCTCTGCCAATGCTGTGCAGTTCACAGTACCACTTGTGGAAATGTAGGTCATATTTAGCAGAAGAACAACAGCTGGAGCAGCAGCACAATCACTTGCACAGAACTCATAATCAGTGCTGTACAGCTTTAGAACTGTGGGTAGACAGGTGGGCTATTTGCAATAAAAACAAAATATATGAACTCCAAAAGAATAGCAATATCAGGTAGAAAATGAGCTAAGTACATGACATCAGGAGGAACACCGGGTAATGGAAGTGATGAAAACTGCTTACATAAAGTTAAGTGTATTGCTTGAAATGGTTAGAGTATATTTAGGCGGATTAAAGTCTTGGGTAGTGACATAATACAGATATCTGAGACTGTGTTAAGGTTTAGTGAGATTAAGGTTAGTGCCTAAATTTGATTGTAGATTATAACATCTGTGCTGTTGTTGTTTTTTTCCCCCAAATAAACAAACAGTTCAGTGTTCTATTGGTAAATAAAGCCAGTTTATATAACACAACTAAAACTGCAGCAGATGGCATTTTAGCAATAAGACAATGGACCATATCTGAAAATTTTAATTACAAGCAAATTAGCAGCAGATCTGATTACTGCGACGCAGACAAACTGCAGCTGTGCAGCATCAACAAAAACATACAAGTATGGCTGCAAGTCAGTTACAAGACATAAGAGTGCCTTCACATCTCTCCCTAAGAGGAAGTCATCAGATCGGTTCAGTATGGATACTGAACTTCCCTCTGTGGCTTATTATCTTGCTAGACACAAAACCACAGGAGCCAGAGGCTGGATGTCAATACTCTGCATTCTCATCCTTGTTTACACCCCTTGAAAACTTCAAAAATTCAGTTCTACCACAGCAGTCCTTCATAGCACCGTGATTTAGCTTATAAACAGACTTCTCACTGTTCTCACACACTGTTAAATACTTGAATCAGATGCACACACAAAGCAGCAGGAAACATTTACTTGCAACACCTAATATTTCTGTTTAATGTTTCCACATTTCTGTCAAGATTTGGAAAGCAGTGGTGACAAATTTGCACAAATCTCATCAGGATATACAATCAGCCATTGTTTCATTGAGAAACTTCACTTCAGTGGATTTCAGTCTTTCTAATAAGCAACCAGGGAACGCATGGTTAGATGATGACACTGGCAGACATGACATCAGGATTGGATCTAATTCACTGCCACCAGTCAGTGAATGAGGCTACAGGGGTATCTGGCACAGACAAATGTGGCCCAAAGGCATAACAGCTTCTACATGTCAAAGACCCACAAACAGACAGGCATTCGTCCAATGATACCATTCCACTTAAAAATGCACTGTTACCATTTGTTCCAACTGTCAAACCTTAACATTATGCAGGGCCATGGAAATGAATAACAAATAAACCATCTGTGTCTCTTTGCTTTAATAAACTGGAAAAACCAAATTATTATGTGAATATGTTTAATTTCATATTGCATTACCCAGACCCATTACATCATTGCAAGGACCCTGAAACCTCAGCTGAAGAGCCATTGTTGAAATCAGTACAGGCCTGTGTAAGGACTTGTAGTCCCAGTCCTTGCTTTTCAATTAGCCTACTTAGCTAATGTTAGTCATTTATACTGAAAAACTGAGCAGCACCTAACCTTGTGTGTGGCAACAGATCAGCTGCCTGTGAGTGTGTCACTGACAGTATAAGAAGGATTTTACTACCTATCACCGTGATATTGTAATCTGGCCTGAACTCTGTCACAAAGCTAGCTTATCCTGCACAGTGCACACCCAGGGCTCTATGTGCCACGCCATGTATTGTTTACATAGCTTGGCCAGATCTGCTCATTTCTGACAACATGGAAAAAAGTAAACAACAAGTAAACGAAACTGTGAATTTAAAACAGGCGCATTTTATTCCCATTTGTAGTTATTTAATTAATTCGGTGTAAGGAACTCGCACGCTTTGTCATCACATTGACAGGCTAGCAATGCTAAAGTAGCTAGCATTCGTTAGCTAGCAGCCAGGATTCACCAAATCTGTTTCGGGAATCAGTATGTTAGCTAGTTCACACGGCTAAAATAGCAGGCACGGAAGCTAATGTTGAGACTAGTAGGTTAATACATATGACTCCATTGTCGGACAACTCTGACCCGCATCTTTCTTTCCTCTCTTGAAAACCTACAATTAACTACCCCATAATAACGTGATTAAAATAAAAAGATATCAACAGCATTTCATATTATACCTCAAATTACAAACGACTACATCGCTTTGATTCCGTTGTTGTCACGGTTGTGCTCAACGGGAGCTAAACCTTTTGCGATTCCGTTTTTTTTTTTTTCTCTTGTTCAATAAGCCAAATCTACATTTCAAATATTTTTTTTGCTACCAGATCGGGGTGTTATTAAAGTTAAGAAACACAAGAAACGGGACATGCAAATGAACAACGTTATTACAAAGTGGAAAAGTACTGAAAAGGCTTGACAAGATCTGTCAAAGCTAGCAAAAGTGTCCGAAAATGGAACTCGGAGCTGTTAGCACTGTAGCTAACATCGCCTGGCAGTCTGGATGGACTGTTTTATGTACTTTAGAAATACATTCAGTACATGTTTTCAGTGTCATCACAACTCTTATATTCATTTATATTGGCAGTTCACTTTGTTTACATCAGTAATCATGAAATTCAGTAAACCATTAGGGCAACGTTGGCCGTATCCTTCACTCTTTGGAGCCCCCAAAACAGATGGGAACAATGTCCCTCCCGTAGCCTCACCAAAGGGAGCAGCTCTCGGCAGAGCTCTCCCCGACCTCTCCCACTCAGTTTCGGGCTTACCGGTCTTAAAGAACGCCGCTATGTCGCTGGCGTCCTTCGTCGTTTCTTCTGCTCCTTCCCCGGAGCTCATGGCTGCCACAACCCGAACCCGGAGCTCAGCGTGTCCCAAGTAGACACCCCCCGAAAAACGACAAATAGGTGGAACAAAATCACTCCTGTTCCGACAAAAGCGTCATTAAAGACACACGGAGGGGTACGGTAACAGGTAGACGCTAGCGGTGCCATCTGCAGACCTCCATCTTGGGGTAACGTAATTGGAAACTATCAGCCGGGGGCACCGGGTTCCTCCTCGGAGTGAAGCCGAGGGGAGAGTCGCCGTAGCGCGGAGGAGGGGGGCGGGAGGGGCCGGGTCGCTGCTCGGTGAATCTGTGTGAGCCTTCGGAAATGAGCAGACGGTGGGTCATGAAGGAACGACGGCAAATGACAGCGACACGAAAAGACAGAAAACGAGTCATTTATTGTAACAGAAGAAGAAGAAGAAGAAGTAGAAGAAGAAGAAGAAAACTGTGATATTAACGTGAATTTCTTTATACTAACTGCAAAATGTAGCCCAGACTTTTCTGATTCTTGCCCTGTGAACTATTTCTACCATGTGTACATAAAGTCTGCACATTTTGTTAGTCAAAACTGAAGGGAGGGTTAGCTGGGTGAAGCCAAACAGAGCAGGTCAGCTGTTTTGATTGTGGCTCTGTCATGTCTTTTCTCCAGTCCTGGTTGGGATCTAAACATGTGTATGTATCACTGGCGCCATCTGCAGGTCATCACCGGAACTGACCCCTGTCTTAATGGACTTTATTGATCCCCAGGGAGAAATACACTTTCCCAGCAGCTCAAGAAACACAAAGAAAACCATAATAAAACAGAAATGATACACAAGCAGTCGTCAGTCTATTAGTCACCACACTAAGATGTTACACAGGGTCATAACATAGCCTAGTGCTGCACAAATGTTTTAGGCCACCTTTAGTTTTGTTATTTTTGCAGGGTGGGAATGAGCATATATGTTTGTGTCTCATTTCCTTTTTTTCAGATACAACAAGAAAATACAGGAAATATGTGCACAACCTTAAAAGACACTTGAACTTTTCTTTTCCTTGTCTTTTTTCAAATCTGCACATTTTTTACATCTCTATATATTTATTTTTATCTAGTTATATTTTTATTTCTTGTGCATTTTGTGTATTTTTATTTATAGTTTATCAAGTACAACATTATCTGCTAAGGAGTCTGTCTTGACTATCACAGGAATTGTTATAATTGTTGAAGATAATGTACATATTTCCCATGTTGTGATGTGGATTTGCATTTAAGTTAGATATTAGAATATTAACCCATAAAGACCTAGTGCTACTGTTGTGGTAATTCCCAAATTAATTTTTCCTCTATTTGTAACCTTTCTCAAGTGATTTGTTTCCATTTATTGTAATGTTACGCTCTTTATTTTGCTTTTTTTTTTTGTGTGAAAATCACCTATTTCCCCATAGTTATTGTACTGATCATGTAGATGTCCATAAAAGCTTAGATTACAATAAATGTTATATATCAGAAACAAGAAAACTGAAGCAAAAGTGAGTTTTTCAGTAAAATGTATCATTAACTGAACATAAACCAAGTGTGTCCATCCACTGTCATTGATCCAGCTCCATGGGTTTTACTGGTGAATCAATGTTGTACAAGATGACGGTGTTTCCACGGTAACTGCAGAGCCTCTGAACATCCAAATGGGTCATATCTGATGACCATGAAAAGATGATAAACTGTATTTTACACAGGATTAGTGGATCAACAGGTATTAAACACTTTAGATCAGGAAATGATTTTAGATGTTTGGGTCTTTATGGGTTAAACAGATACAGATAGAACATTATTTATCCCTAGAGGGAAATTTGTTAAATCTAATAATAAAAACAAATTCAAATAAATATAATAACAAAACTAATATTATATCAGCTAACCAAAGCTTAAGCCTTAAGGAAATTTCCTCTGCCACTGTCTGCCCTGCAGAAACATGAAGCAATATGTGGATGATTCTGTTGTTTGCTTGAGTGAAAACAAACACACGTGAGCAGTTTTTATTGTTTACCTTTTGCTAAATGACACTGAGGGCCTCCTCAGGTAATGTCAGGTAAATATTTTCTGGTAGAGGTCGGCTGCAATAAGGAGAACATCTTGGAACGTCAACCCATGTTGGATCTTTTCAGCTGTTGAAGATGTATGGACAGAATACAGAAAGAATCAACATGGAGGTGCCTCACAACCTTCAGAAAGATCACAGAAACATCTACATCAACATACAGTTGCAGAAAAAATTATTAGACCACCCTTGTTTTCTTCAATTTCATGTTCATTTTAATGCTTGGTACAACTAAAGGTACATTTGTTTGGACAGATATAATGATAACAACAAAAATAGCTCATAGTAGTTTAATTTCAGAGCTGATATCTATCCATTTTTCATGTTTTCTTGATAAAAACCAATATCACTTCAGTTCTTACATCAATAACCATGGCCGTGTACAAACAAAAACAGTGCTTTTAGGCATTCCGTGTTTTCTTTTCTGTCTGTTTTAGTCACATGATACACACAGGAGTAAGTACTGAACTGCATAACCATTGTTTTTGATGACATTTGATGGACTAATAATTTTTGAATATACACATTGCAATACTAGTAATAGCCAGCAGGGGGGAGAATGACACTGGCAATCATCTTGCATCAGCCGCTCAGACTCTGCTTACTAATGTCGTTGTTCAAGACAAGAAAAAAAAAAAAGACTCAAGGTTTAGCTTAGTTTATAAAAGCAACTTCACAGAATGAGTAAAATCAAAGATAAGCAAAATACAGTACAGAAAAAGAGCATAGATGCTTCACCAGAGTTGCTAGAGTTCTGTTCCGGATTAATCATTTCCCCATTTCATTTGACATTTTTCAAAAGGTTTATTGAAGCTGAGTGAAAATATTTTCAGATGATTGTGTGTGATTCTAAACCCTCTATCCAATGGCAGCTGCTTGTTGTCAGTGTGTAGCACACAAGACAAGACAGGTCCCATTATCTTGATGGGTGGGTCTTAATTCCGTGCATTCGTAGATGGAGTGCATGCCATCTCACATCTGTTATCTTCAGTTTGGTCTGAATGAGCTGGATTACTTCTATCTAAATGATCTAATTAGGATCTCAAAGACCGCCTGATAAAAACTGTCTTAACTGACCTCTATCAGAGTATAAATGTGTGTGTTCCAGGTCAGTGAGCGACCCATAAAAACCATTATTTGACCAAGGAGACCGGTGAGACAGTTTCACTGTAGACGACCCCACTCTACTCTGGTCAAACACTATTTCCTTTGTCTCTAAAAGATGATCAGTGCCAAGTAGCTGGTCACGACTGCTGGATGTGATGATATAGAAGTCAAGGACCCTACTTCAGAATGTGATTTGTTCTACAGGACAATGGCCTTGTTTTGATATTACCTTGTAATTTGCATGATATGAGTCACTGTAAAGTATTTTGAGACTTCATTTATATATGCCCCAAAGACAGAACAGTGGGAAAAAATAGTTTAAAGATAGAAAGACAGACTTGAATGGCTTTGATGGCAGCTCACTGCTCCTAATGCGCTAAGTGCTAATGCTAATTCTGTGTAATGTGTGTGTTAGGATGGATAAAAAGCAGAGACTGAATTTTCATAGAGGAATAATAAAGTGGTTTATCCTTTAGTCTTAACAAAAATGAAATTATACAGTGTCATAGTTAAGAAGAAAATTTTCCAGGTGTGAATGCACTCACCCAAATACAGAATATTCAAGTGGCAAATGGAATACCTGATAATCTGTCAGAGCTCATTATACACTGCTGCCTATAAAGTTGAAATAAAATATTTTTATCTCTTTTAATGAAACGAATCAGTGACAATGTGCGTTATTCTTGATAGATACAGTGTAACTGGGACTCACACTGATTAGTGATGTGTATAAATAGGAATAAAAAGAGGAATGTGACTGAAAACTAAATTATTAACATTCGGTGACAGTGTATTTTTTTTAACATGAAAACAGTTTTTCCAAGTACAGTGTGAACAGCAGGTACAGCTAAAGTTAAAATCTCATGTGAGTTGATTTGTACCTATATGTGTGTAAAAAAGAAACAGCCTACATTTGTTAGGTAAAAACTTTAACTCATAAAGACCCAAACAACCACTGGCAACCAAGATCACCTACCAGTATAAAATGTTTAATAACTTCTGATCCATTCCATAAAACCTATCAATCCATATTTTGGTGTAAAATGTCATTAGTCATTTTTTCATGATCATCACCATTTGGACGTTCAGAGGCTCCGTAGTGAACGTGGAAACACCGTCATCTCCTACAACATTGATTCACCAGTAAAACCCATGCAGTTTGATAAATGAAAGTGGATGGAGACGGTTTACGTTCAGTTAATGATACATTTTGTTGAAAAAGTCACATTTTCCTAATTTTTCACTGTTTTTGATATTATGACAATTAACTTTAATCTGAGCTGTTATGAATATCTACATGATCACTGAATTAAATATGGGAAAATACCACATTTTTATTGAAGGAATGCAAAATACAGAGAATAATATTATAATAAATCATGATAAATCACTTAAGAAAGATTCAGTAGAGAGAAAAATTAATTTGGGAACTGCTGGAAAGGTAACTCTGGGTCTTTATGGGTTAATATTCATCTAATATGCTAATAAGCTTATAATAATACTTATCCTTAGTACAAATATTTATGCCAGGTGCTGTGTGTCAGGATGAGTAAAATGCAAAGTAAAACATTGTGAAGTAGAATTTATCGGCATGATTACACTCACCCAAATATGGCGTTTTAGGATTTTCAAGTGATAAAAACAAAGATGTGATAATCTTTCACAGCTCATTACTTTTCAACCATTTTTTTTTCTTCCAAGCACAGTGTGAACAGCTGGTGACCTACAGCTAAACTTAAAATTTCATATGAGTTGACTTTGTGACTATTTGTGTTTAATTGAGGAGATTTTATTTTTATATTAAAAAAAGTTTAAAATTTAGCTAATATGCTAATTATCTTATGATACTACCTGCCAAAATGCTAATGCTAATGCTAGGTGCTTTGTGTCAGGAAGGGTCAAATGCAGCCCTTCGGGGACTTCACCTTTAAGCCTTTCGTATTCTGTCAAAAAGTATCTGTATAAAAAAAGTAAAAGATGTTTTTCTCTTGAGAATGGGTTTGAGCCTATAGAATCTAAACGCTAACCGCATTTAATTCCACATGGCTAAAACATGATCTGAAGCAGAACGAATGAAAATATACAGATGAGAACAAAGTGGAGTAGTGCTGGTGGACTTTAATAACTCAGGACTGTTGAATGGCTGACCCCTGCCTTCAGGTGGTTTCATTCCCACAGTGACTGCTACCAAATAGCAATATATCCCTCTGAAATGTCACCAGTAATTACTCCAGTGCTCTGAGACAACCTTTGAAATGAAAGAAAGCAGGTAGTGATCGCGGCCCCTCTCGCTCACTGCACCCGTCTCTCGTTTCCTTTGTCCACACATCCCCAATGCACTCTGTACCATTGTTGCAAGAAACCTCTATGTGCTAAATTGTTCTCATTGTAGATCACTGTTTATTGTGGTTATGTATGTGTATATGTGTGTGTGTGTGTGTGTGTGTGTATGTGTATGTGTGTTACGCTCCCAGCAAATTCATAAGAGTCTGAAGTGCACTGTGTGGTGTCACCTCATTGGTCCTCCCCTGCTGTGCTGTCATAATTCTGTGGAAGAAAAGAATAATAACAGCAGGTGGGACTGACACAATCTCTTTCTCTCCGTGTTCCTCACATACATTTATACACACACACACACACACACGTGTCCCTGGGGTGCAGCTGCAGTATCCTGAATGGTAAAGGCTAAGAGGTTAAATGGACTTCCACGTGGACAGTGTAAATATCCTCTCAGACCCATACAACTGTGTAGATTCAAGTGTGTTTGTCTTTAACGGCGGCCTCTTGGGATAAAAAGTGAACTCAGGAGCGGTGTAAAAAAACTGCAGTTCCTTCCTTATTTCCACTAATATAACTTAGTTTCTTGTGTTTTTTAACCTATACACATAACCATAAAACATACAACACAACCCCCGTCCCCCAACAAAAGTATTGGGACACACTGAGATTGCAAAATACATCAATATTTCCATATATATTAATATTTCCTAAGTTTAATGGGAGAATTTTCTTCCTAAATGAGGTGTAAACTTTTATGTTGTGGTAGAAATGTATTATTTACAGTCAGAGCACGAAAAATGTTTTAGAATTTTAGAGGTAGAACATTTGAAATCATTGTCATGGATAAAAAAGAAACAAAATCAATGTGGAGAGAAATTAAGTAAAAACCATGTCTGAGGCATTTTGAATGCAAAGATAACAATTTAAACTAAACTAACCAATGCAATGCAATGATATTTATCACAAAATAAAACTATATGATGACATTTGGCATTATTACTTTGTAGCCCAGACCCCTGTTAGAAAAGAGACACCTGAATTCAACGTGTCCCAATACTTTTGTTCAAATAGTGTAGCAGAGATTTGTCTATCCACGTCAAGGAAATCTTTATCATCCCTGAGGGGTAATTAGATTTACAGCCAGCAGTTAATCACAAACACAAACACATACAAGGAACAATAAACATGACATTTCTTAATAAGACCTACTTAGAGTTGTTTAAAAGGACAATACCAACATGAATAAAAGAGTAAAGTCAGTTGGTTGTGCTTCTCAGTAACACATACAGTACCTGTGGTCAGAGGGGGATCGTCCTGTGGTGGAGGCTCAGGTCGACCAGGACAGAACCAGCTTTCTTCAGTGTTCTGGTTTTGAGGTTTTTCAGGGTACCGCCTTTGACGTTGCTGCACGCTTTTACAACCAACTCAAAGCTGATTTTTATGTTTAAATTAATGGATCCATACCAGCAGATAAAAGAGAAGGGGAGCACAAATTCAATTAAACAAGAATAAAACATTTTCATAAATTCGCTTTCAAAATTAACCCGTAAAGACCCAAACAGCCACCGGTGACACAAACCATCAACAGATCTAAACTGTTTAATACCTGGTGTTCCATTAATTCTATCAGTCCATGTTAATAATTGGTGAAAAACGCATTTTGTCATCTTTTCATGGTCATCAGAGATGACCCATTTGGACGTTCAGAGGCTCTGTTGTTACCATGGAAACACTGTCATCTTCTACAACATTGATTCACCAGTAAAACCCATGGAGTTGGATCAATGACAGTGGATGGAGACACTTGTTTTTACATTTAGTTAGCAATATCTTTGCTGAAAAATTTACTTTTTTTTTTCATTTTTCTCTGTTTTGATATAATTAACTTTGAATTTACTTTGAGTTTCCATGAACATCTACATGATCTGTGAATTAAATGTAGGAAAATACATGATTTATACCAAAAAAATGCTAAATACAAGGGATATAATTGTAAAAGAAAAAAAAGGGTGATAAACTAGTTGAGAAAGGTAGAAATAGAGAAAAATTCATTTGGGAAGTGCCACAAAAGTAGCACTGGGTCTTTATGGGTTAAAATTACAGAGATGTGCATTTTTGTGCACACAGCATCAACCTGGGACTCAAACATAAGCTTGATATAATTTAAAATGCCAAGGTATTTATGCTTTGTAAATCCTTCAACGGCCTGATTGTCCATAACTACAGAGATGCTGGGTGCCAGACTCTCACTAAAGTCCACAATAAAATCCTTAGTATTGGCCACATAGACCCTCAAGAATGAAGAGTTACACTATTGAAATAAATCTGCCACCACAGGGTTATGATCAGTATTTTCATGGATCAGTAGGGACAGAAGTTGTAATGCCCTGCATGTTGGTATTGACAAGCATTTGTCTATCAAAAAAAAAAAAAAAAGTGGAGATAAAACACAATTTTGGGTTACAGCTATTGTTGCAACACTAGCTTTGGTATAAGAAAACAAAAAACTAAAAATAGAAAACAATAATAAGACAGATAACTAAGAAATAATTATGATAATGACAATAAAAAGGCAAGATACCATGTTTAGCCCTGTATCACATGTATATGAATAAAATGTCATAGTTACATTTGCACTATGTGTCCTCATGAAAATAATAATAAATTGATTAAGAATTCAAAAGTAATGACTACAGTAAAAAAAAAAAAAAAAAAAAAAAGACAGAGAGAGAAGAAGAAACGGGAGAGCCAGACACTTAAAATAACACAATAAGCCTCAAACACTGATTCACTGGCTCCATGAACACAAGCAATAGATAATAATAAATATAGAGGATTCTGTGAGTGGTCATTGTTTTTTTTAGCCACTGTAAGACCTGCCAAAACAATTTATTTTTAGTTAAAATTAGTCTGAAATGTGACATGTATAAGCATAATGGGCGCGCAAGGAGATATAACATCTCTCATGAAACTCCAGTTTTTCTGCATGTCTTCATAATAGTCACCAGATCTAAGGATGAACCCCACAGTATGTAGGGTTTTTAGTCCTGCATAATAAGAGGTAGTTCTGATCCACTGCATATGAGATGATGGGGCTGCCCTTTCATTTCAGCAGGTTTAGACACTGGCCAAGACACCTGTTTTGGCTGAACACAGACATATATTATTTGGTAGATATAGAATATAATACAATGTAAGCTGTATATAATTAGGTTCATATAATGATGAGAAATGTTTTCTGTGGCCACCATGTGAACACTGACAACTAGCCTCAAAAAAGAAAAAGCTGGCACAATATGTTAAAAGCAAATTAAAGAATTAAAGGATGCGGCAGAATTAAAAGTTACTTCGACTTGTATTTAGTTGTAGAAAGTATGAATACGATATATGTGAAGCACTTCTGTGAAGCAGAGGCCGAGTTGGCTGTGATGTCATGACATGATCATGCCTTCAAAGCGATTCCGAAGAACGAAAGGAAAAGGGACTGTCTTGTGTTCAATGGTGAAATACAATTTATATTAGAAAAGTAAATCTAAAAAAACCTTAATTTTATGTTGTTGCCCAAAATTGTAGTTTACAAATTGAGTGGTTAAACTACAAAAATTTACCCAAAAAGCACTTGAACTACTTGACGCAGCACAAAATATGAATATAGTTTAACTACCTACAAGTTACAGCAAAATGTAGTTGAACTACATCGCTCAACTGCATGAAGTTTAAGTCTCCCCAACACTGCCTTCCACTCAAGAAAAAGTTCCAATTAAATGTTGGCACAGGAAGGCATTTACTACTTTGTAATGTTGTCATTTCTTTTTATAACCCTTCGTAGTGTGTGTCTGGGTGTAATTTTGTCCAGTTTTTTCTGCAGACAACAGTACAGCACAGGGTTTTCACTGTCACATATTTTTGCTTCAAAATGCACCACAGAGTCTCCATTGGGGACGAATGAGGGGCTGCATCAGGCCAGTCCAGGACCCCCATCCTCTTTGTAACATACTGTGCGGTTGTGCTTTGTTTTACTGGAATCTGCATGTGTGTCCCTTGAAAAATTGACACTTTGAAGGCAGTGTCTGTCCTCCAAAATCCTAATATATTTTTCAGCAGTAATGCGAAAGTGGGAAGTGGAAATGACCTTTGTCAAGGACAGTGACAGAGCTCTAGACCATGATCGACCCTCCACTGACTGGTGATCTATCACTGATACCTCAGAGCTCAGGGAAGTTGATGACACCTCCTGACCCCTTTGACATAAGGCTTCATTTTGGTAGAGCAAATTTTAACTGGCATCTGAGTGTTGTACTTGACAAAGGTCTGCCGCAGTAATCCATGAGGTTCTATCAGCTATAGATATTGATGCCTTTTGAGGGGTCAAAGATCATGGCGTTCAGCTGAAGCTAGCATTCTTGCCCTTTACAAACTGAAATACATCCAGATTCCTTGATATCTTAGAAGAAATATATTTTATGTATTGTGCACTGTAGAAGTTCCTTTTGAACCGAATCCTGGTTACAATCACTTGTTCCCATCGCCTGTGTGGAATCATATTCATTATTTTAAGTCACTATTAGCCCTAAATTACTCCTGTTCCAGCTGTTTCTTGAACATGCTGCAGCCTGAAAGAGAGGAGTGGATGTATATATTTACAAATCAAATGAAGATGACAAAGCAGACATGTTGCGTCTGTAGTGTCTGGAATCTACAATAAAATTTTAGTACATTTTTAATACTATATACAAGTATGTTTACACTTTCCATTTAATTCCAACTATTTCTTATTTGGTGCTTGTACTTTATCTGCAGCTCTAGAGTATTAATGGAAAGATGATATACTAACAAGGCTGTTGGAGGATTCTGTCATGAAGTTGCAAATGAGTTTGCTTCTGTCACATCTGTATGAGTTGAAATTTATTATGTAGGTGAAATTACAATAACACTGACACTGTGGATGATGTTTTCTGGAAGTTAATACTAGCTTTGCAGGTTTCACTTCCGGCTCTTCCCCAGTTCCAGCCGCTTATTCAAATATGGTCATAAATATATATA
>JAPQRP010000003.1:20219857-20230249 GCA_037367295.1 Apogon hyalosoma
GAGGAAGCCGGAGTACCCGGAGAGAACCCACGCAGACACGGGGAGAACATGCAAACTCCACACAGAAAGATCCCACCAACTGGTGTTGGAATTGAACCCAGGACCTTCTTGCTGTAAGGCACAAGTGCTATCCACTGCACCACCGTGCCGCCACACATTTCATAATTTTATGTATAAAACTGTTTTCTCTGGGAGTGGTCTGGTTGAGTTAATTTGTATTGTTCAAGCAAAAAAATTTAAGCTGTTTTTAATTTGCACAACAAATCATTCAATGAAAAGCAAAAAGAATGGTTAGAGTATTGATGTTTCTTTTGATGAAAGTTGTACTTGAAGCATTGTTACAGTTGAGGGGGCTTTGAGAAATTCTTCGTCTTCCAAAGGGGGGGGGACAAACTGAAAAGGTTTGAGACCCACTGGGCTGCAATGATGCATCCAGATGAGTTGAGTAATGATTCAATAATGCTTGAACGTTGCGTTTGCATCCAGTGTAAAAATGGACTAACACAGAATTGCTCATATTTCATCCTGTTCTCAAACCATAAATGAAAAATGACAACTTTATTGAACATGAGCTGAAGCAACTAAATCAGTTTCGTCAATCTGAAATGGGGGACAATGTGCATAAAGGCTCTCGGTTTTCCCAGGGTCGTCTTTATCATCAAATATGAGGTGGATTAAAGCTGACAGTCGGGCTTTGACCTCATAGTCCAAGTGCCACTTTGGATCCGACGTGGACGAGGGAACGTTAAACACTGACCGTCTCTGTCTTCTCATTGAGTTACATGTGCAGGTCACGCGATGTGTATTAATGGATGACAGTGAGTGCATGTGTGTTAAATCGCGCCTGTGCACACTCGGGCCCCGGTGTCACATTGAGTCCAGTTGCAGCCATGTAGGTGCTTCCGATGGTCTTTATCTTCTCCACTCCGCTGAACTTTGGCTTGGACAGCAGCTGTGGACACACAAAGGAATGCAGAAAATAACAAAGCCTTGGGTGGAACAGGACAGATATTAGTCTAATTCTATCACTTTCGCTGCTTTTTCCTACTGCTCTGTGACATAACCAGGCGTTGTTTGCTTCTTACTGTTTTTCCAAATTGTCAGACAGCCTGGATTATCAGTATGAGAGGTTTACCTCATCAAAGTCTGCTATGATCTCGTTGAGGAGTCGGAGGCACTCCAATCCCTCCTTATTGACATCTGACTCTGTGTAAAACTCTTTGAAGTCTGGGATGGAGGCGAACATCACACACACCGACTCATAGGACTGATGATAAAGGTCCTGATAACAAGCAAGAGGAAGAAGAAAAAGAAGAAGATGATGAAGTTGTGTCGTATTGATCGAGCAGCGGTGAAGGTTTCAGTCAAAAGAAAACAGCGATTGCAATGAAGACTGTTAAGAGGAAACTATAAAGCTTTATATGAGAGTCACTGTAATAAGAGTTAGTTAGCGCTTATTATTAACCTTTTAATATGTTAGTAAAGGATTATGAATTATTTATTATTACTGTAGATAAGAACCTTTCATAGCATTAAAAACATTTATGATGCTTCCCCAACTTACTGAACTAAATTGATCTAAAGTGAGAACAATGCCTCATTTAGGACAAAACATGCTTCTTTCCTATCAGTGAATGAGGCGATTACAGTGATAAATGAACCGAGACAGGGATTAACTACCAGCCCTGCATTTTGTGGACAACCTGCTCTATCTCCACAGCCACAGCCAGCAGCAATATAATGCATTTATTGACACATTATGGACTTGTTGCAGCTTCCTCATCTGGAATGAGCACTGCATTGTGGTCAAGGTTAATAAAATGTGACTGAAAATACTTAAAGGAACGGTTAACCCTCAAAGACCTGAAGCATCTACTGATCAAAAAGGTTGAAGAACTTCTGAAAGCACTGATCCTACATGTAAATAATTCAGGTAAAATGCAGTTTCTCAGCTTTTTGGCAACATCACACATGAACCATCTGGATGATCAGCGACTCCATTGTTAAAGTGGAAACATCATCATTGATTTACCAGTAACTCCCATGTAGTTTGACAAATGACAGTGATTGTAAACACTTGTTTGTATTGATATACAGTTCTGTGCAACAGTCTTAAGCCACCACTAGCTTTGTTATATTTGCAGGTTTAAAATGAGTAAACATATTTATATTTAATTCTCTTCTCTTCAGATAGAACAAGAAAATGCAAGGAATATGTGGACAGCCTTAAAACATACACAAAAAACTGAAGTTTAACTGAGGGTTAAAGTCATTATTTAGTGTGACCCCTGACCCCATGACAAGAAGCATCACAAACGTGACGTGTTGAAAGAAACCTGGTATAAAACATCAGGAAATGAATGCAGTAAATATCATATCGTCTGAAAAAACAGTATGTTAAGTGCAAATGGAGGTCATACTAAATACAACCACTTTTGTTTATATAAGATGTTTTTTCCCTGAAAGTTTTGTTCTTATTGTTGTACATATGTCACATATGTCTAGACTGTATCTTAATACAGAGACTGAGAAATATATATATATACATGTGGTAACTGAAACTTTCCTAAACCCAAAAACCTAATGTTGGCCAGTGACTTCAGCGCAATACTGTATTTTGCAGAAAAAGTCACTTGTTTCTTCAGTTTTTTGTGTTTTGATGATATGACCTTTGGATTTACTTTGAACTGTTATGAACATCTACATGATCAGTAAATTAAATATTGGAAAATATCAGATTTTTACTGAAAAATGCAAAATGCAGTGAATAATATTATAACAAATGGTGATAAACCGCCTAAGGAAAGTTAGATGCTGAAAAAAACACATTTGGAAGTCTTAACAAAAACAGGTCTTTAAAGTTTAATAAAGGATCTGTTGTTGTTATTGTTTTTACTTTAGATCCAGGAGGAGCAAAAAACAGTGAGTGCATAATAGAGAATGACTACATCTTAATAAAGAATCAAAAATCTGTGTTTATGATGCCGTTACGAGCAATAACAAACACCAGGTTTTTTGTTGACATTCCACACTGTTAACAAGTGTTTATAAGTGCTAATAAATGTCTTAAAACAAATGAGGTTAACAAGCATCAAAAAGACTTACAAGGGCTTCATTAACCATTAACTAATGCCTATTGCAAGGACCTTAATGTAAAGTATATTCATGTCTGTGGGGATACTGGGTCACTGCAGCAGCAAAACACCACTGATCATCAGAAAGACAGAAGTAAGAATAGAGCAAATGAGCAAGAGACCAAAAGACAGCACTGGAATGAATGAAGGAGAAACATAGGAATGGGAAGTATGTTGGGAAAGTAGGCTACATCACTCGCAGCATGTATGCAACAGCAGTGGAGCATGAAGAGCAAAACAAGGGACATGAAAAGAGAGAGTCTGTCAAATCACAGCGGGACAGAATATGATGCATGTGATGTTTAACACGTGCCAAAATAAAGGAAGAGGCTCACAAAAGCGTCAAGTGTTTCGTATGATGGGATGTGTACTGAGTGTCCTCGCCTTTGCACCTCATTTTTCCAGTTTCGTCCCAGGAAGTGCTCTGCGACGTGGGCGGGTAAGACGTTCTCCAACAGAACCCGGTTGAGGTTCTCCATGGTTTCGATCTCCTCGCACTCCCTCTTGAACTTGTCCCTCCACAGGAAGTCCAACCTACAGTAATATTCATTCTGTTACAGGAGGACACAGAGTAAAGAGACACCTGCGTCATTCACACCCAGCACTCAGGCCACAGAGGACAAAAAAAAAAAACAAACAAGAAATACCAAGAGGAAAAGTTAATGTTTTCAGCTTCATTTGGTTTGTGTAAGAGAAACCTCCAAGTGTGTGTGATTCAGCCTCTTACGGTCCTCCAGCGCAAATAGGTATTGGTCCATGAAGCGAGAGTTCTCTTTGTAGAGGAGCGGCAGTTCTAATCATCGTCATCAAATGGAAGCTTTATACGATTTCTGGATAACGTCACCACAAGAAAATGAAGAGCATGCTTGGTATTCATAGAAAATTAATGTTCCAATAAGATGACAATGGAACTGTGCTCCGTTCTCATTGCTCAAGGAAATAAGGGTGTAGATGGGACTGTTTTGCATACAATATAGCCACCGCTTCTTTTACTTTGCTTATTCAAGCTTGGGGGAAGTTTGAAATGCATCTAAATATGTCAACAAGACTCATCCATCAAGGTCAAAACATCCCAGGAGTGTACGTTTTCGCATCAGATGTCGTCCCCTGAACGCACCACCATTATCCTTGTATACATATGATCGCTCCAGGCTACCTGTGGGCTGGTCCCTATACTGTGTACAGAGGTGTGTAGGAGTGTTTCCAGGATCCTATGAGATATACTTTGTGTGTCTGGATGATAAATGTGTGCACTGAATATCTTTCCCATGAGATTATAGAATGATGCCAATTTAGCAGGTTCCTACAGAATTATACCGCTCCACCACTTAATTTGGTGCTTCAGTGTTGAGCAGGGTTATTATAGTTAGCAAAAACTAAAGACTATAACTAGCTCGAATGAAAGAGAAATAAATTGAATATAAACAGAAACTGCAATGAATGATGCAGCATGAACTAAAATGAAATAGAATCAGGATGCAAACCCTTTCATTTCAGCCTTATTTTTGTTTTTCACCTCAATTGGGATGCTATAAAATGACACTTGAATGAGAATAAAATGGATTTGCACAATATATAGGCTAACCTTTAAGAAATAATGGCTTTATAAATCGCAGCTGATGGACATAAATCAAGCATTAACTCATAATCCCAGAAAAAATTACAGTAAATCTGGATAAAATGCAACAATATTAGGCCAATTCCTCTACTCATGCAGTTAACAAAATAACATACCAAGCTGAAAAACTATAGTTACAGGTGAGTATGGTGGGGTCAAAGCACCTAAACGGACTTTAGACTGAAAAAGAGACTTTAGTACGATTTTGCAAATTTGGAAAATGAAATTGTAGATTGCTGATAAACATCCACAACATGAGAAGTATTTTGAAAGTGTGATGAATGGTTGATCGTGTTTTTTCTAGCGCCCTCTTGTGGCTCACTGATTGTGATTTTTTTTTTCCTGAAGAAAATTTTTATACTCTTTTATTTCCTGCTAAAATCTCACCTCGGTGCTGCTTCTCATTTAGACAGAAGAATAAAAAAATCCATGTAAAAAGAGTCAAGTGTCTCACCACTTGTACTTATACCCTTTATAAAGACTAATTATAATTCCCAAACTCTAACTTACAGACTTATAAACTCTGGTGTTGAACTTGCATCAGAAATAGACACTGTCTCTCTATGTGTAAATATATGTGTTCCTTTCACTTTGGAAAACAGATAGGATCTCCACGAGTCTACAAAGTAGGCCAGCAGATCAGGAAGCTCATTCCAGATGCTGTTTAGAAACAAGCTAACAAGGCTGCAAATGAGCTCTGCTCCATCGTGCATCTGTTCTTGAGGGATGAATTACAGATGCCTTCACTCTCCTAACCTGCTTTCTCCTCCCTTTTGCTAAATGGCTGGGAATTAGGCTCATTAGGGATCCACGTGGAATTTTACAAGTCAAATTCGGTGAAAACGAGCAAAAAGCCTAGAAAATAAACGCTGTTATCTGACTTGTTGCCCTTTTTAGATCGCCATACTTCACAGGAGCCCCTGGTGACGTCACTTATAATTCTTTTTGACCTGCTTCAAGACTTGTTTTGATGGTAATTAATGAAGCATTTTATCAGATTAATTTCAGCCAAACAACAACACCCAGAAGGACAAACCCAATTAGTCTCGAAAGACCTTGAAAAGAGTGTAGCTTGGAATAAAATATGACAAAAAAACGAACACAGCAAAGTTTGTGTTTCCGGAGTAAACGTCCCCCTCCCTCCTGGTGACGGTGACCCAGAATGGAGCTGTTTGGTCCTTCTACGGCTCTCAGGGGAGTCCCAGTTTTGGTTACAGTGGCTCTGGGGGAGGGGAGCCTTCCTGTGCTGAACATCTGCTTCGGGGTCAGAGCTGATGGATGATACCCCAAAAAAGATAAAACGTACAAATGTGTGTCAGCTGAATCTAGTTCCCGTATGAACTGGAGATACTGGACACAGACTAGATAAAAGCGATGAGCCAAACAGGCGGCTCTAATGCAACAGAAATGTCCGTCTGAACATGTTTATCCATCTTCTATCAGACTGAATACAGTTTGTTCCAAAATTCAGACTGAAAAGGACTGAAAAGAAATTCAGCTCACATCCACTGCCATCACATCTTTCTACATTTGATCAGAGGGAAATGAAATCCTGTGATAAAACAGGGAAAGGCATTGTAATGATCAATTTAAGAAAGTACGTACCTGCCTGGCTAAGACCAGTAGTGTAATAAAGAAGATGAAGAGAGACACGGAGCCCATGGTCTTTAGATCCTTCAAGACCCCCGGTCTAGGGAGAAAGGTACACAGATATGATTCACCATGACTTGCTTTAAATTATGCAGCATCAAATGTTAAAGTTAGTTTGAATAAGAAAGATTAGATTAAACCACTCTTTAAATTACTAAAAACACACCCTTTATCTTTAATAACAGGCCACATTCACCATTGCACTGTTCATGCTTCACATTGATAACGTAATGTCACAACTTTTATTTCCACCTAAAGTTGCATTATTTTTGGCCAAGATCTTATATTAATGATGGGAGAATCAGACCACTGTGCAAAGTCTTCTCTATCACATCCCAAAGATTCAGGTCTGGACTCTGTGGTGGCCAATCCATGTGTGAAAATGATCCTTGAGCCCCTTTCACAATCTGAGTCTGATGAATCCTGGTATTATCATCTTGGAATATGTCAGTGTCATCAGCATATAAAGAAATCCACTAATGTTCAGAACTGTTCATTCAGGTTCAGCTGACCTCATTTTATGGACACATAACATTGTTGAACCTAGACCTGACCAACTGAATCAATCCCCAGATTATAACACTGCCCCCACAGGCTTGTACTGTTGGCACTAGGCCTGATGGGTAATCACTTCATCCACCTTTCTCATCACTCTGGTACAGTCCAATCTTGATGCTTCCTATCAAACTGCTGGTTGTTTAAGAAATGAGAAGCTACCCACAGCATTAGTTACAGCATTAAAGCACTTCTTGCTGCTTAAAAACATTAATCAGTGAAGTAATTATCCAATGGAAGGGTGCTCTGATTCATGGGCACTTTTTTTGGTTGTATTTGTGTATACTTGTGTTATTATGTGAAGTGTAACTTTAAATCTGGATGTACTGTCTTTAAATGTTTTGTGAAACTTCCACTGGATTAAGTGTAAATTAATCTTTATTTTGCAATGCAGTCTAAGTGAATAATTCATTAAAGTGAACTTCAAACTTCATGGTAGAGCAAAAATCAGTGGTGAAGTCCTTTGTGTCGTAGCTCAAATATTATGAAAAACATCAGTGATCTATAATGTTGACATTTTTCTGCACTGACGACATTTTCTTTAGGATCATTCCCATGTAAACTGTGCTGATAAAAATACTCATTAGTTCAAACTAAGTATATGCATGTGAAGTCCTATAGAGCGCTGATCTATAATTACTTATCTCTGTCTTCAGTTGAATGCCTTGGGTGCATAATGTGAGAGAGCAGAACTAACATGCTAATTCTGTTTCTTTTTTGTTATTCACAACCTTATAATTTACCGACCCTCCTGACCCACAATAATGTCACTTAATTTCAATAAAGTGTTTTAATCTTCACTGCAAAAATAATCAGCTTTAATTGAACTTCACTTTTCTGGTTTTGTAGCCCTGCAATGAACTGGCGACAGGTGCATGGGGTTTAAAATGAATGTGAATGAATGATATTGTGCATTATTCATTCAATACTAAAGCAGACAAAGCGTTCACAGAAGCAGAATACCAAACTCTGTAACAATCATACTGTGTGTGAATATATTCAGCTGGATTCCTATGATACGCAACGTGATGAACACAATTAAAAATGACAGTGTGACTACAAATTGGAATTTTGTCTGAGTACAATGAATGTGAATATATAGATTCACACCACATCCGCCAGTATCACAGATGTCTCTCACAGTAGTGACGGACATATTAACAACATTATTGATTCATTTTTATCCTTAGCCTTTGATTTTTTCCTTTCCAGAAGTATGGCTTCACTCTTTATGCTAATAAAACCAAAGCGGAAAGAAACACAGAGAGGAATATGAGGGTAAGTAAAGTAGTTCTTCTCTCTCAGTGCCCTGAAAACTTTTCTCATAATAGGATATTTTCAGCAGCAGGAGCTGCAGCTGTCAGTCATATTTGAGAATGAATTCAGCTCCATCAACACAAACTGTTGTATCTCGCTCTGCCACTCATCATCCTCTTCTACACAGGTTACACTTGATTGACAGTCATACAGGATATTGCATCTTCAGCATTACCCAGTCCCTGAGGACCAGGAGCAGGTCTCGTTTTAATGGGCTGTGCTCAGTCAGTGTGGAGCTATTGAGCAGAGTGCAGGGGTCAGAGTGGGGTGGGGGCAAACACATCACTTTGGCCTTAAGTGGGTTTAATAATTGATCCATTATAGCCCAGATTAGAAATGTGTGAGAAGACGAGAGTGAAGACATGTTTCCGGGTACCTGTCCAGTGTTCCAGTTGGATACAGCGCTTTGCTAAATCCATCCAGCAGGGAGGCGTGTGTCTGGAGGATGATGATGTTGTAGATCACCAGGGCAACCAGCATCACCACCATTTTCAGCTCATAGTTGATCCTGAGGAACACCGAGCACGACACCAGGCCCAGTATGCAGCAGTAGATAAAGTACTGGAGGCAAACGTGGTGAGAGAAAAACCTTGAATCTGACATGAAGTACTGTTTTCATCCTTTAACATCCCCAATAGGAAAAAAGAAATAGGATTTTTTTGGGCATTTTTTATTTCCTTGAGGCAATAATGACAAAAATCACTACCTGGTTTTTCAGATCCCACATATTTTTTAAACAGATATTCATGATAAAAGTATTGTTTTACCACCCACACTGAAAAGAAGAATGAAAAGAAAAAATAAACAGTATTTTGAAAACATCTAAACAGTGGGTATTGAGACATTTTATTTAATTAAAAAAAAAAAAAACAAAAAAAAAAAAACAGAAATTCTTTATTTTAGTTTCACCATAAAAGTTAGTTTTACCATAAAAGGTGAATCTAGCTGTTGGCTTAGCATCACCACCTTTAGTGTATTCCACAGAGACTAATTCAACCAATAGCCTAGCTTCACTAACTTTAACAAAACCACTGGTTTAGCATCACTACCTTTAGCTTTTAATATAGGATTTTATATCAGCTATTTGGATTATTTAAACTACTATAAAACTACTATAAAATAGTTGTTATTCTAGAATGTTACATAATTCTGTTCATTAAGACAGTAAAATCTGCAGTAGAACATGTAAAAAATATTTGAAACCAGCTCTCATTTCAGTTTTTTGTGATAGAACATCCTGTAAGAATCTGATCCGAAAAAGTAAACTATTTCATAACACAGTGAGGTTAAATATATTTTTGTATAACACATTTAGTCTGAGTGGAGAGTGTAAAGTGCTGTGAAAGTGGTTAAGCAGGAGATTCAAGGGTTAACTAAACAAAAACATGACTCTGCTTTCATCTGACATGCATTATCTATTACATTATAGATGATCTACCATTATTTCTCATCCTTGCAGGTTCTGCCAAATTGTAAATGTCGACCATAATGTATGCGAGGATGACAATCGTGAAAATGTGTCTTTATTATTTCATTATAACAGGTTAGCAGTGGATGTGCTGCTGTGACGCTGGTGAGTCAGCCAACACAAAGTTACAAAGCAGGAATAGAACTGGAGTTTGCATACTGACGGTAAAAATCCATCAATATGTCAATACGCTTACACAACAAAAACAGATTTCATTTATGTAATACCACAGAATAAAAAAGTAGCCATTCTGAAAGTATGTACTAACATCTCCAATGTGAACCTGGCTACATGTAAGATATACTTTTTGTAAGACGTCAGAAGAGAAAAAGATTGGAAACTATTGGTTCAATCTTTAACAAATAATTTGATTTTAAGAGCTTATTTATTGTGTAAAATGTGTATCTGATAAGAAACATGTCAACTAGGAGGAACAATGTTTGTCTCTGAGATGTAGCACAAAATGGAAACACTTAAGTAAAGTACATACCTCAAATCAGTGCATGTACAGCACTGAAGTGTTTTTCCTACTATTAAAACCATTACAGGCACAGCACTGAAGTGTTTTACTGCACGACTGCTGAATCAAAAGGAAATAGTATGCGGAGAGTTCTCCACAAATGTGAGTTTTTTTTTTTTTTTACATTTTA
>JAPQRP010000003.1:20235248-20257621 GCA_037367295.1 Apogon hyalosoma
CAAATGCCGTAAGAAGGAAGTCTGCGCTCTCCAAGTGCTTTTCTAGTTTTTATGTGGGTTCTTCATCCTTACATTTTCTACCCTGAATAACAAATGGAATCCTGTCTGATACAACAACATTTCCTCTCACCATGTTGAAGACTGCCATCACCAGTATAAGAGCGGTGGTCATCATGGTGAGGACCAAACGCAGCCAGGGGTTATTGGTGACGATGATGCGGGAGGAAGTCGGGAACCAGGAAAGAGAGCAAGAGGAACCTTTTCGTCCCTGCTGAGAGGACATAAATGAAAAGAGGAAATGTTTATAAGAAAAAGAAACAGGTTGAACAGAACATCAGAACCTTCTCCATCACTGTTCCCTCATTCTTTTCTTATTTTGTCTTGAAAAGCACTATATAAGCATCATCATCATCAATATTATGTTGTTGTTGTTGTACCACATAGAACATCTTTAATAGGCTTTGACCAGAGTTTATTTATCACATTAACACCAAAGGGTCACAATTCTGAAAATTAATAATTATAATAAATTTGCTAAAATATCAAGTCTTATTCCAAATCACTGACATAACCCAGAGTCTAATCCCTTTAAATAAATTCCACTAGAATCTACAGCAAATAAGCACTAGTTTAATGGAAATGATTCTGAAAATAATGGTCAGGATATAAGTTGCTGTGCTGTGCGTAGCCTTAACTACTCCATATCACATACTTAATGTATAGTATATGTTTTCATTTTTATACTTGTGTATAAACGCACTTTATATTTATGCACTTTGTCCGAGAGTGTCGGTCAATCCATGGGGGCACCTGTCTTTCATTACTCTTATTTAAGTACATTTTTTCTTGTTTTTTCTTGTTTTTATTTAACTTTTAATCGTTTTTTTTTACTGTTAACTGTCTTTCATGTACCTTTTACTGAGCTCTTGCAACCTGTTTCCAGTGCAGTTTCTTTTCTACAAATGGCAAATAAATTAATTCTGATTCTGAAGTTTGATAAAAGATTTAACTTGCTGAATGTGTAAAATAACATACAATATTTTTATGATGGTGTTTGATATTGTCTAATAACATGAGAGGAAAGCTTTTTAAGGTGACACATCAGACAAAAATGAATATGAAGTGTATACTATTGTGATAATTCTCTCTTGTGTATGACAAAAACTGTTGGATATTTTCAATTAAAAAAACAAAAACATTTTACAACCAGCAGTAATGTCACATTTATATATTTCTAACATATTTCCATTTTCCAGGAAATTTTTTTGATTGAATGTGCTCTATCACAGATAAAAGAGCATATCCTGTAATATGCTTTAAAAGATAATATTAAGACTATACACACTTACAGTGTGTTTGAGTATATGTAACATGTCTTCCTCATTAGTTGCTTATGTGCTTTTTTACTGCACAAATTTTTATTGAGAGGATGCTGAGCAGTAAATGATGGTTAGCACAAATCTCACTGAAGTAGATTTCTGGGTCAGGACACATTCAAGGTTATTGATAGCCCCCTGTTAATTAGAAGTGACCCACTTACAGGGTGATAATATTCTCTTGAGAAAGAACTAAGGGGAGAGACAGGCTCTTAGGGGAGAAATCATTTATTGATGCTAGCGCTTGTGACAGGTAGCAGTTGACGCTGGAGACAACTAATAACTCTGGGATAGCGAACAATGGCAGTGAGGCGCTGAGAGACCTAGAAGAAGACTGCAACTGAGGGGATTCATCCTCGAAACATCCTATTATCCCTCTCTAGCAAATAAAGTATCTACACAGAAGAAAACAACATTCTAAACCACAATTTAGTACCTACTCAAACTCACATTTCTGTCATGTTTTCAGTGTCTGATGAAAGTTGCGAAAAAAATTTATGCCAAAAATAACGGATGAGTGAAATATACTATTTATATATTGTGGAGATGCATACTGACTGCAGAAAGCATTACAGTTACATTGCGGTCGTATTGTGTATTTAGTAAAGAGCAGCATTCACATGGACTCTAGTATTCAACTAATAATATCAATACCAAGCAATTTACAATAAAAATGCCTCATGTAGCCACATCAGTCAGAAAAGACTAACTCAATATGCACCTGTTGACAATAGTTTTCAGTTCTATTAATGGTTTCTTAACCTTTTCATTAGGAAAATATTTTAATGTTAACACAAACTCCAACTGTTTCTTTCTGGTAATGATACAAGACCCACTCCACATCTACAGTGGGGTGGGTCTAATGTGGTTTGATATCATGACAAGGACATATTGACTTTTGCACCTGTAGAAGAGTCTACTGGTCCTGTCTTAGCAGGAACCCCTGAATGCAACATGAGATTCTGTAACAGACACTTTCACTTTATCTGTGTGCCCAAAACACAGTGTAACCAGGGTTTCTCCACCCTAGATTTCTGGAGGACCTTTATGCTATGGTTTTCCATTTATGGTAGTGAGATGTGGGGGTGGTGGGTGGTGTTATTTGACAAACACTGTGTTTCATTTCCACATATTTTTAGATTGAGTTTGTGGAGGGTTTAGACACATGGCTGGGGGTTGAGGTCCCATTGCCCATTGTAATTATTACCATAATGACCATTTATGTGTACAGAATCTGGAAAAGCTGTAACTGATCACAAACAACAAAATGGCTGCAAGTCCACATTACAGTGGCCTTAACTGTATTAGAAACGTGACCAGGCTTACATTAATGCGCTTACTTTCCAACTTTACTTTCCATAATTTATACTGCAGCAGAGATTTAAGTGTATAATGAATGTGTGTATACACTCACAAATTCATGCAAACCCACCAGAATGTGACCAGCGAAGCAGAGGAGCAGGATCAAAGCCAAGAGCAGGAATGCCAGGCCGAAGGAGATTCCCAGCACAGCAGTTCTGCAACACACACACGTACACACACATTTCTCTAAACTTCTTGGCAATTTTCAACCCTCTGCACTGCCATCCACTGCAATAAATATAATGAAGGTCTCAATGTATTCTCCCCCTGACCTGCAATCCATTTCCATTAACTAAGCATTCATCAAACCTGGATTGTACAGTAGGATATGTGCATCATAATGAAGTTATGTTCATGTACAAGTTTTTTTTTTTTTTTAAGCAGGTACACAGAGCAGCTGATTTAGGGACCCTGGTCGTAAAACAGATGATGTCATGTCTAAATGTGCAGAGCGATGCTGCGACAAACGCAGCCATGATAAAGAGAGTGAGAGAGAGGTGAATTAGAAAATCAATAGCCTCTCAGATGGTAAATTACACCTTTGGCTCTCAGAAGCAGTAAATTAGCATGACCATGAGGTTTTCTCTCCCTCCATGCCATTAAAGAGACGCCACTCTTTGATTCACCTGATCTATAATCACTAGCAGACATGGTGCCCTTTCATCTGTATCTGCTTTTTAGCATTCTGCCTCTTGCTCTCTGGGATCTTTCATTTCAGTGTGCTCCTGTGGATGAGACAGCTGGTGTCAAATGGCTTTTTCACATCAGCTTGCTGCCACAGCTGGAGTTTGCTGAAACTCGGGGGGATTGTGCAGTATAAATCCTGTGAAGGGGTGCCGGCTTACCTGGGCAAGACGAGGACCTGCACTATGAATATACAGCAGAATATGAGGCAGGCGCAGGTAACGTAGTACTTGAAGGCTGGTAATGTTGTGGATCTGTACTGTTGAGAGAAGATATGGTTGTAGCATTCATAAGGAATAAATATAAATAGAATAAATTATGTACAAAATGTTACAAATAAGCTTAGGCCTGGTGTAATTAAATCTTAGTCACGGATGCATATACAATTCCACTGATTGATTTCCACAGTGAACAATACGTGCAGGTGATTTGTATGCATTCATCTACCTCTTTCTCCAGGGTTTTATTGTGAAAGAACAATGAGATCCTCTGGATGTCCTCAGACTTCAGCCACTGTCTGGAAACACAAGAGGTAGACAGTGTAAGCACAGACTCTAAGCTTTTGTTATGCGGCACATACATTTTCACATTCAATACAGCTTCAGTTAAACCCTGTGATCAGTGTTGGCTCATCTACCCCACAACTTCTGATTCGAACATCCTTGTTATTTTTTTATTCTACTACAAAACCACGCATCTGTAGATGTGTTGATCTTAAATGTTTGTGATAAAGGGAAAGTGTTTCTTTATGGGTTGAGTTCAAAATTGTCCTTCTAGAGCTAAATGAACTTAAAAACCCTCTTGTATAAGAGGAAAATACAAGGTCATTCTACAGAGTTGCATAATAAGATGCTTTGCTGAAGATGAAACAACTTGACAGGGTAAAGTAGTTAAAGCCCCCCTCCACTCAAAAACTTCAGTGGGCTCCAAATTTTAAGGTGTACACTCAAAAGCAGGCTTTGTGACCAAACGTGACATAACTTTTACAAGTGTAAAGCCACAGTCATCACTGCTCATACACTGAAATTGACTTTAAGTGCAGGAAATATGTCCAATAGTTAAACTGCTGAAATGAAAGATATTTTCATATGTAATGATTCTAAAGGATATGTTGTTTTGAGTTTTTAATGAGGACACAGAACTGAATTATTATTCATAACAAAATATATTCAGGATGTCTAATAACAGCAGTAAAATGCAACAGAAGTATGAACATCATAGCTAATGATAAAACATCTGGGATCATTTAGTTTGTTCTCTTCAGGTACATTTAGCTGATAAGGTAGGTAGTGGAGAATTAGTGTTTTTACTGAACTGAAACGTGAATATTTCCACCACTCATATGAACCTTTAAAGTCACTGTAGGTGACGCAAAAATTGCACAATATCTGATTAGTATTTAATAAAAATGTGCAGAGACAACACCTCTTTTCCCCATGGATACAGCCAGAGAACATTTCCTTGTTTTATGGGTCACAGAATAAATGGCAAGATGCCAATTCTCATTTCTGAATGTTTTGACATTCAACATAATCTTGCTGTTTTGAGATACAAAATCACTGTAACATACAGATGAGGATGAAATATGTGGTTCTGCTTAGAATGAGAGGCTCAGATGAGAGTAAAAGAAGCAGAAATATAAAACAATGACAAAACTAGAAACATGACTCACTTCTGTGAGTTAAGGCCATCAATGGTGCGAATCATTCGCTCATTGAGTTCCTCCTCAAACCTCCTCCTCTGAGATTTGGACCTGGCATTGATCAGAGTACAAGACACGTCTGAATATTAATACAGGAAATGCTCTCATATTAGTGAAAAACCTGCATTTCTACAGATGAGTTTTCACCCTCGCTCACCTTTCTCGTCTCTGAAAGTGGTACTGCCCCATGGGAACATCCTGAAGCAAGAATCAAACCGTAAATTACTTGAATATGAGCCATTTTTATCTGCATCTGTGTGAATGTAATCATACTCACTGTGGTGTTGATCTTCCCGTTGTCTGTAGTCATGCTGTCCCGATGGTGGAGGTTGGCGAAAGGCTTGGCGGCGCCCCAGGACTCAAGGTAACGGGTCATCCTGACAGACGCTCTCATCTTCCCACCGTCCAGAGAGGGACGAGAGCGAACGCCCAACAGAGGACTGTGCCTGTCGGTCTGAGACATCGAAACAGGATGAAAAGACAACAAACAGTCATTATGCTAATGACTCTTTGCATAATGGTCATACCTGAATAAATTAGGAAAGCCATCAGTTTCTGCTAATTTTAATTCAGTTTTTAGTTTGCTTACAAATGTCATGTAAAAATATACTGTTGGGGGTTAAAGCTATGTTTTAGTATTTCTATTTTAAAGCATTCATTAACAGTTTTGCCAAAAACATGAGTATACTGTACTGCAGAGATACCAACAACGGTTACCTAAATGCTTACTGCACGAGAGTGAATGTTGAATCACTGTAGCTTCCAGTCTGCCCTCAGTCCAATATGGGACAAATTACTAAGCAAACAAGATTAGAAGAACTTGAAATGTGTATTCATACAGCTTGCATGCTAATGTACAAATATTAAATACTGGACCTTAAGTCTTACAAACCATACTTTTAATAGAGATAAACTGAATCTAATTATATATGAGTGAAGTCAATGGCTGCAAAAAACTTGACCCTGAAATTGTTACATTAACAAACATATAGTTCAGAAAGTGCAATCGAGTGTAAAGCAGCCACCTTCAGATATGTTAAAAAAAAAAAAAAACAAGTAACTGCTGAGGAAAGAACTGAAAACAGACTATACAAATCTATATTTGTGCTTATAAGACCAGTAAATGCCAATAAACTAAATCTCTATAGACATGAAAGCATGCTGACCATTAATATATTGACTGAAACAGAGTAAACAGAACTTTTATACATCTATTGTGCTCAAACTCAGTGGGTGTAAAGAGGACCTGGTGCTTTAGGAACAGTGTTCGATCCATTGCTCTTGACATCCCTGACCTGACTGTCAGTGTTTCGAGCTACTTCAAATACTTCCAGTGAAGAATGATGCAGCTCTCCTTTTAGCTTGGCATGTACGCTGAGAGGCTCTCTCTGACAAAAAGCCCACCACTTTACTGCTGACACAAGTGCTGTCCTATACAATACAGCCATACAGCAGCGAAAAGGGCAGAAATGACTTTTTCTCTTTTTTCAACACTTTGACAAAAGTGGTTGCTTAGCACAGGTGAATATTTAATCGCTTATGATGGTAAAAAAGCATGAAGTCTGTTGTAAAAATAGCTGACAGAGAGAGAGGGGAACGAAATAAGAAGTGAAACAGATAGTGTCCATAGGGGGCCGTGTTCATTTCCTGCAGATATACTGAACATTTCTGACAGTGACAATCAATAACAGTGACAGTGGAGATGACACCTCTTGTGATCCATGATCCGTATTTAGCCTTTGCTCTATTCAGAGCATCTTCAGGGCATCAACAGGCTTCATCAGATAACCAGCAGGATATGGAAAATATATTGTTATTAAAGAAAAAGCCAAGCAGTAATAAGAATAGTTGTCATGTGGAGGCTAACGTTTGGACCAAAATCTGCTTGTGTAATTACGTATGCAGCAGTAATGGCATAATAACTAGATTTCTCTAGTCAAGAGTGGTTGGTTACTCTGTGCTAATATCAGACAATACTTTTTATATGACAGACTGGAGCTTTCTGGATCTGTGAAATTATCTTTTCAGCTAACAAGCATCATATGTGTTACTTGTGTCTTTTCACTGACTGTAATACAACTGTTTTCTGAAATTCTGAATGTCCCACTGGGTAAAACTGGAAGGAGTAGGACTTTGGCAGAGGCTGGGATTAACTCAGCTACCACTGAGGCCCTATCCACAATAAGGATATTTCTCTAAACAAATATTTTCTTCCTCTTTTTTTTTCTTTTCTTTGAAGCTCTGTTTAAATAACCGTCATTTAACAAAATATGTCTGCCCACACAACAACCCAAAAATGACTAAAAAGTGGTACAAATGCTCAGTCAAACCATTATTTCTGGTGGATTTAACTATCTCATCCTGGAGATAACATATTCTTCACTAAAATACCATTTATCTGTGGATGTGAGGCCCAAATGAAAAGAAAAATATCTGTATTGCAAAATATCTTAATTAGTGTGGACAAGGCATGAAATTACCTCAAGTATCTCACTTTAACACACTACACATCATCCCTTAAATAACAAGAACAATTTTTGTGGTGACATCAAAATGATTTTTTTTGCTATGTTTAACCTTTCCTAAGTGATTTATTACCATTCATTATAATATTATCTTCTGCATTTTAAATTTTTCAGTGATCATCAGGTATTTTCCTGCATTTAATTTACCAGCCATGCAGATGTTCACAAATGCTCCAGTGAATTCAAAGGTTATTATATCAGAACAGAGAAAAGTGAAGAAAAAGTGACTCTTTCAGCAAAAAATATCACTAACTGAACTAAAAACACTGTCATTCATCAAATTACATTGATTTTCTTGGTGAATCAAAGTTGCAGAAAGTGATGATGTCTCCATCTTCACAATAAAACCTCTGAATGTGCAAATGGGTCATAGCTGATGCTGATGAAAAACTGTGAAACTGCATTTTACCTGAATTATTTAGATAGGATTTGTGGTTCAAAAGTTATTAAACATTTTAGATCAGTAGATCCTATTGGTCACAAGTGGCCGTTTAAGGTCTGTGAGGGTTCATGTGATTGAGGGTTTGTTTCTAAAAATTGCAAGTAAAAAAAAGCCTAAATCACAAAATTAAGATTATCTTGTTTCCTCCCTATACTATATTACTTATGAACATGTTTCTTCTGTCATATATGGCAAATAATTTTAGTAAAGAAAGAGTTCACGTAGCCAAAAAAAATAAAAACAATAAATGAGCATTAAAAAAAGCCACAATCTCTGGAATAATAAAAACATAGTTTCAGAAGGAGACACTTTGTATTTCCTGTCAGTCACTAACACACGATCATCTATTCTAGCATAACCTAGCCAAAGGAAGCTAAATTACATACAGAGATATTTTATTACTTTACAAGATTTAGTTGCATTTATAGTCACAGATCAAAGAAGCAGCCATCCTCCACACTCCACCATAAAAAACAGTTTATTTTTATGACTTATTACAGAGTAGGTGTAGTAACATGTGATTGAGTGGGAGAACCACTGTTGCTAATGCGCTCCAGTTTTTATAATGTTTGAGTGTTTGGGGAGAGGTCATACTAAATATGGCTATAGTGCGTCACTGAGCCATGATTTCTGACCTGCCCAACAAAACCTGAACAAAAAATTCCTTTACAAGGATTTTAATACTCTGCAAAGAACAAAGGGTGATATAAAAAGATCTGAGCACAGCTGGTGGAGCTGCAACAGTTAAGCAACACTGATGAGATATGTTGGAATATTTAGTTATCTGGACAACAGATGCCATTGCAGATGACTCAGCTCAGCTCATTGTGAAATCGGTATTAGATTTTTTTTTTTCTTAATTAATATCCATATAGACTAAATAAAACCCTCTCTTTCTATTTTGGTTAGGTATTTGCACCCTGGATATGATTGTTTTAATGTAATGTCTTAATCTGACATACATTCAGATGATTTTTGTGTATGAAGGTATTTTGTAAAGACAAACTCAAAAACCTCCAAATAAAAAACACTGAAAAAGTGATTTCCGTGTTGTTTTGTGACCGAGGTGTATAAAGAAGGCGGATCGTGAGCACAGATCGACTGAAGCACAAAAAGGAAAGGTCTTATAGCAGACATTTTGAGGGGTGGCTGCCTCTTAGCCAAGTTATGGAGGGATTAGGATGGCAGAGAACTGTTAAGCGCTGTTTCATCATTAGCCCGGCCAAAAACAATGAACATCGATTGGAAGCCAGAAGAATGTTTTGTATAGAAATGTTCTTGATAGAATGTTCTCAAGTAAGGGAGGTCTTAACCATCTTTATCTGATAAGTTATCTGCTGGTTTAAATTGGAACTTCATGTCTCAATGCACTTTAAAGGGGCTAAATATACTATTTCTACTTTCAAACATTAAAACTTTTACTAAAAGTAGAGAATAAAGAGGTTATGTCAAAGACCCAAATGTAGACATGAACTAAATGTATTATGTATACCGTGGTCTAATTTAGGTGACCACTAGATGGAGTAGTGAGTCACTCTGCAGCACAGGGCCTTCCAAAGTGTCAAAAAGTGACAAAATGGGATGAGAAGCATTAAGATGCAACTTTTAGAATCAAAATGACAAAGTGATAAAAAGTCATGGAGGTGATTTATGGTTTCAAAATTACTGTTTAATGTCTAAAAACAGAGCTAAGCTAACAGAGCTATTATGTAAATTATCAGCTGATGCAGCATGTGAAGATTATAAGACAGTGTTATTTTGATTGACTGTCAAAACAACCAGCTATGAGTTCCTGTTTGACAAACAAAACTCAATGATACCATCAAACTAATGAGCTTCATGCTTTACTCGGTGAGTGATACAGTCTGTGCATATATAGTGTTGATCCATTTGTGGTTTTGGTCATAAATGTGTTCTGGTATGTGACCTCCCTCTGCTTGGTTTTACAATCAACCACTGGAAGACATCCTGAACACTGCTACTTTGGTAAATGACTGTATTATCATTGAACCACAACAATATTATTGTATTCACAGATTTTGTTAAAGTTAGTGAATTGTACAATTGTGCTGTTTTGAATAAATAAAACCATCACATCTAGATAATTAGAAAGCAGCTCAGTTTTGCTAGTTTTAACAATGGAAAACACTCTCTCTTAAGAGATGTATTAAACTTTGAAATTTAAGTCTATCTGACCTTCAGCATTATAACTCACATGTACAGTAAAATGAGCTGCATCAGTTATCAGATTACATCCTATCAGATGACAACGGAAGAAAGGAACAAATCATGTTACATTATACATATATCTCCCCACAAATTACATCAAATATTCATAGGCAAAAGAAAGAAAGAAAGAAAGAAAGAAAGAAAGAAAGAAAGAAAGAAAGAAAGAAAGAAAGAAACAAATAAACAAACAAACAAACAAACAAACAAAAACACAAAATTCTTGGAGACAGGGACAAGGCAGGCCATTCCTAAAATATCACATTTTAAGACATAATAGACTTTCTTTTAGAAAAGGACACATCTCATGGCAATAAACACCAAAGCCATTCTGACTTGCCACAAAAAGTCAGTCGTTTAATCTGATGGAACAACTGCCACATTTATGATAGGAAAAAAACTAACAGGCTTTGTCGACTGTGAGTTCAAACTCTCCTTTCAGCAAAGATTTTGGTGCAATAACTGATCCTACATTTACAGAAAAGACTGTAGAGACAGGAAACACTGAAGATCTACATGTTTTTGATAAGGAGCCACAGTAGTCCAGGTGTAATCCAGTCTTGATGATCCTGTTTATCCATGCATCCTGACATCATGGAAAAGAAGAGGATCCAAAACAAAAACAATAAAAAACCGCATTGGACTTAAAATCTAATAGGGTTCCTCTGTATAGGTTTGAACCCTGCTCACATGGAAGCACAAGCTGTATGTTGCAACTTATTTTATATGCAAAAAAAAAAATAAAATTAAAGACCAAATAACCATCTATGACATCCAACGTGTTAACACAAGTCTCAAAGCCTCCTTAAACAGTCACATTTTTCTGTCACATATTGTACCCAAATTCTCCTAATCATTATCTTCACAAAACACCGAAGTAGTGCACTGTCTTCAATGGGACTGGAATTATCCTCTTTATTACTGCTTCTTGATGTCTATAAAACGCTTCTCTAGAGCTGAGATGACTGAGTGGTTCAGGAGTTTGACTAGAAACCCAGTGGGTTTTTACTTGCACAGGTTCTGGCCCTACTGTCTGTGATATAACTCTCTTCTTTACATTCTTCTAATCATCATTGACATCCACTTATGCTTGTTTGTACAGATTCAGAACCTGATCATGAACAGAAGAATCTCTGAATCCTCCACAACCAATTAAACTTAATAGTTAATTCATTTTAATATCCTGTAATGAAATTCGGTCTCTAATGCACACAGTACCTAGTATTAGCATTAGCACACATTAGAAGCAGTGAGCTGCCACTGAAGGTGTTCAGGAACTAACTCCAGATCTTCATCAGTATCATCATTTGGAGCACTGATAGGAGAATTAACCTATTTGGACAGTCTACACAAATTCTGCTGACCATTGTAGTTTCAGAAAACATTGGGATTGTACATCTTGTCCATAAGGACCCTTCAGTTATGTGCAGGAATGATAAATATGTTACTGACAGCTGTAATTACCAATCACTGAACAGATCCTGTCAGAAACAGCATGGATGTCAGTGTCTTAACACAAAAGCTTGGAAAAATGGATTCACTTTTCAATAACAGCATGATACATCATGTCATATCTTTACATCTGGTCTTTTGATTTGGACAGAGAGGAGAAAGTTGCAGAAGAAAGGAAGAGGGAAGGTGTGCACTTCCAACTCCCACCCTCCTCCAGATTTAGCTGCTGTAGCTTTTAATAAATGCACACTTTATGTATCCGGTCGTAACAATCTGCTGCACAAGTACAGTCATGTTAGTTAACGCTGCAAAGCTAACTGCAGCTAACAACCAGAAGTTTAAGTTTGTGTTCGCTTTTCATTCACCATAAACTGTTCATATAGTTCTCTCATACAATCTAGAAACTGACTTTTTAATGTTAGCAACCTTTATTGACTTAATTATGGACTATAGCGATTTTTAGCCAGTATAATGTTTCTGATTCATCCCTGAATCCAAGAGGTTTGTCTCCAAAATGAAGACATTCTGTTAAGCCATTCCTAAGGTACGGTAGCATAGTTAATAAAGTAAAGCAAGATATAGCTCAGTTCACAGCATGACATCTGACCTTGGGGTTGATGACCAGGTATGTGACCACTCCATGCTCTTTCAGGTAGGAGTCTCGACTCTGTCCGTTTCCCAGCTCCACTTTATATGAACCCTTCAAATGCTCCAATGTCACAGAGGAGATGTGGACCCTCCTGGAGATGATACAGGAAAAGCAGAAAAATACCACAGATGATGAGAGCCATTAACAGGCCTATAAAGCAGATTGTTTACTTTCCAGCTTTGTGACTACCCCAACCTACCATTTTCCCTTTTTAGCTCTGTTTGTTGTTAAACCTTGCAAACAGAGATGAACGGAGACATGTGTTTTTCGAGCATGCATATTTTTCAGATGCCTTTCAGCAGGTATAAGAGGAGACAAACCATTAGCAGCCCAATGAGACTACACAGTAGCACTGGAGAGCCTATTTTCAGTCTGGCATACATGTAACCACCAGCCAATTTCCCCATGCTTGTTACATCAGGAGTGGCAGACCTAATGGCCACATAACATTTAGAGCTGATTGGTCAAATGAATTTTCCATAATGCAGTGAAATGCTATAATATCCCATGTTCCATGTCTGTCTGCATTTTTCCAGACAGGGCTGATTCATGATATTCCTGATTCTTTCGACTATTTCACCCAACAAGTTTATTAGAATTTACATGTTATGCTTAGACGAGCTTCTGATACTGCGTTTAGATCTCTATGTGTGACTAACTATCCACTGAAACTCAAGATAATGATACTGTGGTGGTTCTGCTGGCAACTGGGATTTGCACACTTCTACTTTAAGCTACAAGAAACTCCGGCAGAGCAGATGGGAATTCATCGCCATACTAAAGTGCAACTCAACATTAATCACTGAGAGAGAGCACAGAGTTCTTTTTGTCCCAAAAGCACAACTTCCAGAAACTATGGTATCTTTTGTGTTGCTGTTTTCATTGACTCGTCAGAGGCTTTTGATACAGTCGATCATTATCTACTTATTCACATACTATGCAATACTGGGCTTGATTCAATTACATGTCAGTTACTTCATTTGTCAAAGATCAAACCAGTAACAAAAGATGTTCAATGAGGATCAGTTCTGAGCCTTGTCTTGTCTGTATTTATATTAATAAAACTGTCTCTTGACTAACTGACTGTAGTGTCTGCGTTTGCAGAGATGATACAGTTCTTTATGTATTTCTGATGCTGTGTAATTTGCAGTTACATCCAATAATTTTCTTCACAATGCCCCCGTGAACTATAGCACTGACTGCAAGTAAGTTCATATTTTTTCGAGAGCAGGAGATATTGATTTCGACAGCCTACACCTATCCACACTGTACTGTATGACAGCAATACTGAGGGACTGAAAGCACACATATTGAAGTATGTGGCTTGATGAATAATTCATGTTCAAACATCACTGGAAGTCTCATCAGCAGCTGTGTCCAAAACACTTTTTGTACAGAAACAGATCCAGTATCCCTTTGAACTCTAGACAAAGTAGAGTCGCGAGAATCTTTCAGACCAAGCTGATGGTGAAATATTCTACCATCTACATGCTGCAGTTCAAACATCTAGATCATCTTATCGTTCTGCACTTGGATCCATCACCGGAGATCTCCATGACACTTGCAGGTTGGTTGTCTCTAGTGCAGAGGCATAGTAAACATGTATGGTTTCATCTGTGAATCACTTATTAAACATTCAGCCCTTTATATACCATCCATGTGTTATGCTTTAAGTCCCATGGGTTTATTCTGAAAATGTGCCTTTTGGTTTTGTGCATCAAACGAGGAATTATCTTCAGTACACTCTCAGAATCACCAGTCTCATTACACTTAGGCAATTCCAAGACGTTGATCTTAGCCCACTTCCAAACAGTTTGTAACTGTTGCCAGAGTAGGAGTATCTCTAAATATAGATTTGGTTCTTTTTGAAACACTCCAAGAAAAAATGTTGTTTCAGTAAATATCAAAAAAATACATTTAAGATGTGAAGACTCCAAGAGTGATTGTGTTTTTTGGGATTGCTTTTAACTATTTCTCTATATCTTGACATCATTACAACTTAAGAAAACATCTGTGTTTTTTTAGGCTTAAAGGTCCAACATGTGACATTCATGAAGTTTCATGAAGTTCATGTTCAGTCGGTGTGGTGCTGGGAGCTTTGTATATTTTAGCTAACTCCATGTCTAAGCAATAGGAGCAGAGGAAAAGCAGTGAAGAAGTCAAGAGCAAATATAAGAATTTTGGTGGAAAAACAACCTGGGAACTTCACATAAAAATCAGTATTGAGGCTGTAATGGATGTAGGCGACTGACACAGTTGGTGAAGGCAGGTGCTAAGTTAAGCCTTAAAGAAGCTATGTGCAGTATTTCTGCTTTCAAATGTGTAGAATTGACCTATAATCATCACTGGAGTGTTTAGAATGAAGAACTATGAAGTTATACCAAAGACACCAGTATTATGGGATTGTAGAGATATGAACTGAATATATTACAATTGGTCTGTGGCATTAATGTGACCACTAGAGGGAGCAGTGATTCACTTTGTTGGTCTGCTATTGTCTTCACCATTTATTGATCCACACTTCAGACTATAATTCTGACCTTGTTCAGATGATTTCAAACAGTGCTACTGACAACACAAATCGTTCAAAAAACCTGAGGTTTTTTTATGGTTTTACTGTGACTTTTTCTTGCTAAAACCAGAGTTAAGCTAACAGAGCTATAATGTAAACTATCAGCACATGAAGACTATAGTTAGTAGTAGCTGGTAGATTCAGTGTTATTTTGACAACAATGAGATAACATTTTTTGGAGACAGAAACTTGGTGATACAATAATACAGATGTGTGTAAATAGTGAGCTTTATGCTTTAACCAGGGAGTGATACAGCCTGTGGATACATAGCACTGATTTGTTGACAGTGTTCTGATGATTTGTTCTGATATGTAAGTAAGTAAGTAAGTAAAGTTTATTTATAAAGAGCTTTTCATAGATAAAAATCACAAAGTGCTGTACATAAAATGGGTGCAATAAAACAACATAAGAATAATTTCATAAAATAAATAAAAAGGATAAATTCATTAGCCAAAAGCTTTCCTAAATAAAAACATCTTGAGCTGCTTTTTAAAAGAGTCCAGGGAGTCGACCATACAAAGGGACAGGGGCAGGTCATTCCAGAGTCTGGGGGCTACAGCCTGAAAGGACAGATCTCCCTGGGTTTTAAAATAAGTCTTTGGGACCTTCAGAAGGCTCTGGCCTGAAGACCTGAGGGTGCACCCTGAGGGGTAGGGGCACAACAAGTCGGCAATATACTGGGGGGGTCTGACCATGCAGCTCTAGGAAAGTCAGGACTAAAATGTTTAAATTAATACGAGATTTGACTGGAAGCCAATGAAGAACTGAGAAAACTGGGGAGATGGGGTATGTGACTTCCCCCTGCTGTTACTGCTGTCAATATGACATAGAACCCCTTTGTAAATAGAAGTAAGAATGACGGAATCTTACCCTGGCACACCACCTGCCTCCATATGATTAGCTAGTGTTACATCATGTGACCAGACATCATACTGCCACTTCCTGAGGCCAATTACACCACAGAGAACGTTCCCAGAATGAACGCCAACTCGCATATTGATATCAACTCCAGTGGCGTCTCGGACCTTCCTGTGGAGAGCACAGAAGAATATCGTACACTTAAACCTTTATTTCTAAGATTGAAAATGTATCTATAACATTAAAATACATTCATGATGACTATACTGTATGTTGTCATTTATGCATTTATGATTGAAAATCAGCCAATATATTGGTGTATAAAGCTAATATGGGTATTGCATGTGTGTGTGAAAGACAAAGTGTGAGTGCAAAAAAAGAATATTTGTTCATTTGTTTGAAGTTTATGTTTGTTCAGTCAGGGGCTTATCATATTGCATTCACATTGTGTTTACTTTGGAGTTCAAACAGAGCTGAAATCAAGTCTGGCATTCCTTCAGCTCAATCTGTTTGACAGGCGTGTGTTTGTTTGTGCTTGTGTTTCTGTGTTTTCGTGAGAGAGACAGAGAAAATGAGAAAGAGAGGGAGAGCTGGTATTTTACTTGATGGCCTCACACATATCCAAGCCCATCTTCACACAGTTCCTGGCGTGGTGAGGCAGCGACTCCGGCAGACCAGACACACAGTAATAACAGTCTCCCAGGATCTTGATTCGCATACATTCATTTTCCTTAAAGAGAGAAGGAGGAGGCGGAGAGAAGGATGTAATAGAGATGAAGCGGGACAGAAAGAAGTGTACATTTATCATACTCTGATCCATAATTCTGTTCATCACTTACACCAATCATGCTGACAGTGATCATCCACTTACATAAATCAAATAGTCTGCGACCAAATCTTTTCTGCATAAATACCATTTCAATACTTCACTTGTCAGGAAAAAGGACATTTTTCTCTCTTTGAAAAATGTACGCTTAAGCTTATGACAACATATTGGACAGATTCTCAGGCTGTGGAACTGGGAATAACAATGCAATTCCTGTTTGACATAAAAAAAACCAAAAAACAAAACAAAAAAAAAAACACAACACAAATAAATACCAGAGGCAGACTGACTACTACAATGTTTTATAGATGATCTGATTCAACAAAACTTGGCTCCAATAATATCTGATGGGTAATATTTATCATCTTCAAATGAATTGCTGACATAGAAGGGAAATAATTCCTCACAAAATAAAAACTGCACCTGGGTTTTTGTCTCAGTCTCACATTCAGTTGTCTGTTTTATATTACTAACATGCATAGTTCAACAATGCTCCATTTTCTAATAAAGTAAAATGTCATCATCTTCCTTCCTTTTTTAAAGACAATATCACATACAGGAATAATCAACTAAAACCTTAAATAAATACTACAACATATATTATATCTGACATGAAAAACACAGCAGTCACTTCCTTTAACATTCTGAGCTTAGGCTAGAAAACCCTGATAACACCAGATCTTACAGTTATAGCTAGATACCAGATCTAACATTGTGCATACCTTGTGCCAGTAAAAAGCCAAGTGATGAAGAAAAGTGAAGTGTCCAGTATTCACATTTTAAACAGCATAACTTAGGGCCACCTGCTGTGTCACTTATCAAACATGTCAAGCTTGTTGTCCACTTATTGTTGAGTCAGAGACTTACTGTCTACTCTCTCTTTAAGGAAACACCACTGACTGACTTCACTAAGTGTCCTCTTTTTACTGTTTAAGGTAAAAAATATGTACATAAGTGGAGTCGAGAAATAACCGACCAATTGGTGGTTAACCTAACATGGGAAAAGACTAACATACATATAAGCTTTGAAAATTATTCTGTAAATCAGAAGGCAGGGGGCAAAGCTTTGGATGATTTGCAGTCTGTTGTCTCAGTATTCTTACAGGTAAAATACAGGCTTTACCCAAATTCAGTGAGTTTTTGTGTTCTTGCTTCAAAATGGTGTCCAGAGTGCAAGAAACTTCCATGACACAAACAAGACATTTTTTGGTGTCCTGCATCCTCCTTGATTTTGGGGCGTCATGATGTTATAATATTATTCAAAGATTAGTTGGTGTTACATTATGCTTAACGCACGTTTTTGCCACAAGTGGCATGAACATTATAATCAAGTAAAATTTTAAGATCTGACAAACTGTATTCAAGACAGGCCAAAAATTCAGATCATTAGGCTTTTATGGATCCAAGAAAAATATACAGATGCTGTTAGGGCTGCAGTGTTCCCCTCAGTTTTGTGTGTTTCCCTGGTCCTTGTGTGTGTTGTCTGTTTGCCCTGTGTGTTGTCTGTCAGGCTCTGAGGACAGGGTGGAGCTTCCGGCTACTATTCCTGCCGTCTCCTCCTCCTCCCACATCCGTCACACCTGTATGTCATCCTGTGACCAAACCACTTTCACTCTGTGCAGTATAAAGGACCTGATCAGCTGTTCGCCACAGTGGATCGTCCTGCCATGTTCTGAGTATTGTATTTAGTAATACTCTGCCTTCACCTTTCTTTGTTTTTCAATCATTAAACTAGTTCTCAGCTCCTACCTCTGGTCTTTGTGTCACTCCTTGGCTCCATTTTGCATTAAACCATAACAGGGGCACAGAATTATGTTAATGGGCCGGGTAACTAAGGCTTAATTCACACTGAAGGTGTTAATGCTAAATTCAGATTTTTTTTCTGAAATCCATTTTTTTTGTGTGGCTGTTCACATTAAAATTGACATGCAACTGCTGTTAGGCTCATGTGTGAACAGTCTACGGTCCTGAGGTGACCTTTCAGGAAGAAAGGGTGATGTCACCCGCACACTATGTTTACACAAGTAAATATGGATGTTGTTGGGTCCCGCCTCCTCCAGCACAGAATTGTGATGTCTGTCACATTTCAGTTATGTAAAAGTCAGATGAAATGTGATGTCCCATTACAAAACATCAGCTATGTATCTGATTTAAGACTACATGTGAAAGAGAAATGGGACTGTTTGGAAAAAAATGGCTTTTGTGCTGTTAAGACTGTCATAAAAAAATATCAGATTTGGGTAACATATGGGCAAAAAAATGTCAGACTTGAGTGCCTCTTTCCTGCAGTGTGAATGTAGCCTAATGGACACACCTGGTTTAATGAATTTCTGTTGCATCAGTCAGAGCTGGTGTAACTGTATTTTGATATCATGTATGGTTTGGTTACATCTGATGGCTACAGCTGATGAAAAAAGAAATGGAAAGTAATGTATGAAAAACTTCAAAGATTCACAATAGTCAACAGTATTGGTGGTATTAAGGCAGTGGGAGTCTTAAATCAAACTCAGCTTCAGGCTTCACAAGGGCTTGATCTGACTCTGAGTAATACAACTAATAAAAACTAAGCACTACACTTACAGGTGGTTGAAAAATTAAAGGCTTGGATACAATAATTATCCACTGTTGACAATTTGACCTGGACAAGTGTCATCAACAAGCAGTTTCTGCTGTTTTGTTTAACAAATGCTGTTTTAAAACTTTTCCATCTTTATTCAACCCCCGTACAAACATAGGCACATCCATCAAGCCCAAAATCATATACCCACTCACACAACACATTAGCTCTTGTTCCACATGTGGGATGAGTAACAGTTCATCCTTGGCCAGGTTTATGTAACGGCAACATTATGAGGCAGAAGGACAGAGCTGCTGGACACAAAACTGAGCGAGAGCCTGATTCAACTGTGCAGACCTGAACATCAGAGGACCCATGGGACCCTCAGATGCACTCTGACCAGCCCACACTGCAACAACCTGCAGCTGATAACACACACACAGTGCTATGGGGAGGTAGTGTACAGAGGCTATCAGCTGCCGCAGGACAAAGGAAATATTTATTTCAAGGCCATGTCTCATCTGACTGACAGCACAACATACCCCTGAGAGTCCTTTGACTTCAGTGTTTTGTAACTAAGAATTAGCATCAGGGTTTTTTGAGAGATATCTTGTTGTTGATGTATGCTGGCTCTAGAAATGTAGGGATTGTGTTTGTCTCTTTGATTTATAGTGTTATTAAAGAGCAATTACAGCAATAAATCCCAGGAAATGAATGCAAAATCCAAGATAGTTTAATCACTGGTTACACTGGTCTACAAGTAAAATATGCCCAAAGTAAAATTAGTGAAACTTTACTAAGTTTGAGACACTAAAATAAAAAAAGTCAAAAATGCTGGTTGGCTATTATTTCCAGGATTCAGTCTTGGGTCAAAATATGAAATTCTGAGAATTAATGAGAGAATGGGTTTTACTCAAAAGGAATGTTGAATGAAATACTGTCTGCACATTCACTTTTCAGGTTCTTTCTTGTGGAAGATTTATGAAGCTATTATATAAATACACAAACCTATATATATATATACACACACACACACACACGCACACACACACACACACACACACACACACACACACACGCACACACACACACACATATATATATATATATATACACACACATAAATATATAATGACACACAATCATATACATTGAAAACATCAGCTAAACAGCATTTTTGTCATTTATTTTCCATTTCAACTCATTAGGACATTTAATCTGGTAAACAAATCATTAAGAAAAAAAATGTACACCAGTGTTATGGACTCTGGGCCAGTGATTACTGTATATGCAAAGTCATTGAAATTAGGTTGAACACATTGCAGTACTTTAACAAGTGGATTACTCCACACTTATAGTTGGAGAAATGCACTTAAATTAATGCTTTTGGCAGGAAACGTTTCCAGTTAATATTTGGATTACGACCTAATGTCTTCAAAGCATCAGAGAAAATTTAGGTGTGTGTGCGTTTTTTTCCTTTTCTCTTTCCTTAAATTTCACATATCAAAAAAGGAAATAACTAAAAGGCACGCTCCCCGGTGGATCACATGCTACTACAGTTGCACATGTCTTGACATTTAATTTACCTTTGCAATCTGGTCAAACTTTCCAAAGAGCTCGTTCAGCATGTGCACAAGTTCACCCGGAGCGCAGTCACTGGCCAGTCTGGTGAAGCCCACGATGTCTGCATACAGAATACTGCACAAAAGAAACAGATGCAAACACAGAGAATGCTTTACACCATGACTACAATGACAAAAAGTTGCATTTTATAATAATGTACACATATTCACCATCAACAACCAACTTGAAGACTTAAACAAATGTCTATTAAACTATTAATAATAGTGATTAAGCCTCTGACCAACTGATGAAATGAATGAATGAAAGTTATTGCATTTTTAGTAATTGGAACTGGGTGACATTCCTACAAAACATCACCAGCAACACACAAAAAACTAATTAGATCTTGTTATTATATTTTGCACCAACTTGAGTAATTATGTACATCATTACAGTATTCCAACTGTAGAAGAACATGGTTGACGTAGTGAATTTATTTGTAGTCACAAATCCTCCAAGCTGTATGTAATACTTTGTATGCATGTCTCACCTGTGTTCCATGGCTGCTTTAACCTCATTTAGCCTTAGCATGTAGCCAGAGTTTCCAATGACTTCAATATACATATAATACAGAATTTGGTCCAATGACAAGAAGCAGCACAAATAATTAGAAACATCTGAAATGTGTTGAATAAAACATGGTATAAAACAGCAGAAAATAAATATAATAAATCTTATATTGTCTAAACAAAATGGTTAGACATGTTAAAGACACATTAAATACCAATACTTTGGTTTATAGAAGCTGTTTTTCCCCTAAAACTTTTGTTTTTACTATTGTACATATTTCCCTTATATACAGTATGTATCTTAATAGAGTGACTGACAAATGCTTATGTGTGGTCATTAGAACTTTACTAAACAAACCCAGTGTTGGTCTAGGACTTTTGTACAGAAATGTTCATAATACAAACATATTGGTGCTTCAAGTGTCATTAAAAACAACTTATTAATGTCTTATAAAAGGCCATTAACAGCTCCCTCGATAATCTTACAATTACTGTATATTGATAGTAAGAAGGACACTATTGCAATATAATAAACAAAGAATCATCATGTTGGATGGCTCCTGTCTCTGAGAAACAAAATATTAATAAAGTATTTCCAGAAGAATGTTATGCAGTATGGTATGGTTGAGGATCTGTGAGATCATGTACACTCCATAAAGCTCTGTCAGCTGGAAGCTTAGGTTGGACATGACTTTAGCTTTGAAGAATCTGAAAAAAAAAAGTGTTGTGTATGGATGGAAGTTTTCATAAATCTCTGTAGTAGTCCATTACAGTAATAAACAAGCTATTTCTACTTGTTTTGAGCTTGTTCTTCAAAAACAAAATGGGAACAAGGTGTAATCCATCACTTAAGAAACCTGAGTGGGCGAATAAGTGTCAAACTAGTACTGAATTAGTTATTAACAAGAACCCTCTTCAGAATGAGAAGTTTTCTGAGTTAGAAAGACAATTTAGTTATTTCTATGCTATTAACAGTTGTAATTTTGTGTTAAAGTGCAAACAAATATAT
>JAPQRP010000003.1:20257721-20278208 GCA_037367295.1 Apogon hyalosoma
ACACACACACATATATATATCTAAATAGAATTAATAAGCACACTTAGAAAAACATGTAAAACTCATGTGCAATTACCTCCTTGGATACTATCGATTAGCACGAATAGGGAATTAATTGGACAAAAAGTGCTTTTTAACAAGTGATTTAAAACAACTAACTGGTGTTCATGTTTACGTGTAGATCCCTTGCAAACAAAAAAAAAAGTTGGGACAGTAAAGCATTTACTGCTCTATCCACTTGTCATTTACTGCATCTGCATCCACTGATATTCATGTCTTTGTCCCTGAGTCCGTAAAACACATCCAGTTGTCATTCTACTACTTTACATGTGATGATAAAGAGCAGAGGAAGTGGATGAAGCTGAGAAGTAAAGTTACAAGATTTCCCACTCTATCCTGTCAAACCAGGTCTTCACGGATTCCCCTAATATAGAAAACAGCTTTAAGGAGGTGTTTCACATCTTCACACTTTGGGTTTCATTTGTCAGCCCTTTAGCTAAGCCATCCAGTTCAAGGGAAGATAAATAAAGTATTGATTTATGTTAGTGATGCTCTGCTGTGAGTGGATCAGGAGCTTTAACAGTATTTAAAAAGAAACTTAAAACCGTGATTCACTGCAGGAAGAATCTGACAAGAGAAAGACACTGTGTTTCAGTTAAATAAATGAACTCTAACTGGTTCCATACAGGTTCGGCTGTTGTTGACTGTTTGGACCTGGAAATGGGTTTTATGGCACCAAGACCTCATGAAAGGTGGAATCTGGACAATCCCATTCCAGCACCTGAACCCTCTTCTCTCTAGTCTTTGTAATATGTGCAGAATGTGGTTTTGCATTATCTTGTTGAAATATGCGTTGGTGTCTCTGGAAAAGTTGTATTGACAGAAGCACCAAAATCTCAGTGTTCTCATCATTAATGGTGCGTCACAGATGATACTGACACAAAACCAGACCACAACGGTCCTTGGCTTCTGGTATCAGTCTGGATGGCTGTTTTTTTCTTTGGTCCAGAGAACATGGTGTCCATTGGCATAAAACAAAAAAAATAAATAAATACTGATTTTACCACAATCTGTGTTTCCACTGACTGATGGTCCATCACCAGAGCCATAATTTCAAGGTAAAGTATAGTGAATAAAATGTGCTTCAGTTCAACATACATGTCTATCTAAAATCTTGCCCCTGTGGGTCAGTGGGTTTATGTGATACTTAAAAAAAATTAATTATTGCATTAGTCTGACTAAAACTAGACGTTATGAGTGCACGTAAACACGTTAACTCAACTGAAATTGAAGTTTCAGTAACACCCAGAAGTTGATCTACTCCTGCACGAAAACAGACCAGTCGGACTGGAACTGGAGGTGTTCTGCATATACACTAGATCTCTGCAGCAAATCCTGACCTGGAAGTCGAGCATCATACATCTCATCTGCACTGAAAATAAAGTGGACAAAAAGTATGCTATGTACAAATTTGCAACGTTGTTCACTGTCATGAAAACTGCTCAACTAAGCTTTAAATGTAAATGTACTGACTGTGTAGATTAGATTAGATTAGATTAGATTAGATTGCATTACATTAGATGGAACTTTATTAATCCTTTGGGCAGAACCCTCAGGAAACTGAGGTTCCAATAGTAGCACAACACTGAATATACACACAAGAAATACCACATGAAATTAGCAATACAATAACTATAAAAAAAATAGGCAATTGCAAATGGGAAAGTATTAGTAGAAACAACAAGTAGCAAAGTAGTAATAATAAATTAATGATAAAGTATTGTCATAAAAATTGCTAATTATGTTATAAAATTACAATATCCACAATATATCAATATACACACACACACACACACACACACACACACACACACACACATATATATATATATATGTATATGTATAGATAACTTTTACCCTGTGATCATGAAAATATATACATGTGTTTATATATATTTTTATAATCACAGGGTAAAAGTTATAATGTAATAATAATAATAATATGTAATACTACTACTACTATTACTAATAATAATAATAATAATAATAATAATAATAGTGTAAATGGTGAGATTAGAATTATCATATATTTGCAAATTTGGAAAGCTTCAAATCAAAACAATGTATTTTCATAAGCTAAACAAAAAACAAAACCACTTTCCACCCAAGTACTACCTCTGAAGATGTACTGATGGACATCTTCAACACAGAGCTCCACTGCCATCTGTCCTTGGTTTTCATCTCTGTGTTCTGCTGAGATTACCCTTTTAACTGCGAGTTACACCATGTGAGAGATGAATTTGTTATCATTGGATGGATAATAGGCAGATCAACATGAGGACACGCACACACACTAACCCACGCACACACCTGAGCCCCACTTAAAAGGGACACTGTGATATTGTTTCTGCTGTAAGGCTTCAGCAGGATGGAAAACAGGTTTTAGAGGACATTCCTTGGAGAGACTCTCATGGTAAGCCTGGATCTGTGCAGTCTGCTGAGCCTGTATGAGCCCTCCTCCTCCTCCTGCTGTATAGAGGCGGATGTTGTAGAGAACAGAGGGCACAGACTGTATGTGGCTCTTCATTTGGCAAAGTGACCTCAAAGTATAATAGAGGTGGATTAACTCTGAATCAAATTTGGCCTTGGAAGTGAAAGGAATAAGACTATGTGTGGCAGACAAGGTAGGAGGAAGAAAAAAGAAAAGAGAAGAGAAGAGGAGGAACTAAATGGAAATGATAGAGGTTGAGGAGAGCAGAGAGGATAGAGGCAATCCAAATATGAGTGTGAGCAGAGAGGTGTGAACAAAGGAAGGGCAGGGATGAGCTGTGACAAGGGGGAGGACAGGATGGTATTGGAGCAATCAGGCGCAGAGATGAGAGCAGAAAATAATAACCTTTATTATGTGGAGGGTCAGGGAAGGGAAAAAGAAACATTACCTGACGTTGGTGTGCCGCTGCACATAGAGGTTGTGGAAGTTGTTGGTGCTCTCAGTTCGGCCGAAGTTGGGTCCTTGGAGCCTCTGGATGATCTCGGCTTTCATCACTCGGGCTATATGAGATGGCAGCAAGGATAAGAGTAGACGCTCCTGGAGACAGAGGCACAGTAGCAAGGACACATGTAAACGATGCAGTGAGGAAAAACATGTGGAACTAGAAGGAAATATAAATATCATGTATCTTAGAAGTATTTGTACTGAGGTAATAATTCATAGGTGCACTGGGGATGCGAAGTTTAACCATTTTTTTTTCTACTTATAATGTTCATGGCCTACTTTAACCCATAAAGAGCCAAAACCATCCACTGATGTAAAATGTTTAATACCTGTTGATCCACTAATCCTATCAGTACATGTCAATAATTGTTGTAGAATACAGTTTGTCATCTTTTCATGGTCATCAAATATGACCCATTTGGACGTTCAGAGGCTCCATAGTGAATGTGGAAACACTGTCATCTTCTGTAACATTGATTCACCAGTTTGAAAAAATGGCAGTGGATGGAGACACATGTTATATATTCAGTTAATGATAGATTTTGCTGAAAAAGTCCGTTTTTCTTCAGTTTTCTCTGTTTTGATATAACCTTTGAGTTTACGCTGAGTTTTTGAGAAAATCTACATGATCAGTGAATTAAATATCGGAAAATACATGATTTACACTGCAGAATACAAAATACAGAGGATAATTTTATAATAAATGGGGACAAATCACTTAGGAAAGGTTAAATGTAGTGAAAAATTTACTTGAAAATCGACACAAATATTTATGGGTCTTTATGAGTTAAAATGTTCAATATGGCTTGGCTTTGGCAGCTGTTTTAGACTTATTGATTTTATAAAAATCCCTGTAGTGACTATTTAACCTGTTTGACAGCTACACAGAGGCTGCTATTGTATTGACAGATAATCCTGTGTGAAGTGACCATGCCTAAAATCTGTATAGTAAAAATTCCATGGCAAATGACACACAATTTCAGCAAACACAAAGGTCCTGCAGTGATATTAGTTGACGTCTCAGTGAATTGGTGTGATTTATAACATTTTTTGTTTCCACCATGGATTTATTCTACTTATAGGAAATTAAAGGATGGGGACAATGGAGGCAGTGGTGATAATAAGGAAAACTAAAAGTGTTTTAGGTGGAAATTGAGGAGGCTCATATCATAATATAGCAGTTTTAAATCGTTCAGAAAATATAAGATGGATGACATGTATAATAGCATTTTTCTATCGTGCAACAGTTCTCTGTAAACGGTGAACCTGCTCTTGACAACAGAACTGGGGAATAATGTGAATAAATTAAAGAAACACAATGCACCACAAGAAACACATATGTAGGGGGGTTGATTTCCAAAGTCCATAAGTTATGCTTGTCCCATGTGAATACTTTAAATAACGCGAGCACCTGTATAAATATGGCGTTTGATAGTGTTGCGTCAGGGCCTGTATCTAGCATTAATATTGCTGGAATCCAAGGGTGGTCTGTACACTGTAATTCTTCAGTATCAGCACTTGTATAATGCATTTTGTTGCCACTGAGGAAATAAAGGCATGAAACCAAAAGAAATGTGAAGATGTACGGAAACAATGGCGCAAAACAGAACAACAGAGGTCTTTTTTTAATATTATGAGAAGTATAAGAATATGTTTTTAGACTGTGGGGTCTAGATAACTGATAGGAAATTACATATTTGTGTGTTATTACTGAATGATGAGAGTCATATCTGCAAAAATTTGTTAAAGATTTCCCAAAACTCCATCTTAACTCTGTCTAAGCAACTCAACCGATGCAAAATGAAGTAAGGAGTTGTTTTTAGCCTTCGTAAACTCATTCAACTCTCCTCTCTCGTCTTCTAATGCTCCTTATAAATACAGCCCCCGTCATGCACAGCTAATATTTAAACTCTTAAATAGAGCTTCACATCCGCTTAATGATGGTTCGCTGGGGCTAATTTTTCAGCACTGAGCACTGGAAGCCAGAGAGAAGTGCAGAAGAGCTATCAAGACAGAAAAAAAAGTCTTCATTCTGAAATATGAAGCATGACTGAGAAAAGTAACGGAGCTCATTCCATAAATCTATCACTGTGATCATGCACTTAGGTTATAACTTTAGCTGAAAATTAAAGGAGAAATCCATCAGGTCGGGTTGGCTGGAATGAATTTATGACTAAGAATACCTCTACTGAAGTGTTTATTTTATTGGTTTATTAGTTTGCAGTTGCTTTTGCTTCCCAGAACACCTTCCAGCGTACCATACCTGGCAAGAAAAGTCAAATTTAGAACCTGACAGGAAAGATCTATAACCTTAGCAGTTGAGTAATAATGTATGTTTGAGGTTTTTTTTGCTTTAATTCAGTACCACGCATACTGGATGGAGGGTGTTTTGAGGGTGATTTTTGTGTGTGGGGGCATGTGTGGGTGTGTATGTGTGTGTGCATGGGTAGAAAGAGTGAATAGCTGCCTGAGGGGGTGTGACTCATAAATGCGGCTCACAGCAGAGAGGGTCATTACATTGTTCACACACCACGGGCTCATTTCCTAAAACACAGCAGCAAATTAAGTCGAGAGAGGGGTGGGGGTGGGGGCGCTAAAAATAGAAAACCTTCACCACCCGCACTTATTTACTTATTCAGCATTGAACTGATGTGAGCACTCCACTGTGAGCATGCAGAGAGCGTATAATGACCCGAAGAGATGGAGCTTTATTAATCATGTGTTTGATTAATGAACTCGAGCAAGCTGTATTTAACTATTGAGCGGGATGTGGTTTTGTTTTGTTCTGCGCTGGCATTTGCGTGCATCCTGACATGTTGCCATATGTTTACACACAAAAGCATATGGTCAAAGTTAAGCACTGCTGACTCACATATTGCAAATAACACAAATCAATACATCTTAAACATATGAGACTATGGTACTGTGCCTTTTTAAGCAAGAAACACAAGATGCATAGTTTTATCTCCAGTAATTACAGACGTACAGTGCATGTGTGTATGTGTTGTCTCAGTGATACTGTATTTATGTTCATTATAGGGTCCATTACCAGTTTCACAGCCCTCACTCATCCTTGTTTGTCATATGTCATATGTCCGGGTCAAGTGCTCTGTCTTTGTCCTGCTGTAAACATTACCATCTTATTATTCTTGGTCTGCTTCCATGGGTTCACTTTACATCCATGAAAAAACACTTTGATCCCGGGGTTTATATTTACTGTCTGTTCCAAAGCTCTGTATTTAACCCATAAAGACCCAAACAGCCACATTCTCAAAATCATCTATTAATCTAAATTGTTTAATACCTGTTGATCCACTAATCCTATCAATACATATAAATAATTGGTGTAAAATGCAGTTTGTCATTTTTTCATGGTCATCAGATATGACCCATTTGGACATTCAGAGGCTCCATAGTGAACACGGAAACACCGTCATCTTCTACAACATCGATTCACCAGTAAAACCCGTGGAGTTTAATAAATGGCAGTGGATGGAGACACTTGTTTTTATGTCCAGTTGATGATAGATTTTGCTGAAAAAGTCATTTTTATCCCAGTTTTCTCTGTTTAAAGGGGTCATATTTTTCTTTTTTAAATGGAATTCTGCAATTCAAAACATTCCCCTGTGCTCTACATAAACTGTAAATGCTCTGCTTGGGTCTGAATTCATTAATTCAACTCCACAGGTCCATCTTCAACCCTATTTCTGAGTAATGACACCAGAAAGGTCATTTTGAGCTCTGGCCCTTTAAATGCAAATGAGCCACTTCACACCCCACCCTCTTGTTGACCATGCTGCTCTGTCCTGTTTCTCCGTACTCTGAGAAATGTTCATCCGAAGTCTTGACCTTAGATGTGCTAATGTCATGACGTAACTAGTTATGGATGTAACATATTAAGAAGGAATTGAAACAGGTTGTAGAAATCCACTCAATTTTGCCAAAATGAATATAAAGAGGGTCCCCAAACACACAATTAAATGTACCAAAGACTAATAAAAGTGGGTTTAGCAAAATATGACCCCTTTAAGATACAATGAATGTTACCTTTACCCTGAGCTTTTATGAACATCTACATGATCAGTGAATTAAATATAGGAAAATTCATGATTTACACTGAAAAAACAAAAAGGAGGATAATATTACAATCAATGGTGATAAATCACTTAAGAAAAGTTAAATATAAAGAAAAATTCATTTGGGAACTGACATGAAAGTAGAAGTGGGTCTTGAAGTGGGTTAACTGGAAAAAAGGGATTTAAATATATTGGCACCTACGTTGGGAACCAACTGCAAAATTACCATAAAGGTGCACGAAGGGAGATCATGCATGTTGCTGTTCATGCACTTTCCAGAAATGGGGAACAATATTACTATGCAAAAAACAGTCTTTGTTGTCTACATCCATGGTAAATAACACAATATACAGATTTGTATGCAGAGGTTTCACAAATGTAGTGCTTGTGAGTGATTCAGATAAGGGAACATTATGGAACTGGTCTCGTTACATGATTTTGAAGTGATTGTAAAGGACTGCGAAGCACTTCTATATTGATGATGATAATGTGTGATGTATCCTTGACTCATAATAAATCTGTAATTTATTATTTGCATGTAAATTAGAAGATGTTTGCATGCATGGATGTAAACCTATCTAAACCTTTTTCACTGTGCTGCCGCATGTTTTGGGTAGAATGTTCTTTCCTTGTTAAACATTTTAAATAAATAAAAATAGTTTTACATATGATAAAGATTTGACAAAAGAATGCATCAGAGCTAATCTCTTCCTAGAGGGCCACAAGATATTAATGTGTAATTTCAGTGTCATTTCCCTCGTCGTCTAGAGTAGCTAATGTCATGGCAAAGCTGCTAATGTCATATCAAATGTCACTGCATAATGTCTCCTCGGACATGATCTACTTACCAACTCCTCATCCCTGACGAAGTTGAACAGTGAAATATTTTGTGGAATATGTCCCTCCATCTTTTTGCGTAGGATTATAGTTAGGGATATCATAAAGATTCATGAGGTTGAAATATATGTAACAGACTATATTTGGATGGGAATATCTTCTAAAATTAAACCATGTAAAGTGGATGAAGCCTATATGACATCAACTACTGATTTCTTCTGCTGAAATACCATATTTAAATAAGATGGAAAGGCCAGTGAACTTAAAGAAAATCGTATAAAACACCACTGAGTAATTTGAACTACATACTAAATGTTAATAGATGCAGTTATTGATAAAAAGTATAACAGTAATGTGAGCTCTGCATATTGTGTAAATGTACTAATTAGCAGTAGCTGACCTAATTTGTGTCACAATCACGGATGCTGTCTGTTCATATGGAATGTCTGTTTACACCCCTGTCTGTGATTATGTGCTGATGGATTGTGTGTGATATTGTATGTGCTGCTTTTCTGTGTTTGGATTATATGTGCTGTCTCTGTATGACTGTACTGTTGTTTCACTGTTCTCTTTTATCTTTTTATCTTTATTGATTTATCTTGTCTCTTAGTTGTCTTAACTCTTTCTTTTTGAATATTACGCTGTAATATATTGTTTTTTTAGGGTACCTATTGCCATCAGGCCGGGAACTACAGAAAGATATTAGCCATGTTGGCTAAAGTTGCCCCTTTTTACTGTTATTGATACAGTGAATTAATTGGGATTGTCCCCGATACAATAAACTCAACTAAACTGATTAACCAGCTAGATGACAGACCATATAACCCAATGGGAATTAATGCTAACCTTAGCTCATGTAGTTAAGTAAAGTTAACAGGCTGGGTTTAGTATCGGTAAACTTCATGATAGAAGCCTCTGATTGTCTTGTTAGTGTAACTCAGCCAGAACAAGAGCTGTCTGTCAGGGTAAACCATCTTTAACCCATAAAGACCCAAAAATCCATCACCGACCAAAATCATCTACTGATTTAAAATGTGTAATACCTGTTGATCCACTAATCCTATCAATCCATGTAAATAATTGGTGTAAAATGCCATTTGTCATCTTTTCGTGGTCATCAGATGTGACCCATTTGGACGTTCAGAGGCTCTCCATCTTCTACAACATTGATTCACAAGTAAAACCCATGGAATTTGATCAATGACAGTGGATGGAAATGCTTGGTTTATACAGTTAATGATATATTTTACTGAAAAAGTCAGTTTTTCTACAGTTTTGTCTGTTTTTGATATAACAACTGTCAACTTTATCTGAGCTTTTAAGAACATTTTCCTGATCAGTAAATTAAATACAGGAAAATATCTGATTTATACTGATAAAATACAAAATAAAGAGGATAATATTATAAATAAATGGTGATAAATCACATAAGAAAGGTTATATATCGAGAAAATTTCATTTGGGAGTTGATATAAAAGTAACGCTGGGTCTTTATGGGTCAATTTAATAAACACAGTTGTTAAAAAAAATGACTCAGTGCCCAGTTACTACATGGCCGACACAGGTAAATGGCACTCACCCACATGTTTGTTAGAGCATATACACCCTTAATTATGCATCACCGGAAACCTTAAACAGATGACTTATTTAGAAATTCACTTATCTATCATGAATGATGAAATTGGCATCACAAACCAAAATGAACATGGGAGTCAAGGGGATTTTTGCTCTTTTAGATGTGATTTATCTTTTGGCCCTGGAGGTTCCTGCTTAGTCGGCTTAAATCTAACCATAAGCTTAGACTGGTTGCTGGACACCTGGTTAAAAATGTAGCCACATGCTAAAAGAGATTAATCTCACAGAGCTAAAACCTATCTCCACACTTCTGTAGCCCTGTTCCAGTCCTGTAGTTAGGTCTGAGAGCCTCCACTACTCTGTCTACAAGCAAAATGACTCCAGATTAGCATTGTGACACTGAACCAAATTTGCCCCCCCCCACAAAAAAAAAAAAAGAAGTAAAAAGTGCTATTTTTAAGCATCCATAATATTTCCTCTGTTCAAACTAAAAACCCTCTGGTTGTAGTTTTAAAAATGGCGGTTCATAGCTTTCGCTGTTCGTGTTTTGGTCTGTAACCCCCACCCACCGATGACTGATGATGGGGATCACATCACTGGTTCTTAGCTCTGGCCCCTGTTTAGCCCAGCTTGAAGTTGGTGCTTGCCTGGAACCTGTTTGGAACCACTTTGGAACCGCTGTGGCCGGTGCTTAGGCGGTGGAAAAACAAAGAACCGGTGCTAAGTCAGGCACTGGCTCCGAACCAGCCCAGGAACCTGTTTAGTGGAAAAGGAGTATATGACCTCCTGAGAAGTCCTCCATTTTTCTGCATTGACCACACCCACTTCAAATTTCTGACCAATCACACAATAGTTGTTGGACACCACACCTGAAAAAAGCTGATGTGTGGAGAACAAGCAACGAGAACTCCCAAAGCTGCGAGAAATAAATGACGTCATTACTTTCTCAAAGCCCTGGGAAAAAGAACACATTTCTCTGTTCTTTCAGAGTATGTAATAACCTTTAGGCAGAATAGTGGACAACGCATTTACCCACTAGTGTCAGGACACGAGAGTGGAGATGTTTTGGAGGAACAATGTGTTAAACCGAATAAGTCACTACTACAGAGAACAACATATAAAAAGGCATGTCTTTGTCTGGGCTTGTCATTTTCAGGTTGTAGTTGCACCTTGAATGTTCTTTCATGTAGAAAAGGGGACTTTCAAAGTGATAACACACCTAACACCCTAACCCTAACCCTAACCCTGCCCCTGCATGACAGAACTACTCCCCCTTATTCCACCTAACTAAACTACACAGAAACTAGAAGATATGGTCTGATATGCATTTTGGCGTTACCTAAACCTGAGCAAAATTACCATGAAAGGTGTGGGACTAAGGAGGTTAGTTAGAATTCTAAGTCGGGGTCTGATCTAGGTCAAAGGTTAACCCACTTTACTATCCCTGTAGGAAAATTCAGTCTCTGCACTTTGCCTATCCGAATACAAACAGCACTTAGTAATAGTGCTTAGCTTCAGCACTTAGCACATTAGGAGCCATAAGCTGCCATCTGGGAATAGATGTGTGTGTTTGTGTGTTTACCTGTTGATGCTTCTCAAACTCTAGTTTGATGGGAGATTTGATGCAGTTGCAGGTGTCCTGGTAGGTCTGCTTTAGAGCCAGATCCATCAGATGTTTGTGGTACGCCCCAGCCAGGTTCCCACAGGTAAAGATGATCACATTGGCTAAAATCTGCCATGTTTAATAAACACACAGGCACAGACACACAATGAATAAAGCACTCAAATAATGTAATGAGGTGACACAGGTTCCAGATATGCCTTAAATGCATCTACAGTGTATGTCGTATCCCCACTACGTACCGCTGCTCAAGCAAGTTTATATTATTACCTTATAAAACCTGGCCGAGCACACAATTCCATAGTACTTTTCCACCACTGTGTCAACCTCCAGTGCTTTAAAATGTGACCATGCATATCAATAGCCTGGCCTTGACGCTGTATCCAAGGGCAATGAGTGTCTTCAAGCATGTTTTATTGTTGGTGTGCTTTTCCATTGTGTATGTGTATACGTGTGAAACAGATGAGAGAGCCTGAGAGCGTTATCACTGTTTACTTTGAAGGTTGATTAGAAAGCATCACTGTATGTTTGTGTATGTGTGTACTCTGACATGAATGTAATGTAAAATTCATCTGACTCTTTATTATATTATTTGTCAGTGTTAGAAGAAGCTGTAATTGGTGTATTTGCCGTAACAGAATTAAAAGGTCCCTTCATTCACAGCCACTGTTTAAAGAGCTGTTCCCTGAGTACATTAAAATGCACTTCATTTGACTCTGGAGGCTTTGCTGAATGTGCGGTGTCACTATGATACAAGATAGGTTCAGCGCTTTACGACCCGGACCTTATTAAAATGGTGTTCCTCATCATTTTTAATCGTGCATGGAACATCTGTACCAATTCGCTTCAAGAAACTAACCCCTGCGCTGCTGCTAATAGTGCAATGAAGGTATCATTTAGTCCCTCAAACTCCAAAACATTAAGACCGCAGCGGGGTCATCTCAGATACGTCTGCAGCAAGAAACGATTTTTGATGGAAAAAAAATGAGGGTTTGATGGCCTGTTTGACCTGTGTGTCTCATAATCTTTACCAGTTCTCTGTCTCACCTGCCAAATTAAATGTTCCAGTTCTGTGATGGTGGCCAGACAGATGCTGAGAGTGACCGTGTGTGAGAAGCAGGTGATGGCACTGGCGATGATGGCTCCTCTCATGGAGAAGGGCAGCATGGTGTACACGACAAAAACAATGAAGAGGAAGAAGGACACCTGGAAGAAGACACAGAAATATGTCAGTACATAGAAGTTATCCTTTGGATACAGGTAGGTCTGTTGTGAAACATGTTAACTTTAGCAAACAAAGCATTATCTTCTGCAAAAACATTATCTTTAGTGAATAAGTTATTATTATGGATGACGATATAATTATCTTCTCTGTACACGTTATTGCTTTGTGCAAAAGCATTATCCTTTGCAAACATGTTATTATGTTTAGTAAAAATGTTATTATCTTTTGCAAAAAAGTTTTTATCTTCAACAAATGTCTTTATGAATAAGTTATAATCTTTTGCAATCAATTTGATATTTATTGTAAACAAGTTATGATTTGTAAGCAAGTTGTCTGGCACAGACAAGTTATTTTCTTTGCGAAAAAACTTTTAAAAAGTTATTATTTCCATGAAGGTAATCGTTATCTTTTACCAACAACTTATTTCTTTGTGCAAAAATGTTATTATCTTTAACAAACACATTATTAACATGTGCAAATACTTTAGTAGCTTTTGTTACCAAATTATTAATTTGCTTTTTTTTTTTTATTTATTGTGTAAATATATTATCTATTGCAAAAACGTCATCATCCTTTGCTAATAAGTTATCATTTTGCGCAACACGTCATGTTTTGGAAACAAATTACCTTTTTGTAAAAAAAAAAAATGATGGTAGTCTAAAATGTTTTGCATGAAAACCTTTTCTTAAATAACATATTTTGCAGGGTGTGGTGCAATGGTTACAGACAACATTTATTGGGAATGTTATATTTATGTTGGAGTGTTGCTTTTGTGAACAAGTTATTTTTCGCAATCAGTTTATTATTTATTTGCATTTTTCAAGTTATCTTGCACAAACCAGTTATTTTCTTGGTGATTATCTTTTTGCACAACATAATTTTGCAATGCACACAAGACTTGTTTGCACAATATAATGACATGCCACTATAACTTCTTCTCTTTAGGGCCTTGGTAGAAACATGTAAAAAAAACAGAACACTATTTCCCTTGTTTTATAATGATGTATATAATCAGGGTGCAATTTGTCGGGGGGGATGGGGGATATCAATCCCCCCCTCTGGTTTTTACATCCCTACTTCTGCTCAATGAATTGCATTGTCAACCAACTGAAATAACAGGCATGTTGTGATTGAGTTTTCTTACACCTACTGTATATCCTACATTACTGGCACTAATGTTCACCTGAACAGGCAGCCTCAGAATTCACGAACGGCCCCATGCACTGGGGCGCCAAAGGGGGGAGTGGGGGGGGTAAATGTGTATTCAGTAGATACAGGTTAGAAGTTGTGAAAATTTCATGTAAGATCCGCTGTATAATAGAATGGGAGTTGGATGTTGAAAGTATGTAAAGTTTCACTTTTGTTTTTATGCCAGCATTAGTTACATTAGTTATGGACCGCACCCCCATGTGTATACCCCCCCCACACACACACACACACACAAACACACACACACACACACACACACACACACACACCGACCAAAAAAAAAAAAAAAACCTCTGTTTTTTTGACAAATCGCACCCTGCATATAATATACTCCTTATCATTATATAAATTACATCAATCATATTCTCACACCACATAAATGCCTCAACTGTTAATCTAAAAACAGAATACAGTTATAAGCACTGAATGGATCGCCCACTCTTCTGCACAAACAGCAAACTGCTGATCCTATGATAAATTATATTAAATGAGTGGGCTTCTCACTCAGCTAAAAAAAAAACATCCTGTGATACACTGCCTAGAAAACCAAATCAAACACCTTGAAGAATCACCGAAATACTGAGATTGAACACGAATGCGTTCTTCCCTGGGAGGATTGGAGCAGGACTGTAGCTTCTGCATTCTTCTGCTTGTTGTACAGTGTTCAGTCCTCTCTCTTTCCAGGGTTCTTTCAAAGTCTTGTTGTCTGACCTCCCGTCTGCTCTCACCGTGGACATGTGTGTTGTGCAGGTTTGTGTTGCCTACGTCGTTCGATACCTTGTACCTTAACCTCCTGTTTCGTCCCTGTCCACTTCCCCTGCTGTCAGTCCAACCCTTCCTGTTATGGTGTCTCTGGTGGTGACCGGCGCGAACAGGTCACAGTTTGAACTGAGACACCACATGAACTGTGACCTTCCTGCCGGTCTGTTTATTTCCTGTGTCTTTCAGGTTCAGACAGCTGGTCTGCAACAGGAATCCACTGAGAGTGACAGCTCAGAGGGAATGCGCTTTGTTGTTTTTCTGTTTATTTGGACACAAACTACTTTGTAGTTTTGATTAAAATTGATTCTTATTCTCATTTGGATCCCAATGTGTCCTCTTGTGTTTTCATATTGACAAAACTCAAATAAGACTTTAAATTATTTGGTCCTATTCAGGGTGGGTAATCTGATGATATATGGAGATTGATCTGACAGAAGTTCACAATATCTCATGTAGGTGAATCATCAGAGACTGTCCTACTTTTTAAACTTGACAGAATGAATTCAATAGCATTTAATGATGGGGATCCGCAATATGTTAATGATCCAGTACAGTACTGTATGACCTAATACGATGCTTCCCAAACTTAGGGTCAGGACCAAAAAGAGGTTGTGAATCCATTCTTATTGGGTTGCCAATTGGTTGATTTAAATACATGACAATTTTTTTTTTTTTTTTTTGTTACAGTATGATGTGAATGTTTCGGTCTTTCTTTTGCTGGTTAGGTGCTTACATTACTTGTCAGTGCTAGATATGATGTCTGGCATAGTTTTGCAGACTGCAGTTGATAGTTCAACATTTTTTCACTGACTTATGGGTTCATCTCTGATCAAGCAGTGAAGTGTCTTTATTCAACCTTATGTTTCCAGTGGAAAAATCAGTAAAATTGTGAATGTAGCAGTAGGTTTGGGTCCTGAATAAAGAGTAAAATTCTTATTTGTCCGAAGATGAAAGTTTGGACTCCCATGCCTAATATATAGCTCTCTGACAAATGAAAGTCCTTGTCTCTTACTAACAACACATAAAGCTAATTTATTAGAAAACAATGAGAAGACAATAAAGTATGACCAAGGCAGGAAATGCAGAAACTAAGTCATTAAACCATAGACATGGAGAATAAAGGTTAAAAATACTAATGCAAACACTCGATCTTTAATTTGACACACTGAGCCACAAGTAGTTTTCAAATATTGTCACTCCCAACATTTACACGGAGTGTCAACAGAAAGGTGCTTGACAAATGTCTGATTAATAACCCTGTCACAATAGAGAATTAAAAAACAATAACATCTGGCTCTTGTCTTCAGTATGAAATAGTACCTTCAGTAACCATCTGCATTCATTCCCCGGTCTAATGTCTGAGCAGTATTTATTGGATCCATTCCAGTTGATCAGAAAAACAGTGATGAAATCGTGGGTGTAAAGTCTTTTTTTTTTAATTACTGTTCTTTTCCTCAATAAATGTGTATTCATATTCTGGATGTTGGCATGTAAATAGCTAAGCATTAACATAATTTATTTATTTTTACAGTCAGTAAAAACATGCAACTGCATTTTTTGGGAAATCTACTGTTCCCTGTTATCTTCCAGAGTGGTTGAAGTAAAAAACAGAAAGCCAGACTCCTCTACTGATGGTGTTAAAGCACGGTGGTAATTTTTCATCACGTGTCATAATTAATAAGTACTTGGGAATATGCATTGATGAGCAGCTCTTTTTTTAAAGTTCATATTTCTAATCTAGTTCAGGCACTCAAATTGAAGATTGGCTTTTATATTAGAAATAAATCCAGTTTCACATTCTCTGCAAAGAAAAAGCTTGTGGAAGCCACGTTTCTGTATGTGGTTGATTATGGTCATCTACTGTACAGGCTTGCAGCTACCTCCACTTTAACCCATAAAGACCCAGTGCTAATTTTGTGTCAGTTCCCAAATGAATTTTTCTCTGTAACATTTTGTAAGTGATTTATCACCAATTATTTTAATATTATTCTTTGTATTTTTCACTTTTCACTGTACCTCATGTATTTTCCTATATTTAATTTCCTATACTTAATTTACATGTTCATGAAAACTCAGTAAATTTAAAGGTTATTATATCAAAACAGAGAAAAATGAAGAAAAAGTGATGTTTTCAGTAATATTTAACATTAAATGAACATAAACCATGCATTTCCATCCACTGTCATTTATCAAACTCCATGGGTTTTACCGGTGAAGCAATGTTGTAGAAGATGATGTTTCCATGTTCACTACGGAGCCTCTGAACATCCGAATGGTCATATCTGATGACCATGAAAAGATGAATAACTGTATTTTAAACCAATTATTTACATGTATTGATAGGATCAGTGGATAAACAGGTATTAAACAGTTACATCGTAGATGGCTTTGATTGACAGTGACTGTTTTTGTCCTTATGGGTTAAGGACCCTTGGTTCAGTATATCATGCTTATTTGCTTTCATTTCAAATGCAAAATCCCTCACTCACCACTGCATTTTCTATGATTTAGTGGGTTAGATGTCAATAACAATAACAATTCGTAGACAAAAACATTGTTTGTGTTCATCTGTAAAGCTCTGCTGGGTAAACTCCCAGAATACCTCAGCACCCTTCTTTCTGTTAGCTCTAGTAGTTACTAACTAGGGCATTAACAGAAAAGCCGGTTTGTCGACGCATTGACGTCTGTGGCACAAGTCCACATTACTTTGGAGGAGTCGACTAGTCGTGTGTTATTCTCTCTCCCATCACTTGACAGCGCGTGAGTCTTCATTCAGTGCATGTCAATACTCTCATTTTTCTACAGGAAAACATGGAGCACAAGGTAGTGATGTGCAGATCAGCGGCCCTGGGTCAGGTTGGTGTGGGTACAAAAAATGTGACTGTATTTGTGGGGCGGGTCAAATAATTCCACAAAAGTGGTTGAAAAAAAAAACCCTGACCCATGTATCACTAGCACAAGGCCAAGACTGAAGGAAGGATATGACTCAGAGTAGGATTACTGAACTGACTGTGATCTAGAAAAAACTATGGTCTAAGTAATGTTCTGTGAACCATGCAAGCACCACCAATATTGAATATTCATATGGACAGCCAGTGTGTTTGGATTATTCTGTTCATTCATTTCATGAAGACAGTGCGCTCTTTCCGATAACATGCTGTGCGTCTTGGCTGCCACTGTCTGAACCTTTTCCCACTTAATGTTGTTCACTTGAATTTAAAGGAAAATTCAAGGTGTTAGCCTATGTTTTGTTTTGGTTAGATGTCGGAGAAGGACTGTTGATGCTTGTGTATTACAGGTTTTATATTCTTCTCTTTACTGTACATTGTTAATATTACAGTGAACGTTAGTACAAGTTGCTCATTGTTGACCTTCTGTGTCTGTGTTGTTCCTCTGCTGTCAATGTGATGACATCATCATACGACTAGCTGACTCGACTTCAACTTTATTGACAAATAAGTCGATCTGAAAAAATCTGAAGACAGTAATGCCCTAGTAGTTACCATCTACGTGCCTGCGTGGTTGCTCTTGATTGTTCCCCGACTTCTGACAGACTTTGGCAAAACTGCATTTTCCTACCATGCACCATGGTCATGGAATGATCTTTAAATAACTCTTAAACTACAAACATTCATCTCAATAAATGATTTTAAAAGTATCTTGGAGAATGCAGTGAAGGAGGAATGCCACTGTTTATCTTGAGGCCATTATGGTAGAATAATTGTTATTCTGTTTTATTGTTCACTGTGTATCATGTATGTGTTTTATATACTTTTGTCTTTGTGTGGCTGCTACCTTGGCCAGGGGTCTCCTTGCAAAATAGATTTCTAATCTCAGTAGGACTTCCTGGTTAAATAAAAGTAAAAATAATAATAACAATGATGATAATAATATTAATAATAATAATAATAATAATAATAATAATAGTAATAATAATGATTAAAATCATCTTTTGGAGAGATTACTTGGTCTTACTTTTTCATAACAGGGACAAGTTCTTCAAACACTGACCACAGATATTATGACATCAATATCAAACATATTATTTCCAGTGGTAGATGATTTGATGTTTTACCAGGTAATAAGATGACAGGACCTGGAATTGAAGTGTTTGTTTTGTTTCTTCTAAAATAGGACCTGTACACAGTGTGGAGAGAGAGAAAGAGAGAGAGAAGGAGCTGTTTTGTGTAGGCTCAGACGTTAGCTTTCTGTTGCTAAGGTAACCAACATAGGGAAGGATGCTGACGTTAGAGCAGATGTGATGTTTTGAAGGCCCTCTGTATTTCACCATAACCTTCATCTGCTGACCCTGAACCCTCACCGTTGAGAAGCCTAAGGAGGTAGTTGGCAGAAGGCACTTGGAGCGTGTGACGTCCAATCTGCTTAGGTAGCAGGATGAATTGATAATGGCAGTCCAATTTCAGGTGCGTCACCTGCTTGTGTCTGCCATGCAGGCAGCTAGACACGCTCCATCTCCACAGCACTCCAGCCTGAATCCTAATACACTCTCAAACACTGCAGCCATCATCTCCTCTCAGTTTCTTGGATTGCTTTTTTCTCTCTAGTTCCAACCACGCTCTGTGTTTCAGACAAAAAGCGACACATGCTCACTTACCTACACACCTAAACACACACAGGCACAGCTCTGCAAGGCTGAATACACACATCTAAAATGTTTTGTTCCAAGCTTCTTTGCATAATTTTCTGGAGGCAATCACCCAAGTAATGCAGTATTTAAGAACACCGACCCAGTCAGCAGAATAAAATGTTCCAAGTGAAAGTTTCTGGAAACCTCTGATACATAAAATGTTAATGTAATTTGTTACTCAAGCATCTTTTAATATGTAGGTAAACTCAATCAGAGACAAGCATTTACATGCCAACTTCTGTAGGATTTTACTTTCAGGTAATAAGAGCATTTTGTTTAGGGATAAGATAGGATTGTAACTTTTTTTTAAATACAATACATGGGCAGAAGTAAGAAGCATTTTATTGCTAACAGCAACATGGGCTGCAAAACCATAATGATAAAGAACCATAATTTACTCTTATGCTGGGATTAATATCATTTAAATAAATAATCTCTTTTAGGTGGGTTAATTTTGTTAACATTATCATGTAAACCGTATTTTAAAACATACTGTAATTTTACTCAAAATCAGATTTCTTTTAATCCTAATTTTTTTTCTATGTCCTTCCTCTAGATTTCTAAAATATTTGCCTTGTTCAAACCATAACTAATCATGTTAAACCACAAGTAACTGTCTGGGTTAATCAAATCTCACTCAGCAAGAAATGTAAGCCCTTGAACTTTATATTATATTGAATACTGTATTATCATATCATATGTTATTTTTAAATCATATTCATTAATGGTTGAAATATTGATTTGACATTTATTGCTATAAATATTTAAAACAACTGATATAAGCATTTTCATCATGATAATATGTCATATGAACAGGGATGTGAAGTTTTAAAAGCTGTAGGTGTGATATGTCTGGATATTTTTATCCATTACGAAATATATTGAGTACATTTTTTTTATATCACATCCTTACACAAATAGAAGAGTTATTCTTTATTAAACAAAGCCCTTGTCCTAATGAAATGCTGTCAGTGCTTAAACCTAACCTTTATTGTCATTAAACAGGAACATATCAATGTACTTTCTGAAACACCCAACTGAAAAGGTCTGTGAGGGTTAAAATTATAGACTGAATACAAGAAGTGGACATAACAACCCGTTAGTTTGTTTGCTTGCTGAGCACCATTTTGAAGCCTGAAACTTGGGATTTAGTTGCAGCTGTCTAAGCATTTAGATGCCAGAAATGATGATATTTGGATGAGAGGGCAGAACTGGAGAAGAGTGAGGGGTTGTAGGTGAGAAAAGCTTATACTACTACTAATATACGAATACTGCTACTGCTTCTACTGCTGCTGTGGTAAATGCAAGTTCATCAAATTCAGTTACTTGCTAATAGTTTACATATAATTTTCATAATGAGTGAGCACACCAAAACTGATGATTCATGCAGATTGTTTTTAATCCTACCTTGCATATGTCCTAGGTTCCCTGTATATATCCTATCCTATATCCTATATCCTATATATTTTGTATGCATTTCTTGTAGCTGTAATATAGAGATGGCCTTTTGTTTATTTTCGTAGCCTTTTTCTTTGTTTT
>JAPQRP010000003.1:20287864-20298326 GCA_037367295.1 Apogon hyalosoma
ATCTATCTATCTATCTATCTATCTATCTATCTATCTATCTATCTATCTATCTATCTATCTATCTATCTATAATATTTTAGTGGTGCCAGCTTTTATTCTTGTTTTCACTGTAATACACTTTTAAGCAGTTACTATCCCAATTTCATTGTATCAGTGTCTATACAATGACAATAAATCAATTAAATCTGTCTTGTCTTGTCTTAAAAGCATTATCTTGAAGATTTTCATTTAAAAAAATAATATTTAGCTTTACTCTATGTAGTACGATAATCTGTCTCCTCTCAATTGTCATTTGTGACCCACTAGAAGTTAACGGTGGTGTATCTGTATTATACACTGCCTGTTACCTCATTTTGTTATTATTTTGATGTGGAACATATTGCACAGCCATAAATGGAAATGCAGTAGAAATAGTACTTCTATGACTAAAATAACCTTGACAAAATTTCCTGTGTCTTTCTGGGAGATTTTTCAACTATAACACATATCACTACTGTACAGAAGAGTTTATTTATCAAGAATCACGGTACTTTTGATGTAAATTAACTGTTGTATTTTTTATAATGTAAACTGTGTGATCATACTTCCATTCGTCACCGCACTCCAGAGGTTGTTTTCGTCAGTAGAGGTTCAAAACATAGCTATTTCACAATTATACAAAAAGATGCCAAAGGCCACAGCAGTGGGATGTAGCTGATAAGTGGTTCAATTCAGCTCAAAATTCACACATACAAGGGAATAGTCACACAAGAAAAACTGAATATGGTGAATAACTTGGGAAAAGGATGAGGATGTGGGTAAATGAAGAGTAAGGAAATCTTGCACGAACAATGTTGGCTTAAAATGCTAATCAGTCAAACTTACACAGCAAATGGATTAGTGTAAGAAAAACCATAGTCACACTACAATCATCATGCAACTCTAAAAGGTCGCCAGTGTGATGCATCCTTTCTGAAATAACATGATTTACTCAGAAAGCGTTACTGGATACACAGATTTGTGTGCTCATATGAACTCTGTGTTGTAGTATGTATTGTTCTGCATTTCAAACGTCTACTAACAGTACCACTAGTGTTGTCTGTAGTGTATACCTAGTGTTGCACTCTGCTGCACTGCGTAAAAGCGAGTGTATTATGGATGTTCTTATGGATGTAGACAACGGAAGTCATCATCATCAAATTAACTAACAAAAAATGAGCCCACCAGCAAAAATCAGACTCTGACACAAAATTCATGTAAGCATAAATCTCCCACCTTTAAAGGATGATATATATAGCCCTGTCATTTTAGAAGGATCGGTTATTCAAGTCATCATGACATCTGCATCAGTGTCAGAAAATGTCAGTCTTTTCCATCATTTTCAGCCCTACCAGGAAGTGAAAGGCAGGATGCATTTGACATTACCCTTCTTTGTCTAATGTTACAGATGCATGTGTCCCTAGAGTAAAACAATGGGAATAAATGTGATATTTTACACCGACACTAGATGTGGTAACATATATTGTTGCAAGAGGAAGGACACAAGTACATGATAACGGAGGTTTACAGGAACTTCCGTGGGGACTATGCAGTCCATCTGCTGCAAAGACATCATTATTAACCAAGCTTACTGGTTTTGTTTGATTTCTAGTGTTGGCGGGCTCATGGTTCAAGACATATAATGAAGCAAACACTGAGTAAAAAGATGTCATTATTAAGGAAGCAAAAAGAAAAATTAACTTTCCTGAAACAAGTATTGCAATATAATAGAATATCAACATTTCTTGGTAAATTTCTTGTAAGTTTCCACTTTGCAAGTCATATCTTGACGCCAAAGCTCTGAAAGTGACGTCACAGCGTTTGTCACCTCATTCATTTACCTTACTGCCCCCGAGTAACAGATTGGTGATCCATCATCACAAAACAGTCTGCTCTCACTTCACTGCATCTATCAAACTGCAAAGAGCAGCTGAAAAGAAGGCAGCAGATGTTATACACATAAAATCTACTTATTCTTTTTACAGAAGAACTACAAATGTGCTGCAAATCGTAAAGGGAGCAGGCTAAATGATCAATAGAGAAACAACATTGAGGTAATCAATGGTGTACAACATAAAAAAATAAGTGGGGCTCTTATATGGAATTTATTGATTTTCAATATACTGCTACAAGGTGTACTATTGATCTCTATGAAACTGTCAGATTCTCTTTTAAATGTCATTTTGTCAACATGCTTCCATGTAATTGCAGGTTGTAGAGTCACAGCCACATTGTGCTTTCCATGTGTTAAGGACATTACATTGACTTTTGGTCATTTCCTGAACACTTAACCCAACCACAGCATACCAAACTCTTACCTTTGCAAAAAAGAAACACTTAAGCGTGTCTTTAAATACCCTTTATTCTCTAAGTGTGGAGGTGGTGCCCCAGTGGCCCCTAGGGACCAACCACAATGAGTTCAGTGAGCTGTTTAGTGAGATCTAGCGGTAAAGCTACAGATTACAACCAAATGAATATCTCCCTCACTCTCTCTTAAGTTGGTGCACTGAATGCCACCCACTATGGAACAGGAAAAAGGAGAGGAGGAAGTCTATTCTGAGCTACTGTAGAAGCATGGTGGCACAACATGGAGTTTTTCTGTAGATGAAACGTCTTATTATAATATCACAAAGACACAACAGTTCTTATTTTTGTTTGATTATACACTAATAAAGTCACACTTACACACTTTATATTCCATTTCTGCAGGTAGACAACCCAAAATGCCTCTAAATATTACACAATGGACCTGAAGAAATTTTTTTTTCCTATTGCATTAACTATAATTAGTAAATAAAGGAAATGTAACATCACTGATTGGTTTTTGAACTGTAATTTTGAAGCCAGCTGTTTGAAATTTTGCCATTGCAATTTTTACTTTTTTGGAGAAGTGACCATATTTGGACAAAAGGGCGGAAGCTGAGAGTGAGCTAATGCTAAACGCTACCTTACCGATACCAAAACCTCATAAAGCAAATGTGTAACAAAGTAATTGTACAGTCTTCTTACTGTACCCTATTAACTACACTTCCAATAGATGTGTTTTGTTTTTTTTTCTTTTTATCCAAGAAATAAAAGCTCAGAAAGTGCAACTTAGGACAATGACACATCCAGGCCTTCTCTTCACAGATGAGAGCTTAATTGTACAAATAGTTAAAGATGGACCCCTAAAATGAAAACCAAATAAAACAACTGAGACTAGAATGACTTACAGAGAAGTTCAGTGTGGGTCTATGGGAGCCAGGGCTTTTAGGAGCCTAGTATCTAGTGGTTGTCATCAGTATTACATGTTAAGATGCTTCTGCAGTGGTTTCATTTTGGAGCTGAGGTCCTTTCCCATTGGCTTTACCCTCATCTTTACATGGGAACCCATATTCTGTCACTATAAGACGACCAAGACCCGCACCTGACTATAAAACATTTGTGTCTTCATAAGAGAGAGAACCCCGTATCACACATGCGTACATGTAAAACAGATTAACACAGACTCTCATATTAATACAGAAATAATGCAACTTCAAGGCAGGAAGAAAAAATGAGAAGAATGATTTTGTCTAAAATTGCAGATAAGTATGAGAAGGAAATGAGACACTTCCTGATACAAACACACCCTAATACACACAGCATGCTTACAGTGTATACATGCACACATACGCACACACACATGCTCTAAGTCTGGGTGGAGGGGGTCTATATCTTAAGAACAGTGCTTTCGCTACTCCAGCCCTGATCTGTGGAGAGAGATAAAAGTAGGCAGTAATTTTGGGAGCATTAGTGCTGCTTTGGTTGGGTCTCTGTCGGCTCACTGATAAAGCTAGAACACTTACAACAACATCCTCCCCTCCCTCAGCTGCCCCAGCCCCCAGCTCCATACCTCCCTTCTATTTATTCCTGCCATTCTTCTTCATTCAGCAGTAATAAATACACCCGCTGAACAACCACTCCATAGCTGCGGACAGCCCTGCCTGTCATTTAATAGGGACAAATGGGAAAGAAATTTATGATTACAACTGTGAATGATGGTAAATTATTAGGGGGGGTTGTAATTTAACCCAAGAACACACAAGTTAATGCCCCACAAGAAGAAAAGAAGCAGGAGGACTGAATCGACCGGCCAGAGGCAATGAAATCTATTGATTTGTCTTAAATAGAAGTAAAGATCAATTTAGGTAGATGTTCTCCTGGGAACAGCCACATTATGGAGTTCACTGAATGTAACAGGACCTCAGTATCAGGCTCTAGGCGCAACCTTTGAGAATACAAGATGCACGGAGACGCACATGTCTGCAGATCACCCTGAACGTACAGTGTAGCTGCAAAACAGTCATTTCAAAGCAACAAAAACCTCAACCATGAGTGGGCTTTCTTTTGTAGGGCTATTTCATAAAACACAAAAGCAGCACTTCAGAGACAATAGCTCGTGTTTATGGTTGAGTGTTTGTGGCCAAAACAACACTTTTCACTTGACAAAAGCACCAACACCCACACAGCTGCGAACTCAACTCTCATCCCGCTCTTGATCCACTCTGCAAGCCCAGTGTTGCAATTTAAAGTGCCGCTTCACAGCCACTTATGCTGTCACACATAATAACACATAATACACTTAATACATAATACAATGCACACTGACCTGCCTGCCTCATTCAGTCTCGTGCTGAATTTTTATTCTAATGCCCCCCCAAAAAATAGGCGTCTATCTCATACTTGATGAAGCCCTGCATGGATGTAGTTTGTAGTGAAACAGAGCCATTGATGGAGTCATAACACACCGTGCAACATTCCACAAGCATTACAAACACACAGTGGTCTTTATTCGCTCCAAATTCAGTGCGTTAACATTCTTTTTATCAACTCAGAAGGGCTTTTGGTGCTGTTCACTTAACAGACAGAGGGAAGCACAGATGTTTCACAGTGAGCAATATGACAACACATTTTTAAAACAAAACAAAAAAAAGAAGTCACTCTTGCACAGTGTTTCTACTGATACAACATTTTACAAACTATCAGAATTGGAAGAACTCTCACCTAGATTTTTTGATGTTAGTTAATAGTCACTTACATTATACTTAAATAAAATATTTGTCCCAGTTATCCAGTTACCGATAAACCCAAGTACTTTCTGGCAATATCAACTTATCTAATCTAATCTAATTGTATTTAAATACTACCTTTCATACTTGTCACTTATCACCATTTACCTAAAAAACACTGGGAAGTAAAACAAAATCAGTATCTATGTAGCAAAGCCTGAAGTTAGGTTTTACTTCATGCATAGGATTATGGTTAGGATTATTTGAAAGGGAACATGTGGCTAAAACTCAACTTCAACTCCTCAAACATGGCTAAAATGTGTCTCCAAACCCCTGATGACCCTAAGACTTAAGCTTTAGAAAATGTTCTAAACAGAGAGACATCTCCTGCTCATTAAAAGTGGTGTGATCTACTGAAACAACACTCTACTAATACACAGATACCCACCAGTCCTGAAGCGAAGAACACCGCCAGCAGAGCGAGGCAGGTTCCCATGACGATCAGCAGCAGGAAAACGATAAGTGGATGCTGTTGGCTCATCCTATAGTAGGACTCATACAGCCAGTCCTGGGGTTTCTCCCCTTCCACACAGACTTCACCCTGGAACCCCGGGCACCCGTCTCCCAGGATGTCAGGCCCCTCTGCACCTTCGCCGCCATCGTTTTTCTCCAGCAGGTAGCGGCCACGGGTCCACAGAGCGTCCTGCCACATGGGTGACCAAAACACATGCACGCAAGAGGACCTTTGATGAAGGACCTGGGATGAAGGACTTGGGATGAAGGATCTGGGATGAAGGATCTGGGATGAAGGATCTGGGATGCCCTTTCCACCTCAAAAGTCCACCTTCTCCTCTAGTTTTAAAAAGTTTGTCAGGGGTTTGTTATGATGATGGACAGCTGAGTAAATGATGGCCAACTTTTCAACACTCGCTCCTTCGATTTCCCTCGCATCCTCTGCGGCTCCTTCTGCTTGAGGTGATAAAGTGAGTCAGGACAGTGTGAAAACTGAGCTTCCTTCTCCTCTTCTTCTTCCTTCCTCCTGTCAGAGAAGGTGGCCAGACGCTGAGGAGAGCCGAGACTTGTCCTCGCTTCTCTCTTTGTTCGGTCAGTCAGACAGGCTTTGGTTACTGCTCGACGCTGTGGCTGCATCGAGGCAACATGTTACTCTGCTGAGGTGCAGATGAGGACTGAGGGAGAGAGAGAGCTCTGAGGACGAGAGAGAATGTGTATGACTGAGAGGGAGGAAAAGAGGAGAGAGGGTGTGTACCAGTGTGGTGGGGAGAGCTAGCGGGTAAGAGAGTGTGTGTGTGTTCTGGACCTATCAAACCAAGTAGAAATGTTAGAATAGTGATGTGTGAGATTAGGTAATGTCAAGAGAAGTGACTCAAGATTGTGTATTTGTGTTTGCAAGCTTCAGAAAAAGGAACAGACTTAGACATTTACATAACAGAGAAATAGAAGACAGTGTAAAGCTGGCAAAAGAGCAAGGAGGAAGAAGTAAACAGAGGATTCAGGTTAAAACTGTGTTTGCCTGCATGAATGTGTGTGTAAGCAGACGGAGAGTGAGAAGGGTTGTAACAGCGGCACTAAAACCAAGAAAGAGCAGCAGAGTGGAGAGAGAGCAAGGGAAAGGGAAAGGGAATAAAAATGCCATCCAGCAGCCAAGATAAAAAAAGAAGAGCAAGGGAAAACAACACAGAGGGGGAAGGACAGGGAGGAAGAGGAAGGAGGAAGGAGAAACAAAGTCTGGAAGGTAAAGATCTCGGAAGACAGAACGAGTGTGGGTGGAAAGGAGACGGGTGCTTCAAACATCGGGAGAAGAGTGGGAGGAGAGGGAAGACAGCGCAGGTAATAAGTGAAAGTTTTAGAGTGACAGCATGTCAGCATATGCGTGTCAGAAGTGGAAAAAAAATAAAGTGGAGATTAAATAAAATGCCAGTATTCCTTTCCTCCTCCTTCGCCAGCCTTCATCTTCATCCTCTCTCTCATTTGGACCCCTCTTCTTCAACACCGTGTTCGGCTCGCCACTCTTGCCATGCTACATGTGATGCTCTGTGAAGTGTGAAAATGGTCGTGTCACTTCAATGTGTCAAAGCCACATAATTTCCTTACAGCACGCTAGCCACTTGGAGACAGAGAGTTTGTACACTAAAGCCAAGCACAGAACACATGCGATAATGATGAATAGCCATTACAACAAGGTGTTACATTTTCAGTTCTGCCTACCCACAGGTAGCCAGGGTAATTTTGAAGATCCAGGAATAAGTGAGATATGATATCTGTGCTAAAATTGGATTTGTAATATGTGTGAAATCATAAGTAGGAGATGGACAAATAAACACGAGAATGAAATTCATCGTTCCTTGGTCATGGAGTTCGCTGAGCTCTGCTTCTCAAATCACCAGCTTCACAAACAACCTTAAATTGAGGAGTTTGGAGGACAAAGCACTTATGTTGTTGTGACTCTAAAGAAAAGGAGAATAAAATAAGGGATGAGATATTTTAGAACAATTTTCATAGAGAGGGAGCATAGCAAGGAAATCAATCACAGCAGAGAGGGTTAGCAACATGGGGAGAAATTCATCAAGAATCATCATTCTGTAATGATGATAATGACAGTGATAATGATACCTTATATCATCACTGTGCCCCGTTTGCATATTAACCCTCATGTAACCAATGTGTTTTATAACTGGAGGATCAAAGAAGTCAGACACAAGAGGACCTCTGCTGACCATAAATGTCACATAAATCTCAGAAAATTTGCTCCCAAATATATAAATAGATAGATACAGTCTATCCCTCTTCAGTACAACATTTTCACCTAGCTGAGTTTTCAAAATTTATTACATTACTTAGCAGTACATTGAGGCCTCTGCCCGCCTGGTTTTCAGTAACTTGACAGATAGGTGCATTCATTAGGTATAGCTGTGTTCAAGTCAAAATGTCTGCCATGAAGTAATATTATTGTTCCACAAAACAATAAGAAATGAAGGAAGGACTCCTACTGTTGACAGCAGTGTGAAGGCTGAAAAATCCCAGACAAGTAAACCTTTTCAAAATTTTAGCACATTAACTGGTTCTTGTGCTCAGGTTTAATGGTTTAAGTGGCAATTTGCTGGGTTTTCCATAGGTTTGTGGTGGGGTTAGGCACTGAGATGGCTTTCTGTTGGTGTTATGTCACTATTTTTTTTTCTTTTTAAATAACTGCAGACCCACAGTACTGTGCAAAGGTGAGTGTGCATGGCTGAAATGAGCAAACTTTTTTTTTTTCTCATTCTCTTTTCTTCAGATACAACAAAAAAGAAAAATGGAAATATGTCCACAGCCTTAAATGACACACAAAACACCAAACTAAATGAGTTGTGAAGGTTAAAATGACTATTCAGAGTGACCACTGACCACATGAAAAGCAGCACAAACAGCTAGAAACAGCTGACATGTGTTGAATGAAATCTGAGATAAAACATCAGAAAATTAATTCAATAAACCTCATATTGTTTAAACAAAAGGGTTAAAAACATGTAAGGGGAGGTCACACTAAATACAACTACTTTGGTTTATAGAAGCTGGTTTTTTTTTTGTTTTTGTTTTTCCTGAAACCTTTGTTTTTCCAGCTGTACATACTTCACATATATCCAGATTGTATCTTAATACAGAGACTGAGAAGTGCATATGTGTGGTCATCATAACTTTGCTAAACTAGCAAATCTAATGTTGCCTTAGGACTTCTATGAGGTACCATCTTTTTCAAATTATTCAGATTCATCATTTAAATATGTGATTTTTGTCAGATTAAAAAATTATTTTATAAGTCAGGAAAGTCATCCTCCTTATTGTGTCCACAATCTGTTCTGCATCACTGAAGATGTCTCTCCAGCTCTGATGTGACCAGACTTGTAATAATTTTCACTTCTTAATAGGCTACTTACCACATCACTATTGAAGAACAAGGTGAAATATGCAAAGGTAACAGTCAATTAGGTAATAGTGATGTAGAGTGATGAGAAACACAGTCCACTGAGCCATTTCACACACTGACAAACGTCAACCTTCTCAACTAAAATTATCTTTTAAAGTGACAAGTGTCATATGTGTAATAGTTACACAATGGGACTGCATAAAATAACTCAAAGAAATGCTAAAGAAATCTGCTCATAAAGAGTATAATTCCAGAAAAAGTATGCCACTGCAGTATATTTACATACTTATGAATTCTGGAAATTTTTCTTCAACTTCGGTGTATTTTTCTGTGAATAAATCTTATAATGTTAGGGTAAACTAAAACAATCACAGATCTAAAACGTCTGTCTAGTTATTAGCCAGAGCTAGCATATAGCTAGCTAGCTGGCAACGTTAGCACTCATTTGAAGATTGATTTTTGCCTTTCTGCCGAAAATAATACTCACCTTTTTGCTCTTCTGCGAACATCAGTGATTCTTGAGATATACCTGGGAAAACATCCGGGTGTTTGTCTTGTTAAGTGCTCAGTTCTTTTTCACCATTTAGCTTAACCTTTTCTTTTGTTTGTTGTTGAGTTGCTAGCATGGCTGCTACACTTATCTGAGCCAAGAGTGACAACCTACAGATTTATTTTGGAGCTGGAAGAAAGCTGCAAACCAAAACACCGTGCTGAAAAGGTCACTAAAAGCTGATAAGTGTTGTTTTTCCTGGTGATTTTTAATTCAAGGCAATTTCAAAATAAAAACACAGGAGGCAGCCATTGATTCCAGTACCAGATTAGCACAAGTGTGTTAATTGTGAATGAGGAAAACACTAAATTAAATTCATTCTTCACTTTTTTTTTTCTACCATTTTTTTCATAATATTCTGAATATCACCTTTAATATAACTTGTGTTTTTTATTTTAACAAACCTGCAGGATTGAACCTACATTTCATATAAGTCTGAATGTATTATACTTGATGCTACAGCAGCAGTAGGCCAATCTCTTCAGTGTCAACAACCTCCTGAACAGGGCACTGCTGTAAAAAAGGCTTTCTGGGATAGCAGAAATCCAAATATTTATTTTAGCAACAGGAAATACGACAGAGCGAGAGATGACAGATGGGACGACTGGTGCCAGGAGTCACCAGAGTCACACATCCTAACAGATTGCCCTCGAAAAGTTGATGTCTGCATGACGTTAAGTGTGATGTATTGTGTTTGCACCTTTGTCCATTCAGCCTATTGTGACACCACACTGTCCCGACGGCTTTTTGACCATCAAATTACAAATCAGTCTGAATCTGTGTTTCATTGTCACATCAGATCTCCCCTCTGCCGGGGCCACAAGCATTTTTGACAAACGTGTGAGGAGCCTTCATCTGTCACATCGTGTGTGTGTGTGTGTGTGTATCCTTCTTATACTGTTGTGTGTGCACATGTACATACCATATTGCGACCTATCATAT
>JAPQRP010000003.1:20298426-20308529 GCA_037367295.1 Apogon hyalosoma
GTGTGTGTGTGTGTGTGTGTATCCTTCTTATACTGTTGTGTGTGCACATGTACATACCATATTGCGACCTATCATATGCTTCCTGGTTGACTTCCTTTTATAAGCATGTATAATATAATCTAATTAGGTCTGCCTTGACACAACAGACAGGATTAATGAACTGAGCTTCTTGCATCTTGCAGACAAACACCCCTTGTGGTTTGTAAGTGTTTACCAGAGTCAAAGTAAGACCCTGCTTCAACTGCAACCTATTTTTCTTTATGCAACTTGTCCTTCATTCATTGTGCGATACATGTGTTTATGAGCCCTTGAGCAATGTTACTGAAATAAGGGGATTCCCATTCTTTGCAGCCACTATACTCCCTCTCTTGTCCCAAAGTGGCAGAGGCATCATTGCAGAACTAATTTGTGAAGTGTAATTTTGGAACACAGCTCAACCCATGCACACGCACATACACACACACACAGGACAGACTAGTGGATATGAGCAACTGTGTGTGAATCACAGACAGAAAAAGACAATATACAGTGATGCCTGTTTTTTTTTTTTTTAACCATGTTGTCAAACTGTGTTGCATTAATTTGTGCTGCGGTATAACTGGGGTATGCTTTACGAGCTCTTCTACTCAATCACATTAACAACAGGTGTGGCTGTGCTGACCACCTGCTCCCCATTCCACTCCACAGTCCACACACACACCCAGAGCTAAAGGCGGTGACAGAATGAGAGCACATTGAGGAAGAGTGGCCTTAACACACTAATTCTGCATCAACACCCTCCCACATGCAGACAGAGGCAGAGTGTCAGGGTAGAAGACGAAGCAGCACAAACAGATGGAGAGCGAATGCTGAAGCAATGCTGCCTTCAGTACGGTGGGAAATAGTAGCACTTCCATTTAAGACCTGAGTGGTCAAAGTGGTTATATGTAGTGTTGCTATTTCAAATTCTCAACAGCAGGGGGAAGTCACATACCAGAACGCACTTACAGCTACCAAAGCCACCAAAGAATCAACACTATTGTCAGAATGTATCATGCACTGAGTTAAGAATAAAGCTTATTGTTTACACATATTTACATTACGTTTCATCAAGTTTTCTTCTCCAAAAACTAATAGCTGGTCATTTTGTCAGTCAAAATAACACTAGTTCTTATAATCTTCACATGCTGCATCAGCCGATAGTTTACATTGTACAATTTATACATTATACTTTACAGAAAACAGTCACAGTGAAACCACAAATTCCATTCATTTTCTGTACAGTTTACATTGTCAATATCTGCACTAAAGATCTGTTTGGAATTGTCAAAACAAGGTCAGAACTGTCACAGTTTAGTCTGAACCTTGGATCAACAAAAGGCAAACTTAGCAAAGATCATAACATCACATAATAACTTTATACCTTCATAATCATAATTAAACTCACCCTTGTAAAAGAAACACAGCCCTTTCAGCATCAAACTCTATTCTTTTCATTTAGAGCTGTGTCCAGTAATGAAAACAACAGTGCGTCTGACTTTTATCACTTTGACACTTTAACTCTAAAAGTTGTTTCTTAGTGGTCATCCCATCTTGTCACTTTCTGGTACATTTGTTTTCTCACCATGGGAGACTAGCAGAGTGACTCACTACTGCCTCTAGTGGACACCTTTGGTATGAATAGCTTCAGGTCACATCTCTTTGTTCCAATACATTAGCATCTTTGGCTTTATTGATAAATTAAGGTAATTTTTATGACCCTTTTAAGTGACTACTGCTGAAGACGGTGAAGACTGACGGTGACTGACAGTATATTCAGATAATGTTCGAACAACTAGCCTGTTTAACAGATTGCAGAACAATCAGGTTGGCCTACGGGGTATTGCTGCTTGCTGCACTTCTACCAGTGCTTTGACGTCCCCCTCTGGAGTTTTGTCATACTCCAGCAATGTGCCTGCTGTGCAGCCCAGATGGATTATTAGCTGGGGACCACTAGACACTGATGTTCCACTCCTTTAACCACGGTACATCTCCTGGTGGTGGCACAGAGGCAGGGATTTGGCCCAGCTAACCCCCTGCTGACACCCTACAGCACACCCCCTAGCCCCAACCTGCCTGTTTCTTCCTCAGCCATAGCCAGAAGCTGCCTCTCTCTACCTCCTCTGCCAACTCATTGCTCATGGGGCATATGACAGCCTCTCTCAATCAATTAAATGATGTCATGAAGTAGTGTTTAATCATGGGAGTTGTGTAGATATTTTCAGCTTTAAATTGTACATATTATAGCTTTCACTTAATAGGTTGTTTAGCCAGATGAAAGACCATAGGATCCATTGGGTTGTTACAGTTCAGAACATTCAAATCCCATGTCATATCCACTTTGGTATTGGATAAAGGAAGAAACGATTCACTTAAAACCACAAATGCCAACCTTGAGAGAAAATACAAAGGTCATCCTAGTTATTCAAGCACATTGTCTGGAAATTATAAATGTCCGTCCCTGGAAAATTTGTCTCCCTGTTGCTAGTAGAAAAGTCACATCATCACAAAATTCATTACTATTCATCCTCCAAGCACCAACTATCTCTCTTGTGTGGACCATCCCTTCAATAGTTGTCAATGCATGTTACTGAGATATAGATAAGATCAGAGGTTTACATGCAATTAAATGCATTTACACTAAAATTTTCATGGTCGTGAATGTTTCATTTCAATACCTATCCTTACATCAAGTTTGCGGATGACGCCAAACAACAATAAAATGGACTTCACAGATGATGTAGCCCAGCTAACCCAGTGGTGGAAGGACAACAGCCTTGACTTTCTCTGAACTTCAGTAAGATTAAGGAATTCATGGACTTAAGGAACTTCTAAGGAACTCACTCCCTTATCAGCCTAGTCTGCGATGCCAGTGGAAAACAGGGGTAACTCAATTTCCTGGAACCACAAATGTTCAACAACCTGGCATGAACTCAAAACATGTTGATGAGGCTCCAGAAGGCACAGCAGTGTTTTTACCTGCTATGGTTCCCCAGGAAATGAGTCATGAGTATGCACTGGCTTGTAAACCTTAAATGTGGCACTGTGTTCTGATGGTGGTTTCACTGTGTAGCATGGTGGTACCACTGCACAGGATGGGGAAGGGGCCCGAATAAGGTCAGCGTTCTCATTCAGGCCTAAAAATGACCCTAGGTACCAATGTTGCAGCCAGTGCATCATGCTTTACTGTAGGTGGCATCATTGAACCAGTTGTCTCCAACATCTTAAATAGGTCAATGTCACACCAAAATATGTAAAAAAAAAAAAATCTCTCCAGGAATCAACCCTTGTCTCCGCAAACAGCTTTAATGACTATTTGTTTGCTATTGTTTTTAGAAATTAACTCAAGCAGAAACCAGACTTATGGAAATCTATTTTTTAAGCACCTGGTTTGTTTATTCAGGGTTTTCCTGGGTTCGATTCCAACCAGCGACGGGTCTTTCTGTGTGGGATTTGTACATTGTCTCTGGGTATGTTGATTTCCTCCTACCATCCAAAGGCATGGTACTGTTATTTATTCTGGAAAAGCAGTAAAAATTATCTGATTTGTTTGGCTGGGGAAGTTGTTTTCATGGAACATTTGTGCATGAAGGAGAATAGAATAAATAGAAATGTACCTTTGTCAGGACCTGCCTTTATGATGGTGTAGTTGTACCGCAGAGATTGTTGCTTTTTCACATAGCAAGCCAGACTTTTAAAGTAATAATGCAGAGATAACGAAGGGAGGAGAATGATAATCTTGCCAGTGCTGCCATTGTGTGATTGAAATATTATCCCCTATTCCAGCAGAGTACTTCCAGTGAGCCAGGCAAAAGAATAACTACAGAATAACAACAGTCATTTGAAAATAGTCTATTTTCACTCAAAAGCACCTAATCGATGAAACAAGTTGTGAACAGGAAAAACAGCCTGTGGTTAAAAGTGACATCTGACCCAACCAAATAAACTGTGAAGAGGGAAAGAAAGCAGCAAACCTGCTGATAATTCTACAGTTTTCATGTATGTCTCCAGAGTATTGTTCCGTCTAGAGAACTGAGATTTGGATTTTAGCACAGTACGATTTACTACCCAAAGCTCTTTCACATACTCCCCCTCCTGAGCTCATTAGGATGGTTAGAAAATCAGTATATAGACAATGTTAATTGTTCCTGCTTGGTAGCACCTCCAGCATCATTCATATGGGAAATCAGCACTGACAGATCAATCCAGCTGGATTCACTGATTTAAGCATGTATGAAAAGGTATGAAAAGATAGAAAATCTTGTCTTCTGTTTTGTCTATTTTACATGGATATTGAGGGATAACACGATCTAGGTTGAAAAGTAACTTGTGATTAGTCACTAAATCCAGATTTCTGACCTAACTGAGTATGAACAGCAGTAATTACAGAAAGCGTGATGAAGGGCTGACAGATTTACCTCCTTGATGAGAGAAAAGTGGGCTTCATCACCTAACTGGGTCTCTCTCAAACCCAACGGTGATTAAAACAAACTCAGATGACCTAGATAAGTTGCAATCAAGGTGGCAGTGGAGAGAGGGAGACTCCACCCAAACACAGAACTCCTCATTAGTACAAGCACTATGGGATTCATTAAATACAACTGCCAGTGTTTCTCCTCAATCAAACGTAGTGATTTAAAGCTCACTGTACACTCAGCCTGTTTTGGATGTGATCCCTTGACAAGAAGTCTTCTTTGACAGACACAACACGTATCTGAAAATTGACAAAATGCTAAACTAACCAGGCTTTTAATTGCATCGGATTGTTGGGGGTATTCTTACAAGGCTTGTTAAAATTCTGTTTGGCTCTGTTTCCCGTGGCAGAAAATCTTGAGAAGAGGGTGATCATCGATTTCGAACACTCCCGGGATAAAGCTAAAGCTTCCTGATGCCTTTATGGAGGGTAAAAAAGAAAGTACGATGTTTTTGTAGACTATGCCCTATATTTTCTCCAGTCTAGAAAATCCTTATGGTGGGAAACCCTTTTCTTTCCCTTCAGTTAAACATTTCTTTTGTCTTCATAACTCATCTTCTGCCAGATGGAATTGCAGGTTAACCATCTGTGCTACACAGATGATGAAAGCTTTAATGCCATTTATTGTTCATTGATGGAACTTCATGGAAAACTGATTCAACTTCATTTTGCGTCTGTTTGTCATAGATTCTTCCAAACCACTTGCTCACAGTCTCAGCAGATACATAACAATTTTCTTACAGGTGTTACTATATTGAATAAAGAACTGAAGTCCCACCCTCTCCACTTGTGTCCCCTGTATTTCATAAAAAAACAATTGTATTACACCCAATGGTAAGAGACGAGTAATTTTTTTTGGGATCCTGTTTGAATTGTGCTATCATTTACACACTGTTTTTCAATTTAAGAACATTTTACAAGTCAAGAAAGTTGCAGTTTGTGATAAAAATGTTGAAGAAAATACATAAATTTAAAGCCTACACGTCCAAAAGTCTAGGAGATGATGTCATAAATGTCTTTACATGAGCTGTTCAGAGATGTTGAAGATGTCTCTAAAGTTTCAAAATGTCCAGACTCCACTGATTTTCACATCTTTTAATACTTTTTTTTATCTTGTTCTTGAAGATTAACCCCTAAAGACCCAGTGCTACTTTTATGACAGTTCCCAAATTATTTTTTTCTTTATGTGTAATCATTTTTAAGTGATTTATTACCATTTATGATAATATTAACTTGTGTATTTTGCATTTTTCAGTGTGAATCATGTAGTTTCCTATATGTAATTTACTAATCATGTAGATGTTCACAAAAACTCAGAGTAAATTCAAAGGTTATTTTATCAGAAATAGAGAAAACTGAAGAAAAAGTGACTTTTTCAACACAATCTCTCATTAACTGAACATAAACCCAGTGTGTCCATCCACTGTCACTGATCCAACGCCATGGGTTTTACTGGTGAATTAATGTTGTAGAAGATGATGGTGTTTCCACAGTGACTAAAGAGCCTCTGAACATCCAAATGGGTCATATCTGATAACCATGAAAAGATGAATAACTGTATTTTACACCAGTTATTTGCATGGATTGATAGGATTAGTGGATCAGCAGGTATTAAATATTTTAGATAAGTAGATGTTTTGGTGGCTGGTGGCTGTTTAAGTCTTCGTGGGTTAAGTGAAATGTACCACGGCAACAGTATTTTGGTGTTGATAAGAGATGCAGTCCATTCAGCTATTTAACACAAAAGTAGATGTTTCTTTACTATCTTTACCCCAAACAATGATTTTTTTAAATTTTTTTTTTGGCTCATACAATTATCTTTTAATTGACAAACAGTCATATTTTTTTCTGATGTTAGGTTCTATTGGGCACCCTGAAAAGAGTGGACTTTGGCTCTATTTGCTCTATATCGCAAAAAATTATTTGATTGATGACACTTTTAGTACAAAATATATGGCAAATAACCATGCACAGAATGCCTCACACATATCCAAGAAAATTCACAGACTGCTTATAAAAAGTGGATAAACCTGTTGTTGTGTCAACCATCGGTTTTGGGACCGAGTTTAGTGTTGGTGTTGTATCATCACAGTTCATTGGAAACATAAGTGACCGTATATGGACGAGACAGTGGAGATGAGAACGAGTGATGATTGAAATTAGTTCAGCTAACGCTAACTCGACCATGTAATTTCAGCTACTTGATAAATGCTGACACATACAATTATATCTGATCAGAAATGTCATCTATGCATAATGTATAAACACTCTAATTAGCATTAGCTGGCATCATTAGCAGGATAGCTGACAGATTTACTTTACGTTAGTATCATGATATCACATAAGCCGAACGCCAACAGGTCAGTTATTATTCATTCATTCATTTTCTGAACCTGCTTTATCCTCACTCAGGTCACGGGGGTCATTGGAGCCTATCCCAGCTACTTATGGGCAAAGGTGGGGTACACCCTGGACATGTTACCAGTTCATCACAGGACTGACATATAGAGACAAACAATCACTCTCATATTCACACCTATGGGCAATTTAGATTAACCAATTAACCTATCAGTGCATGTGTTTGGATGGTGGGAGGAGCCGGAGTACCCGGAGAGAACCCACACAGACACGGGGAGAACATGCAAACTGTCAGTTATTATATCAAAGATTTTATTTACAAAGATGGTGCAATGTAGGCTTTGAGAAAGGTATCACACTGTTCATTTCCTGTCTCCCAAGGGAGTGTTTTTTTTTTTTTAAACTAATAATTTTTCTTTAGTCATAATTATCACTCATTTTATTTTCCATCTGTGCTCTGTGTTGTGACAGTTTGTTGCTAAGACTGAGACAGGCGTCAGAAAAAGTCTATTTTCTTCTGATCCGTGTGTCAAAGAAATGTTATTTTAATGTCAGAATGTTCAGAGGATTTGTGGCTTATGAGAAATGAGTCCTTTTTTTTTTCTTGGGTGACTTTGGGGTGAAGGAATTCCTTATCATTTAAAATGCCTACAAAATGCTTTTTTTATTTACTTAGTTTTACTTGTTGATTTTTTTGAAATCATAATCCTTTTCTGTTTCCTTCTTGTGGATTTCTGATATATTTGTGTTGTTCTGACCATGAATAATTGCATTAAACAAAAAGTAACTGTCTAGTTTCTTCACTCAGGAAGAAAAATCAGTTTTTAAACTCAAAGGTAAAACTGATTTGATGTTTGTCATGATAATTATTAACAACTGACATGAACATCTTTATCATTAATTCAAGTCAGTGGGAATAGGAACTCCTGTAAATGTGGATGTGATAAGTTTTAGTATTTTTGTCCATTTTGTCCATATAGTGTATGTGGATATCTGGACTGGAAGTCTTGTTTGTGTAACTTGTTGTCTATAGTGTATTTGTTCATGGCTTCAGCTGGCTTAAACAGGCAATAAATAAACAAATTAACCCTGAAAGCCCTGAAACTATTTTTGTTGTGACTTCCAAATAGTTTTTCTTCGTATGAACCTTTCCTAAGAGATGTATCACCGTTTATTATTGTATTATCCTCTGCATTTTGGATTTTTCACTGAAAATCTGGTATTTTTCTATATTTAATATAGTGACCATGCAGCCATCCATAAAGATTCAGAGTAAATTCAAAGGTTATTATATCAAAGCTGAGAAAACTGAGGAGAAAGTGACTATTTAGGCAAAATATATCATTAACTGAACTATTACTGCTACAAAAGGGACTGAGTTTATTTTGATGTGAAATGCTGCTGCAGAATGGACAGGCTACCCCTGATATGTATAGCAGTTTTGTGCTTAGTCAGAATTTAATCTGATATGTGTAGGAATTTTGAGTTACTTATGGGATCTGACATAGGAATTTAGGGTAGGTAGAAGGATGGGGTAAGGAGACGGTAGATTATGAGTTAAACTTCATCCCGCTCCTTTTCAAATGTTTGACTTTCTTTTTATATAAATCCTTTTGTTGTTTGGTTTTAATGCTATATTCAAAATAAATAAATAAACAAACAAAAAAACAAGCATCTATAATCACTGTCATTTATCAAATTACATGGGTTTTACTGGTGAATCAATGCGGAAGATGACGACAGAGCCTTTGAACATTGAAATGGATCATATCTGATGACAAAAAGCTGTGAAATTTAATTTTACTGAATTATTTACACGTATTGATAAGATTAGTGGTTGAAATTATGATATGTTTTAGATGAATGATAACATGAAATCACATATTTCTCAAATGACATATCATCAGTGTTCTCTTTCACTGGGCCTTTTTCTGTTATTCCTAAAATATTTGTGTTAATTTATCTCATAAAGAAAAAAGAAAATATTACATGACTCAAAAAAAGATATTCCTTATTATCAGCTTTACACAGCATTTTAGAGTCTCTATTTAATGAAACTGAAATTAATTTTGACTGTAGCGCTGTCGACTGTGGTAAAGTGGAAGTGTAAAGTATAAGTATTTAAATAAATCTGGAGACATTTTCTCATACTGCATGCATGATAGAGTTAAGCAGCACAAAAAAATAGCTGACAGCTTCAATTCACTGTGCGATGGGCCCTTTCAAGTCTAGGAAATTCAATTTGTAGTGTGTTATGAGATTCATATTGAGGATAGTGTTGGAGCCTCCTTTACTTTTGTTCCTGCTCTACGTACAGATCAGACCAGCTGTGGACGGGGCTGATGGCTGACTTGTGAGGGACTTGTTCCTTCGTCCATGCATGAAGCTTTCTGCTCAGTCGTTTAATTCGGCCGTGGCTGAGGAGAGGCCTCTGCCCTGGGTCAGAAGGTCGTACAGCTGGCCCTGCTCAGACGCAACAAAGCCAGCAATCTATTTCTTGGACTGATTCCTCTGCAGCTCCCAGTCTGCTCTCTGTTCAGGCTTGTTGTGATTGTACAGCACTTCAAGCTGACAGGATCACTGCTGTACATTGGTGGTTTTAGAGAGATGAGCTCTTTATCTGTCCCTGTTTTTAACTCAGAGTTTGTTTCCTTGGGAGCAGACTCCTTGGTAAACCCTTTCATGTTTTTTTCCTTCGATCTCTTTTCGGCTTTGAACACTCAAGTAGATGTTACACCTTTGAAGGTATCTGCTTTGCAATTCTAATATTTTCTGGTCCGTTTCACCTCTTTTAACCAAAGTTGAAAATTCTGTCATTGTAGACATCCAGGATTTTTGCAGTGACAAGAAAGGAGAGAGTCATCATATAAATCCAAGCCTGAACAACAACATGAAAACATGGGACGTCCAGCTGAAGTTCAGCTCATTGTAATTGAATGTAAAAGTCCAGTAACTTGGCAAATGTAGTTAACAGTTATATTTAGTGCCAGAATTTAGATGCAGTGCAGACAGCAGCTACTTTGTGGATGCAGAGGCTTGAGGTTGAAAGGTTTTGCTTTAACGTGAGCACCACCTAGTGTTGATAACACAAACAACATGTAGGCTCAGGAAGGGGCTCAATCATAGGTACAGTACAATACCCCCAGATGAATGAAAACCTGAATACAGACTTACAGGTTAAAAAACAAACAAACAAACAAACAAACAAACAAACAAACAAACAAACAAACAAACAAACAAACAAACAAACAAA
>JAPQRP010000003.1:20322505-20348918 GCA_037367295.1 Apogon hyalosoma
CGACTGGTGTTGGAATCGAACCCAGGACCTTCTTGCTGTGAGGCACGAGTGCTACCCACTGCACCACCGTGCCGCCTGGTAATTTGACATTTTTCCCCTAAACAATTTTTCTTCCCAAATTTTGTGATCCATAGTGTTTAAGTGTTTATAAGTACCTACTAAAATTTGTATAATACATGCATATAAGTTACTCTGCTTACAAGACAGAGACTGTTGAACATGAACTATGTCCACGTGTTACCGCTTGATTGGAGCCTGAGACACTGTTATCCTCCACATTCTTCAAGTCATTCTTCAAACTACCTCTGGATGGTGCCAAGATGGGTGCCAAGATGCCCCCTCCCACCCCCCCACTTGGAATATGAATTCTATACATTACAAGCAAGTTATAACAACTAAACCTTTGGGTAATCCTAAATGTATCAATGTCTGGAGATGACCCTGATGCAGCAGCATTCAAAAAGCTCATATTTCACCTAATCTTTTGTGGCAGCTTGGACACAGTGAATCTCTACATCAACTCCCAGTTTTTAAGGAAAAGATCACCATTACCAGCATTATTCCTTTACTAGAAATCCTTTATTCCCATTCGCACTACCCACCTGGAAGCAGTGGGTCCTCTATACACAGCATGGATGGCCTGTATCCATTCGTCATGGCCTTCATGATCTCCTCTTTGGCTATGTATGCGCCTCCGTTTTTGATGCGGATCCCTGTTTTCAAGTAGTTGAAATGGCGACCGTACAACTCGAAGAATTCAATCAGCAGCACACCCAAGTTCTCATTTGGGTTCCGGGCATCAATGCGAGGATGGAGCTAATTGAGGAGAAATAAAGATGTCTGAGTACTCAACACCACAACAGCAGCATGTTTTTTAGTCCCATGTACCTGTGTAGGTTTTATACCTGTAGGAAGCTGATGACCATAAGGATGAGGCTGTAAGAGCTGATGCCTCCAGTGAAGACTTCATTTAGATCTCTCTGCAGCAGAAACTGCTTCAGTACAAAGATCAGGTAAGGCAGCACCGGATACTTCTGAAAATGGATGAAGAGACACATGGAATGAGAAGTACTGAATCAGTCAAACATGTATTAAGGTAAAAAGAACTAAGAGAGACAGAGATAATCTTACAGAGAAAAAAAAATACTCCAGTTATCTTTGACAGATCTCATTAGAAATCCCCATTTCTCTTTGGTGATTCATACAAATTTAGAGTTAGCATATGCAGTGGATAAAGCAAAAAGCCTGTTCTTTTAAGATTTATATAAACTATAAGTTGACTCGCTATGCATTTTTAAAGGCTTATAACAATGACTGGAGAAGGAAAAAGCTGACTTTATTTTGGCACAAATTTCTCTGGAATTGACCATCTTGACCTTTATTAGAAATTAAATTTACCATTGAACTGAAAACTATATATATTTATGTTTTTTTTTTCCTTTCTACACCCACTCTCTGGATGTATATAGTTTCTGTAAAAATCTAAATTCTTCCAATAAAAAAGAGAATATTAAAAAAAAGAAAAACAAAAAAAAGAAAATTAGAATTCTAAATCAGTGGTAAAAAAGAAAAAAAAACACTAATTGAAATAAATCACAAAAATCAATCACAAATCTAATCACAAACGAGTGTAAAACATCTACATGGAGTATTTTTAAGCTATTGTTTTTCAAAGTCAGTCATTCTAGTTGATAAGCCTGATATGATAGTGACTGGTAGGGTTGGATAACATCGAAGTAGCAATGAAATAAGGTGCATTACTGTTTGGTCTGGTAGATATTATGGCTGCACAATTAACTGAACTGCAAACAGCATTACAACATCACTTTGAATGCAATATATAATCACAAAAGGCTGCAACTGAAAACATCCAGATTTAAGAGAATTTAGGGTGAAGCACTTGTAGAAATGGAACCAAAATAAAATCTCGGTTGTATGATGACATTTTGAATTTACTGACAGAGCAGGCAAAGGTGATGTGCAAATTACCGTGTAGCCAATAATGTGACTTTTCTTTACACCACATTTGTAGTGCTAGTATGTTCAAGTTGTTTGGGAACCAGTCATACTCTGACAAAGTTTCTGTCCAACTCAGTGGTAAATAAGCCTGTTAATCAGTTTGGTTGATTATCTTGAACATGATAAGATGTGCGAATCTTCACCAAATTCACTTGATAAGAAATTTTGGAGGACAATCTATTTGTTTCTTTTAGTGTGAGGGATAGGCTATTTTTTTCTGCGGTAATATGACCACGGATATTGATACTGCCTAACCACTTGTTGATCAATCAGTCTGTTTTTCTTCTGAGAAGCCATGATGCCCACAATTGCTGTAAATCCCTTGCTGAAGGCTCAATTATTGCTGAAACCACAGTGATTCAATCCATTTTTCTGTAAGTGGATACAATTTAAACATCAGAACTCGTAATAGATGAGATGTATGAAGTGTCACACTCCTTCTCACCACATAAATACTCCATCTCGCTTCCAACTGGGCCACACTGTCTGAAAAGGTGTTAAATATGGCTTGCAAAGGCCTGAGACAAGATAATATGCTTAAGCCCCAGAGGGTCTGAAAATGGGAATTACAAATATGTTCATTTTCCAATTGAAAAGGCAGCCTAACCTCCTGGCAGTATGTGTGTGCATATCTGTGCCAACAGAGCAGCAGGGCTAGGTTGACTTTTCAAATATGCTTTTAAGAAGTGAGAACAAGACTGGGAGGTAGTCTGCTCCAACTGGCTGCATGGGAATCTGGCATATTCACTTTGAGGTGACCTCACAAGGACAAGACTGCACTGGAGTGTGTTCCACCCACGCATTAACAACATCAACTATCACTGCACTAATGCTGAGTGTAGTTGTCAACAGCAGGCTTTCAAGCTGTGACATGCATTTGCAAAGAACCATAATACAAATATGAAAAAAAAAACAAACCAAAAAACAAAAGACTGACAGCTGGCTGGAACATTGGCACCTGGAATTCCTCTGTTGCTACTACAGTTGGGACTATAGCATGCACAGATCAGCAGGAATTTTGTCAGAGCCACGGGGTGAAACACATCTCAGCTGAGTAGAATCGGCAGCGGGCTTACACCGAGCCCAGTTCCAGCTTCCTTCTGGAAATGAGACGAGCCAATACAAGGCTGGAGTGAAGTAAAGTGTAATGCTTTGAACTGCTGGCTTGCCTGATTCACACTGGGAATTTCCAAAAGTTCTGCATTTAGACAGCACTGTAAAATGGTAATTATGTGACTGGTGGTTTTTATTTAAATATGCTGGCATGACCTTTTCCTCCCTGCTTCCTCCAGCCCTTCTATGTAACCTGACTACTCATTCAGTTACTTCCAATAATGTACATTATTGTTTAGAAGCTTTGATGTCTTTATATTTTGTATTTCTCATTTTTAGTGTTTTTTGGAAGCAAAGTGACCATATTTGGAGAAGAGGATGGAAAATATAATGTAAAATCAATGCACAGAGCATCAAATGTAGCTAAATGACATTTCCCAGATCAAATAGTTATACTTGATCTTAAATGTCTGGGATGTTGTTTATTTCTTACCACCTCAAGCTTCCAAATTTTTGGACACAGACATCCTAATAATTATAATCTAATTGTTTTCTTGTGGGAGGACACAAAACATTGTAATACATTTAACATTTTGTGAAAATTGTGGTCCAACATTTTTTTTTTTAGTTTATTGATGATTGAATATGCAACTGGGATATTTAATTCACAATCAATGCTAACATTAGCTAATACAGCTAAGTCATGCCACCAGGCCATCTACTGTTAAGTACTGATAAACCTCATGAAATATTTGTGTAACAAAATCATTTCATGGTCTTGTTAGTGCACCTTCTTTATCACAACTGTCAACTAGTAGAGCTGTCAGTCAGAAAACATGTCTAATTTAATAAAACAGAAGTTCAGAGAGGCTCAACAAGTTAGAGGGCAGTCAGTCAAATGTTCACATAACACACATCAGACTTCAACAGGCTCTTAAATGTTATTACTCAGACAATAATACCAAAAAAAGGACTGTAGGTACACTTCTTAAAGGATCCAAATAAAACAAATGTGACTAAAAAAAGAAGAGTCAGGGTTTTCAAATAGATTTTTGGGGCATCTAGTTCTCAGTAATATTACACTTTAAAATTTGAATGCACTGGCTTAAAATTGCATGTTTTCCCTCGACTCTGTTGTAACAATAAGAATGATCTACATTAAAACAGTATAGCTGTAATGTGTGTGGTTCTGAACGGTGTCTCACCTTAACATAATCTTTAATGAAGCTGGCTGCCTTGACACCAGTCTCCACGTTGAAACTGATGTCTACCTTCACCTCGGTCTCCTGGTCTGTCAGCTTGATAATTGGCACCTGAGGGAAGATGATGTGACAAGAATCGACACACATTAGTCTGACCCACCGCATCACGGACAATATAAAGTTCTGTGTGGAAAACACTGTACCCTTCAAGACAGTACAATGTTTTCCCAACAAGCCCTGGGTGACCCCAGACCTGAAGGCCCTGCTGAATGAGATTAAGAGGGCCTTCATCTCAGGGGACAAGGAGGAGCTGAGGAGAGTCCAGAGGGAGCTGAAATACAGCATCAGGAGGTGCAAGGACAGCTATAGGAGGAAACTGGAGCAGCGGCTGCAGGACAACAATGTCTGAGATGTGTGGAGAGGCCTGAAACATCTCAGGCCACAGGAAAAAAGGGGATGGACATTCTGGGAATGGAGATCAGGACTGGGCAAACAAGCTGAATTTGCATTTCAGTAGGTTTGACTCTGTCCTGACTCCAACCCCCACCCATTTAGGTCCCTCTTCACACCTCTCCAGTGTTGCGACCTCCCTCCTGCTGTTACCATCGACACCTCTGCTCCACTCACACACCTCTGTCCCGGCTCCAGCCCCCACCCCCTCCCTGTTACAGAGGACCCCCTCCAGTCACCTCCCGCTCCCCTCTTCATCATTATGGACCAGGTGAGGTGGGAGCTCAAGAAGACAAAGGCCAGGAAAGCCACAGGCCTGGACAGTATCTGCTTCAGACTATTCAGGGAATGTGCAGACCAGCTCCGTGAGGTGGTTCTGTACTTGTTCAACCTGAGCCTCAGTCTGGAGAGAGTCCCTGCCTTGTGGAAGACCACCTGTGTGGTTCCGGTTCCTAAAAAAAGCCCACTCTAGTGAACTGAACCACTACAGACCTGTCGCCATGGAGAGGATCGTCCTCTGCCCCCTCCGCTCCCAGGTGAGCTCTGCGCTGGATCCTTTGCACTTTGCCTACTGTCCAGGCATCAGGGTGGATGACGCTGTCATCTGCCTGCTAGACCAGGTCCTTTCTCACCTTGAGCCCCCCAGGAGCACTGTGAGTCATGTTCTTTAACTTCTCCAGTGCTTTCAACACCATCCAATCATCGCTGCTGCGGGGGAAGATGGAAGAGGCAGGCGTGGACCAACACCTGGCTGCATGGACCACCAACTAACTCACTGACAGACTACAGTATGTGAGACTACATAACTGAGTCAGATGTGGTAGTCGGCAGAATGGGGGCAGCACAGGGGCCTCCCAGGAGACGGTGCTCTCACCGTTCCCGTTCACACCATACACATCTGACTTCACATACAACTCCACACACTGTTACCTACAGAAGTTCTCTGACAACACCGCCATTGTTGGCTGTGTGTCTGAAGGGGACGAACAGGAATACAGGGGGGTCATCACACATTTCATGGACTGGTGTGAGCAGAACCACCTGCTCCTGAATACTGGAAAAATTAAGGAGATTGTGACTGACTTCTGCAGGTCACCATCACACAGGTGAACATCTGGGGCTTGGACATTGAGATTGTGGACTCTATTAAGTACCTGGGCGTTCACCTAAACAACAAACTGGACTGGACTGACAATACAGACACCCTGTTCAAGAAGGGCCAGAATCGCCTCCACCTGCTGAGGAGACTGAGGTCCTTTGAAGCGAGCAGGGTTCTCCTCAGGAATTTTTTTGACACTGTGGGAGTCTCTGCAGTCCTCTTTGCCATCATGTGCTGGGGAGTGGGCCATACGGACAGAGACAGGAAGAGACTCAATAAACTGATTAAGAGAGCAACTCTGTCTTAGGCTGTCCGCAGGACTCCATCAAGGAGGTGGCGGACAGAAGGATGTTGGCTAAGCTGACATCTATCATGGATAACCCCTCCCACCCCCTGCACCACACTGTAGAGGCCCTGAGCAGAAGGAGTGATCCGCAGGTCATTCCTCCCCACAGCCATCAGACTTTATAAGAGTTCCCAGTAACACCCCCCCATCACACCATGTACATGTGCAGCCATGATGATGTAAATAATATTTAATTATTAATTCAAATTGTTTATTTCTATAAATATTTATAAAAATACCATATATCTTATTTTTCTCTTTATATTTTTCATTTTCACTCATGTGGCTTTTTCCACCTGTCTTTCTCTCTGCACTTGCTTGGTGCATGTTGCTGCTGTTAACTGTGAAAATTTCCCCATGGTGAGAAATATGAACTCTTATCTTATCGTAAGTCATTTTCTGAAAAGCATGTTGCTGTGTGTAGAAATCAGAGGGGGGAAAAAAGAGCATCTGTCCGAACTGATGGGCCGTTAGATGAAACACCTAAACTAATCCAGAATGAAAAAGCTATTAACTACTTATTTTCTTGTCAGTCAAGGCAGCACTGCAGCAGTTTACCTGCCCACGTGGATTCCCCTTCCTTAAACTACTAGTGCGGGCCTTGAGCGGTAAAGGTAGGTTCAATTATGACACAGCATTGAGGCATTAAATGCATTTTTTGAGCTGAACAGCCAACAGAGAAACACCATGATTGAACTCTGCATTGCCACTGACCCAAATAATACTGGTTTTCATTTTGGGTGAATTGAAACTTTAAAAAAAAAAAAAAAAAGTATGTGTTGTTCTTTTCATGTAATCTCAAACTGTGCATTTACCACTCAAAAAAAGCCCACTGCAGCTGGCTGAATGTGCCACCTATTATGCAAACAGATGGAGGATAAAAAAAGAGTCTCAGAGGTTAGTTCACATCCTCTTTTTCCACAGATGAAAGAGTGGATCAGCCAAGCTTTCTACCTCAGACTATTTCAAGTGCAGCAGAACTTTTCTAAGAATGTAAAAAGTACTGCCAAATTGCAATTTGGCTGGAAATACTCCAGTCCCCTGCTTGCATTCTCATTTTCTAAGGCTGTTAATATTTTATCACTTATTGTTAAAAAATAAGCCTTTTAAGAAGACCAAATTAACTGTAATACAGTTCATTAATCATTACATCAGTGCACATGGAAGAGTCTATTCCAGTTCGATCAAAATCAGAGTAGCATTTGATGGACATATGTTGGTGCAAATTAGTGTGGCACACACAATGTCTGCAAAGTCTGAATGTCTGCCTACGTTCACAAACACTCACCGTAGCCTTGTCCAGCACTTTGATGGAGAAAGGTTCTGCCACGTTATGCTTGCGAAGGGCTTGTTCCAGCTCTTGTAGAGGGGGGCGTTCCCACTTCCCAAACACCACCAGATCAATGTCACTGAGACAGAACAACAACATTAAATACTACCCTGAAAAAACTAAATAAAAAATATCAATCAAAATAATATTTTGACCTTTAGTGAAAATTAATAAGTTGTTTTTGTGATAAAACTAATAAAAAAATATATATTGATACCAATCTTAAAGAATGCCTTTAAATGAAAAAGCATAAGCTTCCTTTTGAGATTTTTTACTACTTTACATTCCCATCAGTCGTTTCTAACAAGGAACTAAAGCAGTTACATTACCCTCATCAAAACCACTAGACTTCCTTGACAAAAACACAAATTTTTGACATAGCAGGTACTGGTCTACCACTGAATCGACTGACAAAATTTGTTGGCATCAAAAGACTTAAGTCTTGACTTAAGCCTTAAGTTTCAAACTTGATCCAAGCTAGGCAGCAACAGTACTTCTATAATTCAGCTCCCTGTTGGAGAAGGCTGTCAGATGGAGACATAAATATTCTAAATATAGTGTACACTTAATATTGACTAGTTTAGAGGTGGCTAAAATACATTTTGCTGCTGCTGCCCCTATCCATAGCAGTACACTGCTTTGCATCTATGCCAAATGGGAGCCATACTGACTGCAATCTACTGTAGGGAATATATCGACAATGGATGAGCTCAACTGCATTTCAAACAATCCAAACAGACATTTTAATGTACTTAAATTCATACATTTACCCTATTTTTTTTTTAAAATTCAAACAAAATATTAGTGAAAAACAAGGCTGTTGGTTATAGGCATGTGTAATTAAACAGGATTACTTTGTTTCATCACAAATAATCGTTCTTACCTTGTTGGAAGGTACAGGCCTGTGCTGAAGCTGCCAAATATTTGAACCTGGAGACAAAATATTAAAAGAAATATGAAAATGCAACCCAAAGTTACTGTGGCCATGAAAATGACAAGAATACTACACAAAATAACAAACACTAAAAGCCCATTTACATTTCATGACTTTTTATCTAACACTGAAACCTTAATGGCCCTGACAACATGTTTTTGACAGTATAAACCATGAATTGTACAACACATTCTTGTAGTGATGATATACATATCCTATTCAAAAGTTTGCAAACTACCGGGAATTAAGTATTTCCGGGTTCCACTTCAGAGACGGTGAATGCTGCCAAGTGGAGAATGCTGCCAAATTAAGTATACAATGACTAGAAAAAAAAATGCTGTGTTTGAGAAGAGTGAAATGCTCTCCAAAGGAAGCAGAGTGGAGTTCTTTCCTTTTTCCCGTCTGGTAAATACAACAAGGCAATAGCACAAAGACAGGCCAGGATTAATAGGTTTAAATGAAAAGGGACTTGGTACAAATCACAGGCTCGATCCATTTACCTGACAATCTGGCTAACAGTGGAAGTAGGGAAGACTGGCAGCCAACAAATCACCCCTGCATGTGTTTTACATGATTAAATAATGGGGAGAGCATTACATCACCGCTCAACAAGCTGCAAAGTCTGCCACCGCTGCTTCTACACAGGCCACTTTTTAAATAAAACTACTTTTTTTGCTCCCCGATTGTTCATTATGCGTGTGTAGTAGTAACATTGTGAAAGGAGCACATAGATGTACAATAATTCAGTAATATTGCACAAACACTGCCTTCTCTTTAAAAAGTGTTGTCAGAACATGGTGTCTTAAAGATTTATGAGTAATCTGAGATCACCATTTGTCTGGATGCCAATAACTCCCTCTCCATACGCAGGCTGTATGATTTGAGAGATTATGCTCTGTGATATGAGGGGGAAAATCAGATCCAAATAAACAGACGCAAATACGTATGCATCTTACATCTGCAGTGGGCCAGCGCTCCTTGATGATCCTTTCTATTCGGTTGACCACCTCCTTCCTCATTGCTGCTTCCTCTGGTCGAGGAGACATGAAGTTGTAGAAGTCCATCACTTCCTCGTGTAGTCTGGATATAAAACATGACATAAGTTTATCTACATCACACAAAGAATTATGATACATACAAATCCCACATGAATCATGACCTGAGATGCAAAGAAATTTTCAGAAATATCTTCTCCATTTCAGAGTTTTTCTTTTTTGTTTTGCAAGAAATTGATATAAACCTTGCAGTCACATGGGAGAATCTAAAAATTGTTTGCACACACCACCTTGGCATACATTTTGGAAAAAAGTCCTCTACAGATGGTCCATGATATGCTTCCTTATCACTGTTCAGTTTAACTCTTTACATGCTAGGGCAAAGCAGTAACATTTTTGGTAAAACTAGAAATGTGATTTGTTACCTTATGTTCCACCTAACATGAGATTTGTCATTTTAGAGTTTAATAACGCATGTCCTTTGTCATAACATATGATCTTGCTTTACATATAGTAACAGGTGTAACCATGCTTGTCAACATAAACCTAACTTATTACAAGCCTGAACTCATGTAGTCATGATAAGGTTCTTCTTTATAGCATGCCCACAGGGAACCTGCACCTGCAGAAAACTGACAGTCTTTTGCAGAATAGTGCCACAGGTGATGTTAACCCATGACCAATTTCCAAATGTGTGTGTGCATGTGTGGCATTTGTCCATTGCTGTAAGGTAAAATTAAAAGTGAATGGCATTGTGGAAAATGTCCAAATTTTGGTATATACCTGAAGTATTAAGGTGGAGTAACTTAGCAACACAAATAAGAATGATCAGGCAAATGATTTGGACAATGCCAATATTTCCTGAAAGCAGTCAATACTATGTTAGATGAATTTTGTTTAACACATAGAGGGGAAAAGGAAAACACAACTGATTTTGATCACCCTCAGATTGAGTTTGGGTCTCTTTTACCATTGAGGGTATCTGGCCCACCATGAAGACAGAAACACAACTGCATGCACCTTTGTGCTTTGGATCAAGACATCTAGACACCCTCCAGCCATACGTTCATTGCCAATATGGCTTTTGTATTTGGGAGCAGAGGGGTGTGTATTTCTGACCAGTCAAATGCCTCATAACAGTGGACCCCTTTTTAACCATGTGGTCATTCATTTTTCTAGGAATGCATGCCATGATGTCAGTGTGAAATACAGAACAGGGAGACTGTCACAATCAATTACCAAAACCCTGGGGGAAATGCAGTCAGCCCATGTGCCCACTGTTTGGTGGGGAAAAAAAAAAAAAACTCATGCCAACTAGCCAGTCGCACCAGACCATGTGCATGCCAGAAGCTCACCTCTGACTGAGGACATGTTTATAACCCCCCCCCCCAATTCATTTAGAACACTCAAGAAAAACTCTTAAAACAGCTTTACATTTGACATTTTGAAATAAGTAATGCTGCTCATCTTTGCAGTTGCAATTTATTAAATCATGTTACAATTACATCTTTAAGCAACACAACATTTTTCCTGCTGTAATTTCTGTCATTATAAGATGCACACTGCACAAATACAACATTATTTGCATTTTGAATCTGTCGTGCTAAATCCCTCTTTGCAGGACTTCAAAGAGCAGGCCTGAAGGCAAACCAATGCATTACCAATTAATGCACAAGCCAAAACCTGCTCCAGTAAACTTGTTGAATAGAATAAACCCAGACAAAATTAAAAATGTTGCTCATTCACTTTCAATAGGACAAAGTACAGATGAAGAACACTGTTTTTCCCCCTTTAGGAACACTGGGAAATTTAGCATCAAGCTTGAAAAAGTGCTTTTCCTGACAAACACTCATTCCTTGCACTGAAAAGTCCCAGATGGGTGCAATCAGCCATTACAAATATCACAAGTACATGCAACACATCTGAATGTTCTTTGGTTAGTAGGAGGACCCCTCTTATAGAGGAAACCTCTAATTAGGATATAATTACTTGTAGTACAGTAATAATACACACACACACATATATATACACATACACACACACACACATACACATACAAGCAGCTCTTACTAAAATAGTAATGAAGCTGTGATTGTGGTACATTTAACACACTCTAGAAAGCCTACATTTTAGATCAGATAAAGGGTAAATCATTCCAGAAGCTGGCAAAACTACGGATTGTACATGGACTAACTTGTCATTAGGACGCCCTTCAAATGCCTGTTATGTCACAAAAATGGATACTCCCATGCAGAACAAACAAGAAAAAATATAGAGTGCAGTGTGTCAGAACCTAGACTGCCTTTAAATATGTTACAACAAAACAACAGAGAATATTACAAGTAGTAGCAGTAGTAGTATTAGTCGTATGTCTACTGACATTTTACTTCAAGGTGCAGTTTACAGTACATTGAAATGTGATTCATATTAAAGTATCTGAGAACATTCAGGCCAAAATTCCATCCCGTCCTTAGTGTATGTAGATCGACTTTTGTTTTTATCTTCAATTTAAGCAAATAGAAGAAAATCAGGAATATTTAATATGCTCAGGAGTAACTGAGCAACTCCATTATTTCTAAATCGTATCTAAGTTTTAGCATTAGGTAAATGCTACCAAACCCTGTTAGCTAAAACCGGGCAGAGTAGTAGCATAACGTTACTTCACACTTCATATTTTTATATTTATTCTTCAGCCATGTTGTTGGTTTGAGAGGAGAGTTACCGGGGACAGTTTATTCACTGCAGTTGTAACATTTGTTCGCCTTACATATGTGAAACGACACTACAGTTACCTAAGTGGGCTATGGGCTCCTGTTAACTAACGGACTACGTAAGGCCACATAGACTACACCACATCCGGTGAAACCCTTCGAAATAAATCACTGATTCAAAGAACACTATGGGGTAAAACACTGTGTCTGAATAATATGTGTGCACTGAAACTGTATCGTGAGTGTATGCACTAATTGCGTTGGCAAAGTTTCATTGGACTGACTCGTTTATTACAGTCGAAATTCAAATTTCAGGAGACAAAAGCACCACTTCCGGTTGTCTTCTGCTCGGCTCTCGCTGCTTTTATGCGTCTAACGGTAGCTTACATAGCAAACAGCCCATAGACAGTCCATACTGCATCGGCGGATCAGTATTCAAACTGCCCGTGGAAATTATTAATATTAACAACTGTGTGTAAAATGTTACCCGCTATATTATTTGAGACCAACTATATGCAACGGCACCAAGACACTTTTAAAGCTGTATGATAATTGGTAGAAAAACGTCAACGTTAGCTTCTAAAGGAGTGCACTTACCCAAGAACCCCTGGGTTGTACTTCCTCGTCTTCCAGGGCGTCCAAGTACTCGCATAATTGCCATTAGTGCAGTTCGAAAGCAAATAATTCATCCCATAAGTGCTCGCCTTATTGTCACTTTTCCTTCGGCCTGGATGGTGACTGTGTGAGTGATTTACGGGTACTGAGGGGTGAACCTGGTGACGCTTCACGCAAATCTGCTGTAAATTGAATGCCGGGTGCTCCTGATGATGACGGTGGTAAAGGTTGACATTATTTTCAATGCTGTCGCTCAAATGTAAGAGCAGATTGGCACCCCCTACATTTTTATTAATGTTGCCCGTTACATTGCCACCCATAGTCCTCTCTAGTAAGCAGCTGGAAGGGGGGCTGTCCGTCCCGGATTCTTGCGAGGAGGACGAGGAGACAGATCCAGTCTTCTGAGGCAGAATTTTTCCCTCACCTGGTTCAGCCGTGTTCGCCGTGGTGAATGAGCTCTGTACGTTCCCGTTGGACAGCGCTATCCCCAACGAGGAAATCGCAGTGCCGTTAATACTAGTAGTGCCGTTCATGATGCTGTGATGGCTGCTGCCGTTGCTCAGACTGGCAACAACGTTACCGTTGCTGCTGCAAATGCTCTTGCTCGATACCACCGTGGTCGCCACATTTTTTAAAACATCCAACGCAGCGTAATTCACGCAATGGTTGTGGTTTTGATTGTGAAGCTGCTGCTGCTGAGTGGAGAATGTCCGTACTCCCTGAGAGGTCTCCCAGACGTGCATCCATAAGGCGTTCGCAGGTCCTTTCTGTTCGGGCTGAATCCAAGCTACCCTCGGATCCATTCAACTTCTTTCTCTGGCAACCCCCCTACAAGTATCTAACTACCACTTGCGAGCCCGTTGTGATTCTGCGCGACTTCCTAGACCCTTTAAAGGTCGCTACGCTGTCCGGGGTTACGAAAAGATAAGTATTTAAACATTAAACCGAATTAGGACCATTGATAAAGTGGCCCCCGTACACCGCTAGCTGGAAAAAAAAATGCTAGCCGATTCCTACGGGAATTCAATATGGCGTATTCTCTTCAAATCTATGCGCATGCGCTTTCAGAGGGCTTTCTTAACTGATGACTGCGCCCCCCCATCCGCCCACCTCTTCATCACTGTACAGCCGGTCAGAGGATGAACTACACGGAACAAATATTAGAACATTTATTTCATAAATATTTCATCGAACAACAAATGAACTTAGCTCTAAAAACACCATTAATGAATTCGGGTTCAGTGATCCTGTTGCTGCCAAACCAGGGATCCGTGTACTATATGTGTCGATGTCACTAGTGGGTGAGGGAATGCGTGGGTTCGTCGGGGATCCCCCGTCGGTGTGGAACTGGACACTGTCAGGAGAGACAGGTGCAACATTATATTCACACACCTTTCTCAAAGGGCCCACCATGTGTGTATATACATAAACACACACACATATTACATCTGGGTGTTGCACGAATACATCAAAAATATCTTGTTGCATATGATAAATACTTCCTAATGAAACATTTTAGTTGACACTGCATTCTAAGCAAACTGCAATAAAATATTTTGCCAGGTTGTTAAATACTGAAGATGCTCTAGTCTATAATGACTCACATGGTTAATTCACAAAAATAATATAATCTCTACTAAGGTTGCTTCCGTCTTACCTTTGTGCATACACGTGTAAAACCCAAAAGCATGGTCTGCGTTGTCAGAACATTCCATAAATGGATGTTCTCAAAGTCAGCTCAGAGTTGGATAAAATGGCTTTTTGATGGAATGATTTACAGAAGGACCTGAAACTCTACAGAACTTGTTACCTTGATGGAATACATTTATTTTAAAGGACGGGGGGAGCACAAAAAATAATAGACTTGGTCAATGTGATTGCTCCTAAATTTATACTAAAACTGTTGTGGAACTTGTACTCCATTAATCTTGACCAGAACCAGATATTGTATGTATTTATTTGTAATAGATGAAAGTTGTTTTTTTTTTTATGTGTTCTGTCTTTATTTTTGGTTATTATTTATGTCTATGCTGCTCTCTTATCAAGTCACTCTTGGAAAAGACATTATTTTAATCTCAATATGGATTTCACCTGGTTAACAAAAAGATATATACACGTAATATACCCCATCAATACAAGGGAGTTGTGTTATACTCATCATCAGTGTTAACACAATTGTAAGGTACTTACTTGAAAAGTAGCAGAGCAGTGAGTAGAAGAATAGAAGAAACAGTTAAATATAGACCAAATTTTTCAAGACAACGAACAAAAAAAGTGCTGTAAAGGTGGTAAAGAAGACTAGAAAATAGACAGACAGACAGACAGACAGACAGACAGACAGACAGACAGACAGACAGACAGACAGACAGACAGACAGACAGATAGATAGATAGATAGATAGATAGATAGATAGATAGATAGAATAAAAAGTAGGGATTAATAATGAAGGCATTTCCTTCCATTTCCTGTACTTGATATAAAGGTACTGTATTGGAGAATTTAAATATAATAAAGTGTATAAAATAGTTTCTAATATGCTGAAAAATCATTGACTAAATGTAACAGTAGAAGATGAGTCAGTGTATGGGACTTATTTCACTGAAGTCTTGTATTTAAGAATAAAGTAACATTAAATAATGTATTGTGGGTAGTTCAAATACCCACAATATGTAACATTTGCATGTGTGTACATTAAATTTGTATTGAAGTGTGTGTTGTGCTGGAATGCTATTGTCTGTAGATATCAATTAACTACATGTCTGAGCTAGCGGTTTCTCATGTTGCAAACTGTTGCAGCTGTAGAGGAGCAGAGAAAAGGCATTAAAGAACTCATGAGCGAGTGTAAAGACTGCATTTAACTGAAGCATTGCTCATCTCTGCCTGTAGGTATTTATGGAATGGTTCCAGAGTTTCATGTGTCTCTGTTTGGAAGAAGTCTTGACAGGAAAATGTCTGTTGTAACTCACTGTAAACATTTGAAAACCTTGTAAAAAAAAAAAAAAAAAAAAAAACTGAATAAAATAAAGCAACATAACTCCTTAATGAAATGTAATTTACATAAATATTAGACCGAGAAAGACCACGGTGTGTTGTCAGCTGGTATCTGGAAAACTGCTGGGGGCCGTAATTACAACCTCTGGCCCCCTTGAAATTCTGCTCACACTCTTACACACTCCCTAAACTCACACTGCATTCCACACTAAGTCTTTCCTCCCCTGATATCAAGGTGTAAAGGGAGCTCCCGCCTTTTTGTGTGTATTATTTCAGATGCACACTGCGGTCCTTCGCTCCAAATGTTCATTTTCAAGGGGCAATGCACAGCAGGTGGTGTTGATCACTTCACACTCTGTATGCAGCCCAGCCTCGGTATCCGCCATCTCCCAGCCCATTAAGCTCTATGATGGAGTGGAGGCAGTCTGGATAAGGCATGAGCAGCACCTTCTGGGATGCGTATGCATATAAAAGAGAGAGTGAGGGAGAAAGCATCTTGCATAATGCCCGCCCCCAACCACTGCTCCTCACGTGCAGCATGTGACAGAGTCAAGGAAAACCCCCCAGAGCAAACTATGTGTCAGCTAGGATATGTAGCTCTCTCTGTAACACACTCAGGCATACACACAGCTGCTCACTCCCACTGTACGCCTGTAGAAATCTAAGCTCTTCTTTCGATCACTCTATTTTACACCGTGAGAGACACAGGCGTTTGAGTGACACACCAGATTGAATAGGTTATTCCTCTCATCTCTCATGTCACAGTCTCAGCTCAAGCCAAATGCTGCGACTGTGTGCCAGTGTGTGTTTGTGTGTGTGTGCGCGCGCGATTTCAAGGCTGGTTTGCCTCATTGTCATCTTTTATGGGATTACCACATTGGTGACAACTGGACCATAGCTGACAGATGCCCAACACACACACACATTTGTATAAACAGAGGACCGAGCAGGAGAAGTCAACAGTGTGCTCAAAAGCATAATATTAATAGCAGATAATATTGGAGAACCAGGCAGTTATCTGAGGCTGCATGTGGTTTGAATGGTAATGAGGCCGCAGCATGTTCCAGATATTTAACCCACATTAGTGAAAAGCTGCAGTTGTATTGATAGTACATTTGTACACATCAGCCTACTGTGGTACTCAAGTAGCTATCATCCACATTCATAACAGCAGCTCCTTTAAATTTAGGCATGTAGTCACACCGATGTGCACACAAAATTACAAAAGTGGTTTAAACCTACAGGCGAAGAAGACGAAAGCGACTGAAAAAATGAAAAATGTTGCCATTGCACAGGTCTGCAAACAACAGATAAGTAAAATACATACATCATCTCCAACAATATGCTTCATATCAGTAGGATACACAGACATATACATAAAACAAAGCTGTGGTGTTTTAACCAAAATGGTGACAAAAGTGTTTTGCCTTTTTCTATAGGCTGGAGTTGGATGTACAAAAACCAGGAATATACAAGTAGAGACTGGAATTTGCATCTTAAGTCCTGTAGATTTGTAGACATATGCAATAAAAGTGCTTTTGTTATGAAAAGATCATGGGTTATGCACACCTGCAGGAAAATGACATTTCACCCCCCCCCTTTTTTTTTTTTTAGTGTGTGTTACTGCTGCTTAAAATCATAAAACTGAGCTGTAAATCTACAAATGTTAAATACTGAAGCTTTAACAAATAGTATCTGCATCCTACTGCCTTAGTTTACAAAAACAGTAAACGCACCTTGGTTTGGACGAGTAGCTTCACACTGAAGGAATCTGTTTTCAGCAGAACAAGTAAATAAATGGGTAACGAACTATGGCAGATTTATTTTTAATTCTACAAAACACACTTCAGACTTTGTTATTCATGCTGACATTTTTATAATAGAAAAAGTGCAATATATAAGATGAGAATACATACTCCTTAATTAGAAAAAGTACTTTTATATTCAGATTCTAAGCCCTTATTTCCCAAAATGTGTCATATTCCTTTCACCTGTAATATGCAGGAATATCATTATTACAAAATGCTTTGATCCTACTTTAAAATATGTTAATAAGCTAATTATAATAAGCACCATGTAACACAAAGCAAAACACAGGGAAGGTTTCATGATTTTCAATTCTGTCCTAAAACATAAAAGTGCCTCTTACATATAGATCAGCTTCAGCACTTTGAAGGTCGACGCCTACACCGCAACCTTATAGTAAAATATCCCCAATATCATATTTTACACAATCATAATCATCATCTACTTTTACCAGTATAAAACAACTGGGTTTAATCTAATAGAAGTTAATATTGTTATCATTTTTTTCCACATCATTTTCCTGGCAATGAGTTCAATGAGGACCTAGTGCCACAGTGGTTTATTTTGATTTTAATGAATATTTCAGTAATGACCTTTATGCATTTTTTGTGTCATATCTGTCATAAAATTACTGCCTGTAAATGTCTCTTCTTCCTTCTTAAGTGTAAATCAACTATTATTAGACATATAATACACAGTGACATAAAGTTATGACATTTAATTGTCAACTTGGATTTTAATATTGTGACAGGCCTAAATGTAAGTGGAAAAACTGCAGCAGCTATTACTGTCTTTGCCAGTAATGGGCGACATCAATTTGTCATTGCAGATCCATTTCTGTTCCTATTTTTAATTATTTTTGATGTCTTGGTTGGCATAGAAATAATGGCAGTAAAGCTCCTCTTGTGGAAAATCTGTAGTGTTTTCCTATATGTTACAGTCTAAAGCCAGTAGACTGAAAAGGAAACCCTTAGGTAGGCGTCTGCCTGGAGATGAGTTGTGTTACGGTCGTATGGCAGCCTCAGTAAACACTAGCTGTGTAATATACTGATGCAATTACAAGAAGCGTGGATAAAGAGGATTCACGGAGGAAATAGCCCGGAAGAGCCCGACAGACAGGCAGCGGCAACGTCTGACATGAAGGATGTCACTCTGCATAGCCTTCAGCCACACACAGCCTTCGTTTATCATCTCGCTCCTGTTATTTATTGATGATACCATGTGTAAAAATGACAAAAGAAATTTATTTGAAACGCAACACATTTTTAAAATTTACAATGATGTGACCTTGGCTGTTAGAAAAAGTCTCCTACTAAGAACTGATCAAGAGTTATGGGAGAAAACTGCTGCTGGCATTTTCACGTCCAGGGATCATTCAGTTTTTTTTTTTTTTAAAGTAATTCAAGAACATAGAAAATAAGGCAGATCACATCATTAACCCATAAAGACCCAGTGACACTTTTATGGCAGTTCCCAAATGAATTTTCCCTCTATTTTTAACCTTTCTTAAGTGATTTACCTCCATTTATTTGAATATTATGCTCTGTATTTATCATTTTTTTTGTGAAAATCAGGTATTTGCTGAACATACAGATCTTCATAAAAGCCCAGATTGAAAGTTGAAGGTTATATCAAAAACAGAGAAACCTAAAGAAAAAATGACTTTTTTCAGTAAACTGTGTCATTAACTGAACATAAACCCAGTGTGTCCACCCACTGTCATTGATCAAACTCCATGGGTTTTACTGGTGAACCAATGTTGTAGAAGATGGTGTTTCTATGTTCTCTACGGAGCTGCTGAATGTCCAAATGGGTCGTATCTGATGACCATGAAAAGATGATAAACTGCATTTTACACCAATTATTTCCATGTATTGATAGGATTAATGGATCAGTAGTTATTAAACAGTTTTGATTTTGGTCGCCAGTGGATGTTTGGCTCTTTATCAGTTTATATCTGCACTGGATGTGATGGCCTCAGTCTCATTTATTTCAGTGTTATTTTATGCTTGACATACTCCACCTCCATTAAAAAAATGCACACACACCCTCCCATTTTTATTCTTCCTTGCTCCCTTTCTCTTAATAAATCCAAGATAGTCTCTGAAAACCTTGACAGGAGTGATGCGGTGAAGCAACCCTCTAGTACATCTCATTTCAGGCATGGGTGACTTATTGAGGGCTGTGCTTGATTTCCATGAGATTTCCCTGCAGCCCAGTAGCTGCAGATCAGGATGCTACAGTCTTTCCAGGACAAAGATGTAGTTTCTTTGTCTTCTGAAGAGCTTCTCAGTAGCTTTAGACTTCGAGGTAGAAAAGTCTGACTGATGACACCCAGAGTTGAATGGAGCAGGGAGACATCAGTTTAAAGTGAAGCGGTGCCATTGGAGTATGTATGCTGTTCTCCTTCCTGTTTTTTCTGAAGGAATCCTCAAGTTTGCCCCCAAATACTTCCAGTTCATTCACTTCACAGCGTTTTCAGTTTTGTTCTTGTTCCTGGCTCGTCTGGTATTTTTCTTTGCTATCATTACATTCCTTAAAATCGTAAAAATGATTGTGGAAATATTTGCTGCATATTGACAGAGTGTATTTAAGTCCCACCCACAGAAGAGGGGAAAACAGTTCATTGCTCTCCACTTTATGTTGCCTAAAGGTGCAATTCGATCTGCTGGAAAAAAATTAAAAACACCTAAAAACTGCTGTGTGGAATGCACTACCAACAGGGTGAAGAAGAGAGAAGCTGACAAACTGAAAAACGGAGCCTTCAAGGAGAGAAATGGCGATAAATGGAGAAAGAAAGAGAGAAGGAAGCATTTTATTGAGGCATCTATCGCTAATGTACTTTTACTGGTTATGCGACTTGTTTTATCACAGAATGTGGCGAAATAAGGAAGGTATGCACTAATGTTATCATGTTTACAACTGCCTTAGCTAACTAATGTGGTGATATGTTTAAGTTCCATTGATGCCTGTCATTATTAATAAATTCGACTATATAAAGGAAGGCTAACACATAACGAATATCAGCTATTTGGTCCCATCATCATTTCAGTTAACAGCACCCCTTTACATCTGTCTCTGTTGACCATAAATAACAGTAATGGTCATTTTCCTATCTCTTGTAGTGAATATACCCTGGAGTATCTGAAAAAGTGTTTTATGATAACATTATTGGAATATTATTCCAGTATTTTCTTTTCTCTCATTCTGTGCATGTGCAAAAGGATGATTAAGTGTCTTCATTTATCACAGAATAATACAGCATTTTTTCTCTGGATAATGTTGTGTTTGTCAGTGTCACTCCATTTCCAGTAGAGGTTACTGAAATAATCCTTTGACAAACTGTAATGTTTTAGCTACCTGAAAAGGCAATTACATTATTAGGATTTCAACCTTTGGATTCATAGAGTTGCTAATTGTTTTCCCCTCCTATGAACATGGTTTTCAAAGTTTGACACACAGAGAATTAAAGTCCTGCCCCTTCCCACCAACCGCACTTTGAAAAAGATTTATAAGAGAGTAATGATCAATGTGAGAGACAGATCATTTTTTCCCTCTATGAATAGTGCCATTATTTACACCTGATTACACATGATATTTGTCTATTTAAAATATAATTTTACAAGTTAAAAAAAGCTGCAGTTTGTTGTAAAGATAGTAAAGTACCATCTAGTTTTGAGTGAAATGGCTCAGTGGACCGCATCTCTCATCACTGGTGATATACGTCACAACACCAAAACAGTCCTTACTTCGACACATTGCGTTTCACCTCATTCTTCGAGAGGGTGGTGAAAACGTAATAAAGGTGGCAAAAATCACCTCAAGTCTGATCATGTTGAAGCTGCAGAGACATTTTCCACAGCTCTGAACAGACTGTAGAGAGAGACAAGTAAAATGACGTCAGCTCCATGGCAGACTTTCAGTCTGATAGTTCAACAATTACAGAACAAACTGCAACTTTCTTGTTTTGCTCAATTATGTTTTTAACTTACATACATCATATGTGTAAATGATTGCAAAATTGAAAGAGGATTAAAAAAATGTCTATTTGTCTCTTGTCATTGACTGTAACACAGTTTTGTTTTTTTTTTTAAATGAGGTTCTATAGAACAACTGGAAGGGGTGGGGCTTCACCTCTATTTCACACTGTCTCTATGGAAGTAAACAGTACCGTTTTTAGGATTCAGTATGTAAGATCTGCACATGCCCATGTGAAGGTTTTTTTTGTCTGTTTTTTGCTTGAAGTCAGCTGTTTGTTGATGTCAGCTCTATTTCTCCATTTCAATTGATTGTACATAGAGGCGTCATGTCCGTTTTTCTGTGAAAGTTCTCCAGTGCCTCTCTTCTGCTCCTCTACAGCAGCTACACATTGCAACGCTAGCTACTGTTAGCTTAGAAATGCACAGACTCCAACACAAACTTCACGTCAACTTCAAGGCTTCCAGTACTTGTGGTATTTTGTTTTTAGAACAGAAAGGGAACAAGTGCCTTCCTGCTTTTGGGGTAGTCTTCAAACTTAGCAAGGTACCATCTGCAGAGAGAAACAGAGACATTTTTTTCATCTAATAACACAAGCTTTCAAGTGTGGATTACACTCCATAAAAACTTGCTTACTATGAGTTTGTGTGTGTTCTTTTTCTTACTTGTGGTGGGCCACAGCCCTGCTGGCGAGAACCACTGTGGTAAAGATGGAGAAGGCTACACTGTGAACAGAGTGGCCGGCCAGAGCGAAGCCTGCCCACTCTGTTATCTCTCCAAAGAAGTTGGCTCCTGACACATACTCAAACATTCCGCCTGTGGGTGGACAACACAGAGAAGGAGGACAGGTATGTTAGACCTTTCACATGTTCACACGGGCAGAAAGAAATTCCCTTGACAGAAAATGTAATTTGAGGAATATTCTACAAAAACAATTAAAAACGTAGCTGAATAAGTACTATTCCTCAATGTCTGCTACTAAAAATTCAGCTCCATGCTGACCAAGGCTGAGCACTCAGTGGCAGATTCTTGGCAGAGGTAATGATTCCAGACGTGCCTGGAAGTTCATTTGGAGCAGGAGTGCTCACAGCTTCCTCCCGCCTCGCCTTCTCCATTTTATTTTCCTTAAGGGTCCTGGATGGATTGTTTTCAACAGGTTCACTAAGAGTTCAGGCTCTAGGTGCTATTGTTGTGACTGTTTTCTCAGTGAGGGGAGCCACCCTCTTTGTGAAGCTGTTATAAGTACTGATTCACTTAGCAGAGAAAATGGCCAATGCGTAGTTTAAATTAACCCTAAAAAAATGTGAGCTTAAAAAAAAAAAAAAAAAAAAAGAAGAGTAGATTTTACTTTTCTTTTTTTTTTTTTTTTTTAAATATGCATGGTCCCTGTGGATGTGTGTTTAAAGGAATACGGAGATTTGCCAAAGTGTTGTTTACCAAAAGCTCCCTCTTACTTGTCACATCTCATAACATGTGCATTTGCTTTCACACAAAAAAGGTCATACACTGTAAAAAAAAAAAAAAAAAACCAAAAAAAAAAAAAACCCACCCCTACAAAATCTTATTTCATATGTTTGGTTTTTTTCGTGGGTGTGAGCAAACCCCGGCAGCCAAACGAACAACTAATTATAAACATTTAAAACAGCTTAAACTCTAAATTGTGTTGAACAAGTCAAATAAATCACCCAGAGCTGTTTTCAGATGAGAATCTGCTCAAACTATTTTGATATGTGTAATGTAGAAAGTAATGACTGAAATTAGTGGCAGAGCTGTTTTATTACCTCTTAAAAAATAATTGTTTATGTCTGAATATGACAGTAAACACATTAAACATGAGCCTGACTGCTCTATTTAGTATCAGTCAGGCTGCTGCACTGACATATAAGGCAAATGTTCCAGTTCTGGCTTGGCTTTTCTGTCTAAGATGATTATTATCAGCACAGTGCGGGTTAGAAAATGTCTTTTTCCATGTAAGCTAAAACAACAAAATGGCACACTTAAACGCTACATGTACGACGAGTCACTTTCACATCTGCTGATTTTACTAGATTAAAGTGAAAGCAAGACAGAACCGTTTTATACCCTAATGTAAGGTCTCAGGAAAAGGCAAGTCAGCGAGGGAAGGACAACTGTTGACAACCTGTGATTCAGTGTACAGTGTGAGCCTGTGTAATCACATGGCCACACTGGAAAATTAGCATCCAGTGCTGCGTACATAAGCCGCGGGATTCTGTGACAGGATGTGATTACTGCTCTCTTGACTTTCTTGTCACCCCACCACACTGTATAAGCACTGGTAGCTCAGTATCTTTTAAAGTCAGAATAGATTTCTTGGTTTCTTTTCTGAAGTCTCGATGTATTAGAAGTGTAAAACAAGAGAAAACTAATTCACCGCAGTGTTTTTATGATTACAAGCCTCACCTGTGGGAATCTTGTAGCCGGTCTCTCCAGGCTTTCTCAGGTTCCTCAGGATGTGGTCGGAGTGCACATTGACCAGCCAACCGACCAACCACAGCAAAGAGCCTGGACATGAACCAACAGCGCATATACAAACACAGTTTAGCTAAGGGAGATCATGTTCGGTTTTCTAAGCTTTTTATTCAACATAATACCAACTTTGTGGTTATGATGCGCTGTAATGACTAATTTCAGCTGCTCAGCTTTGCCCTTACATTAACATCTCACAAAACATAGATTCACTTTCAGCTTAGAATCAAACCTCTGCATTTTCTTTCTTATTTTAAACCCAAATTGATTTTTTCAGGTTGTCAGAAAAGTTGAGCTGCACTGAAATGGTACTTGAACATACTGTGAATCTATATTTCAATAAAATACCTCTTTTTAGGTACGCTACAGCCAAATGCACAATAGTCTCCATCAAATTCTGTTTTCAATGAAACGATGCAAACAAAGACTGTCCTGGTTAAACCTGCTATAGCTTGACTAAGTATGTTTTGATGTACCTTACAGATAATAAGTTGCATTTTATACAGAGATCAAAATATTTAGAATCCTTTAGAGAACCTACGGTATTTTTTTACTATACTGTGCCCATTCTCTACAACTCATATAATCTACATACATGCATATATTTTAGTATATGTGTAACCTACTTTTAGTTCCACTGAATCAACATGAGAGCTCTGTCTTTTTTCTTACTCGTTGCCATGGTAAATTGTCATTTCGGAGCCCTATTGATAATGGCTGTTTCATTCACAAGGAATGCACTTATCTCACTTAACAGCAAACACACTCAGAGAAACTGAGATTGCCTTCTCTAAAGCGGAAAACTCAAGACTCAACAAGTTTCCTATCTCAGGATGTATCAACTCAAATTGTAAAGGAAACCTAAGAGTTTGTTAAGCCTGCTTTTTGGAACAGAAAAGGACTGTTACTTAGGTCTAGAAATGGTGGGATGGTTTTAGGGATTGCTTAGATGCCATGAAAAAAGTAATAACAAAGAAATTTGTAGATAAAAATAAGATAATAACGTGTGTGTATTTATTTTATTTTAAAATAGTGGCACTTGTTACATTAAATGAATGAAAAAAAAGAAAGTAGGACATGGTTGAAATCCTACGTTTGAGTGAAAATCTGTTCCCCTAAAACAATCTAAATTGGTGTATTTTCCTAAAACAGTTGCTGAACAAGAGATATGGCCCCGTTCTCATTAAGAGCTAAACCTCCAAAAAATCCTACAGGTTCCTCCTGAAGATCCAGACCGTACTCTGGGCTTTGGTGGAAATAACAATCAACTGTTTCAAAACATATATTCTTTAAATGCCAACTATGGCTGTATGATAGGACCTGTATGCAAACTGGAATCACAGCCAACAGCTGACAAGTGTATATTCTAAATAGACAATTTCCTGCATTTACTTAAACAGAAAAGGAAGCAAAAAAAAAAAAAAAAAAAACTTCAGAGATTTGAGATCTGGAAAGGCATAAGAAACACATGTAATGGAGCAAAACCAAGAGAGAAAGATGGCATGGTAATCCAAAAAGTTTGAGTAAAAGGTGTCCCCATTTGATTGATTTCCTGAATCCCTTTAAGGCAATCAAGGCCAAGAAGAACACCAAGAACAAATGTACTCTGTCATTCTGTCATCAAAGGTGCTTTTCTGTACAATGAAAGTATAATTTCAGCATATACTGAGTTTTTATCTTACAATCATTCTGTTAATATCTCCAGTATCTCATATAGTATTTCTCTAATGTGAATTAACTGTATATTTCTTTTAAGTAAACTGTTATTGTATGACTACAGTCCACACTCCAAGTTTAGTGCTGGGCAATAAAACAATAATGATACTTGGTGCAATATAATTTTCTAAGACAGTAAGTATGGTTGTGATAAAGGCTGCACCAGCACAAAATTTTCACAATATAACAATTGTCTCAGATGAGCTTTAATGGAATGAAAACAATAATTCATTTCACTCAACAAATGCTCCATTGTCACTGAAAGAAGCTTCATTTTTTTAGGAAGTATGTGTTAAAAAGTAAATAAATACGAAGGCAGTACATCTCTTGTTTGATCAATAAATATTATGACAAAAAGAAGCATCTTTTAAAAAGCTGAATCTCTCTTTACTTGAATCAAACTGTATTTTTTCTTCAACAGTGTAACTAGAAGAGAACAATGTGGATACACATGTGAGATTTTGATTGTATTTTCTTTTCAATACCTTCAATAAGAACATGCATGCAGATAACCATCAGTTATTACACTATGATTCACCTTACATAGTACACAACTGCAACACTAATGAAAATGTGAAAAGTCTTTCTTATGTTAAGAGTTTATCTTGTTTAAATTGCCTTGTTTACATTGCCACATAAAACACTGCAGAGATTTACGGAAGACGATTAGGGCCAGTGGAA
>JAPQRP010000003.1:20349018-20377287 GCA_037367295.1 Apogon hyalosoma
CTTCGGTAGAGATTTCATTATTTTCTTGTTGCACAAATTTTTGGAAGCATATGTATATTTGAATGATGAATGTTGTTGCTTTCCATTTCTTTTAATTTTCTACCTTTAGATATACATAACCATCTAATTTCTTCAAATTTCACTTCAGTCTTTAACCCGTAACGACAGAGTATTTCTGAAGTGACTTCCAAATGATTTTTTCTCTATATTTAACCTTTCCTAAGTGACTTATTTATCACCTACTGTAATAATATCCTCTGCATTTTGCCTTTACAGTGAACAGCTGTCAATTTCCTAAATTTAACTTACTGATCATGTCAATGTTCATAAAAGCTAAGGGTAAAGTCAAAGATTATTATATCAAAATAAAAGTAGCTTTTCCAGCAAAATTGATCAACAACTGAACATAAAAACAAGTGCCTACAACCACTGTCATTTGTCTACATGGGTTTTACTAGTGAATCGATGCTGCTGAAGACTTCGACGTTTCTATGTTCACTACAGAAACTACATCACCATGGAGGCTCTGAATGTCCAAATAAGTCATATCTGATGCTGATGAAAAGCTGAATAACTGCAATGTATCTGATTAATTAAATATAGAAATAAAACTTGGGATTAAAAAGTCACAGATTTTAGGTCAGCGGCTCATCAATAAATATGATAATTATCAATACTGACTGATACCAACAGTTTTACCCTGCGACTCACTTAAGAATTAAGCAGTTCAGAAAATGATTGAGTGAACACTTTTATGATAATAACATTATCGTCCAGCTCCAGCTGAATTACCTTCTAGTAAAACCTCTTTTATTTGTATGTAACAGTGTCAGTGTTGGCTCACACACTGAATACCCACCTGCCATGAAGCATGGATGTGTAACCCAGTCTGCAGGGTACTCAGCGTAATGGCTCAGGTATCTGATCTGCATGTATCCATTATAGATGCAGAAAACAAAGGCCAGGGCGAATGAGATGAATGGCGTTGGTTTACCTCCTCTTATTAAAAATGGATAAATAAGAGATCTGAAACAGAAACAAACCATACACACATGTTATAAGGGAAATGGACTGACAGCTTAAGGGCACTACTTATGTAAGGACTTATTTATGCACCTTAACAGCATGTATATACTTGCAAATTCCTGCTTTGCTTGACCTACCTCTGGACATAGTGACAGAGATACATGGCAATGAGCAGCTGATTGGGCAACAGGGAGGTTTTGGCTGCAGATGTCCACAGGACCAGACACAAAGGCACTAGGATGGCAGGCAGCTCCTGAATGAACCAGGCAAACTTGGCGTTGACCGGAAATCCATATCTGCTGGAGGTATATCGTCCGTATGGGACATTCTCGAAAAGTAAAGTCACAAAAGTGCAGGCTGCCATGAAAACCATGACGTAAGCCATACAGTCCAGAATGTATAGCTCCTCATTTTCCGAGGAGAAGAGGTTTGAAAGGAGGGACTCCATGAGCACTTCAAAACTAATATAGTAAAAAAACGAGTGAATCGCATACAAAGACAAAAAGAGATAACACGTCCTAAAAGTGTACTTATATTCGTTAATGGCACACACGTACGGTGTTACTAGCTTACATACACATAGGTTTACAAGGCATCATGTAGGAATCGCCACTGACTCACGTGGTTCATCTTCGCCAATCACAAGCCCGCATGAGATATCCCTCGGCCAATCAAAACGCTCGATTCACACCAGATTATTCAACGTTGTGTGGTTTCTGGTGTGTCTATTAATATTCATTGACGCCACACATATCACATACAACGAGAAGATCTTCAGTTTTTACTTGATAGAGTTGTGACAGTGGGTTGATAAATGGATGAAGAATATTTACAGTTTTCTAGCATGTAAATACATTTTTGATTTATTCTTTAAAAAACAGGAAAAGAGAAACGAATTAAGAGACTGAGTTATATTTTGATGAACCTCCCTACCCTTAAATACCCTCTACATTTTACCATTCCTTAATGCTATATCACAATTTTTCATACTAGTAGCCCATGCATTTTGTATTTTTTTTTTTTTAGCAAAAGTCAGGTGTTTTCCTATATTTAATGTAATGATCATGTAGATGTTCATAAAAGTTCAGAGCAAATCCAAAGGTTATCATATCAGAACACAGAAAACTGAAGAAAAAGTGACTTTTTCTGCAAAACACATCATTAACTGAACATGAAAATTGTTGACAAATGACCACTCTCATTTGTCAAACTACATGGGTTTTATTGGTGAATCACTGTTGTTTCCATGTTCGCTACAGAGCCTTTGAACGTCCATTTGGGTCATATCTGATGACAATGATAAAGCTAAGAAACTGCATGTAACCTGATTTATTTACATATATTGATAGGATTAGTGGATCAAAAGTTATTAAACATTTTAGACCAGTAGATAATTTTTACACAGGGCTGTTCAGGTCTGTAATGTAAATTTATTCTATTTTTTATTCTGTTTATTAAACAGAGCTGGGTGATGTGGACAAACTTGTTATTATGATAAGAATATTGCATGTCAGTTCATATTGAAAATAATCACAGTACTTATCAAATCAATAGATCTTTCCAGTTCAGTGAGAAGGTTTTAGTGCTAAGTAAAAGCTGAAGAAGTCACATTAGATGGTTATACAAGTATGTGGTTTTGAACTATTCAGTACTGACAAAACATACCAAATGTCTACCATGCAGCAGAACATTTCAGAATTCTAGAGGTACACATTGAGGCAAAATTATTATAGAATTACTTTTTAAAATAAAAAATAAATAAATTCATGATTGCTTCAGAATGCTTGATAAACCTTTAGAATCATGAACACAGCAGTGCATTTATCAAGCATACCAAAACTCAAGGAACATTTTCTGCTGTACACTGTGTTTTATAACATGTTTTAGAACACTGAAACAATTTTATCTCTGTTCTTTTTCCAGCATACATGTTTTCTTATCTTACTTTTTCCATTTATTTGTATTGATAATGTTTTATACTGTGAAAACAGATCCATGTTTTACACATTTGGATACTTGTGTGTGTCTACTGTGGGTTACTACAGTTTGTGTCATGTACTATTTCTTTGTATGCATTTACAAAGATGTCTAATATTATACTAGTTTAATGGAGTGGTAAGTGTGTAGAATTTTGCAAAAAATAACCCAAATTTTCAAAACAGTAAGGGAAAAAAAAGTTTCTTCAAATGTAAATCAAGCTGAAAAAATCAGAATCAGGTTTATTTGGCAAGCATGTAAACACATGCAATTCATTCTTTGCCAGTAGTTGTTGTTTCTCTGGAAAATTAAAAATATAATAAAAAAAAAAAAAAATAGAATGATTGTGAAAAAAGAAAAAAAGATGAATGCAACTATTACAATTTTTTTCTCTCCACTATTTTATATTGCACGTTTTATGTACTACAATATTGCTAAAAATAAATAAAATGAAATAAAATAAAACAAAATAAAATAACTGGCTCCTCCGCTACTGCCACTCCGTCCTTTCCTTTTCGTTCAGGCATATTCTGTAGTCACCCTCTAGGGTCTTGACTCACGTGCGTCAGAAGCAACACGTTTCTGTGATACACAGGGCAGCTTTCATCCGCAGACGCTGTTTACATTCGCGATTTAACCGCATTTCAAGGCAGTTTCCTTCGTATTTAATCAACACGTATTTTCGCAGACTTTTGTCCAGGGTTGTCTGCTCTTCCAGCATGGGGAAAAGAAACAGACAGCGGCAGAAAAACAACCAGTCTGCTGGGAGAGACAGCAGAGACAACGCTGTAAGACTTCACACAGCTGCCACAACTCTTGCTAATGTTCTCAGTCAAGCTAAATATGTCTCTTTAACAATTAAACAGAGGACAAGGACAATTATAGTAATATTTATTAGCTGTTACTCCGCTAAATCTGTGTAGCCATGCTGGTATAACACTGGAAAAGAGCTGCAGCGTCATAAGCTTTTCTGTTAGCCTCTTGTATCGCACACAACGCAGGCTTGGGTTGACTAAGCATATATGTTGTTGTTTCGTGGGAGAGGGACTTATTCAAACGTACCTCCTAAATACGTTTATGTCCGGTTTATCTATACACTGTGAAGTAGTAGTATTTAAATCTCACTAACTACTTGCAATAAAAGTGTACCGTCATGTTTCAGGGCTGGGGAGCTGGATATGCTGACATTGTTAAAGAGAATAAGCTTTTTGAGCACTACTACAAGGAGCAAGGCCTTGTGCCCGAGGGAGAGTTTGATGAGTTTATGGACGCAATGAGAGAGCCCCTGCCTGCAACAATCCGCATCACTGGGTACAAGAGGTGAGTCGCATGTAGGCCTGTTACAGTCTCTTATTAAAATGATACTGAATGTTTAGGTACAACAATGGCTTAAAGGGATCACTCTCAGGTTAGTAACCCTTACCTTTTGTACCATTTTCTTTGAATTCTCATCTTTGAAGTTATCAATGAGTTCTGTTCTTGCAAACATTCCCAGAAGATTTTCCCACATGTTCTGTCCCTTTCCAGTCATGCAAAGGAAATCCTCCACTGTCTGAAGGACAAATATTTCAAGGATATTCAGGAGCTAGATATTGATGGGCAGAAGATTGAAGCTCCCCAGCCACTAAGCTGGTAAGTGCTTTAATTTACCCAAAGATAACATAATGCTAAAAAAAAAAAACAAATAAATAAATAATCAAAGCTAGAAACAGAGTACACATTGTATCTGTCCTGCTAGGTATCCTGATGAACAGGCCTGGCATACTAACATGAGCAGGAAGATTATTAGGAAGTCTCCACTGCTGGAGAAGTTCCACCAGTTCCTGGTCAGCGAGACAGAGTCGGTGAGTGGAATATTTGCCAGAAAAAAAAAAAAAAAACAATGTTCTGAGACTCCACCATGGAGCCAGAACCAGATCTCTGTCTGCCTGAAAGCACTGATATATCTTAGGTTGATTAGTAAAAATGTTATCTTATGGCTGAAGGGTTTGAATATCAACCGTTTGTCCGAGTCATGGGTGAAAAGTTGAAATTTGGGAAAAAAGCCTGATGTTTGTGTTTGTTCTTGCAGGGAAACATCAGCCGACAGGAAGCTGTTAGTATGATCCCTCCTCTCCTTTTGAAGATCGAACCCCATCACAAGGTAAAAACAGTTATTATATTTTTAGCCATGAAATATGGTCAAGTTTAAATGTGGTGCCTTTTGAAAAATAATCCTGTGGCTTGAAAGCAGTTGTGTGTAAGGAATGTGTTTGTTGTTAATTGGTGATATAATTCTGTGCAGATCCTGGACATGTGTGCAGCACCGGGGTCGAAGACAGCCCAGCTCATTGAGATGCTCCACGCTGACATGGAAGTGCCATTTCCAGGTCTGAAACATGCAACTAAAACTAGAAGAGGAACAGATTCTTTCATACTTTTGTAACTAAATAGAAATGGACAAATGCACTATTCTCTCTGTCTCACTTTTATTTATATATAGTTATACACACATGTATACACACACAGACATAGCAGTTATCAGCATTTTTTTATTATGCTTCCTCTTCTTCCCACCAGAGGGCTTTGTAATTGCCAATGACGTGGACAACAAGCGCTGCTACCTGCTTGTGCACCAGGCAAAGCGTCTGAACAGCCCCTGCATCATGGTGGTCAACCACGACGCCTCCTGCATTCCAACTCTACAAATGAACTCGGATGGCAAGAAGGACATCCTCTTCTACGACCGCATCCTGTGTGATGTTCCCTGCAGGTCAGTGAAAGGCAGCAGGACTTGGTGTAAAATACAGCCATTGAGGAAGGGTTTCCATTTTCCTGTAATTTTTTCCCGGTAAAATTTAGAAAAAAGAAAAAAAAACCAGATGAATTAGTAACTTGCTGTTAAAACATCAGTAGCTTATTAAAAGACACTGCCTATTTCAACTGTGAAGTGGGAACTAAATCAGCAGCTGCTCCTGTCATTGATGCCAGATGCGCTGGGGTCACCACCGGCTGACAGTCATCATCATTATGAGCATCAGTGAAAGCATGTTTTAATTTAGGCACTAACATCAAAGTGGTTCTTGCATCCACTTGGTTTGGGTGTGCCTCAGTAAATCATAGAATTAGTCTTTATTTGTATTCATTCCAAAACTGAACCTCCTGAAAGATTTCTTCTTTTCTGCTATGGCAGTCTTAAAACAAGTAATTCCACCTAGTTATATCCTTATTAACCCTTTTTGCAATGTGGGAAAGTGGAGGCTAGTGCCAATTGAGATTGTTGGAGCAGAGCAAGACTATAAATATATTTACAAGTTAATGTGCAGAGCTAAACGTTTGCTGTATCAGTCAGTTGGCAGACATAATCCCTCTGATTTTACTGTTTGACTAAACTCTGCCTGTCATTTAAGTGCTTTCAGAATCCATTTGGATGCTGATGAAAGTTCCCTGGTGTCAGATAGGACAGTTTGACAGATAGTTAGACTTTCTGTCACTTCTAACTTTATTTGTGGTCAAATGAAATCTCCACAGGCGTGACATAACATCATGTCATTAATGTGTGTATTTATACTTTCTACTATCAGACAAGGTTGTGGCTATAAAACATTGTGTCACTCCAGTGCAGCAGCTTGAAAAGAGCCTAGAAGCAGCAGATGGGTAACAAGTAGTGTTTATATGGGGCAATGAAATTATTGTTTTTACTCACTGTTAGACAAAGAGAACATCTTTATAATCGTATTAAAACACTATTTCTGTTCTTTTTACTCATAGGCAAGTTAATAAGAGGACAGTCATTCTTTCTTGAACTTAGGTGTCTATTATATCTACACTCATAACACAGACCGTTATGAATATGTGACTGGAATGTTTCAGATTTGTTCGATAAAGTACATTCCCTGTAGACAGAGAACTGGCAAGAGAAACCCTACTCTGGTTAAACCAACTGAAGTCTGAGAAGACGGTCAATACAGAATGAAATGGGGTTGATGAGCCTTGTTGTATATGTGAGTGCCTGTGGAAAGCATGTTTTGTGTTATTCAAAGACAGATAATTGTAAAGCCTCACCCTGTCTGTCAAATGCAGGATGTAAATTTGTGCTTGTCTTGATTTTCTTCAAGTCTCAGCACAGGATTAGAGGTAAAATGTACATCGAAAAACCCCAGTGTACATTTTCTCATCACTTTAAATCCAGAGTCATTTTGCGGCCACAGCAGAAGTGCATTAGTTTGCAGAAGCTGGCTGCACTTGGCCAGCTGTACTTCTGAAGCCAGAAGCCTGTGCCAAACATAACAAAAGTGGGAGGAGAAGGAGGGAAGGCGGTAATGAAGACAGGGAAAGGCAGGCAGCAGTGATGTGAGCAGTCAGCAGCAGTAAAGTCCAGCCTTTAGACAGTTTGTGCTTTGCAGACATTTTCGCCCCGTGAGAAGAGTTTGGGGATCTCTGGTGGTTTTATGTCCTCAGGCCGAACTGGGATGGAGTCTGACTGGTGCTGCTCTGTTTGTGTTCCTGCAGTGGAGATGGCACCATGAGGAAGAACATAGATGTGTGGAAGAAATGGACGACAAGCAACAGCCTTCACCTCCATGGGTGAGTGAGAGTGTGTGCACGCTCACACCTGACACTAAAATGTAAAAGCACCATCCATTCAGGGAATAGTGTGTGTTCTTTTGATGCTAATATAAAAGTTGGCAGTATTACAGAATGTCTGTGTGTATGTGTGGTCATCAGCCTCCAGCTGCGTATTGCAGTACGTGGTGTCGAACAGCTGGCTGTGGGAGGGAGGATGGTCTACTCCACCTGTTCACTCAACCCTATAGAGGACGAAGCTGTCATTGCAGCACTGCTGGAAAAGAGCGAAGGTAACAAACACACAGACTCAGTTCTACAACTTCAGCAAATGAGACTGTTCGAAATCAAAGTTGTCTTTAGCTTTGTTGTTTGCACTCCAGTTCTTTTTTTTTTTTTTTATTTACCTCTTTCTTCATATATATACAGAGCTGTTAAGTTTATACCAAGATTTCATTTCTTTACCTTTGACATACTGAAATGTTTACAATATGACACATAAACACTATGTTTAAATACAATCTACAGTCCTTTTGGGATCCTTATACCTGATAGTTTGAACCAAGGTTTTGTTTTGTTTACATTTGATTGTTAGATTTGGTTTCACATTACAATTATGTGTGTGCACTCAGAGAGTTTGTTGTCATTCATACAGTATGTTCTGACCTGTCATCACCGACAAGGGCCTTCTTATACATGAGACAGTTCATAGACAGACATGTGTCTGATGTTGACATTGTTAGTCCAGCAGGTTTCCTCTTCTTTTTGCATGGAGGAAATGGGATTATTCTTTCAGTTGCTATGCTGTACATTAGCCTTAAACTTGTTGGAATTTACCCTAAAGCCATCAAATCAAACTGAAAGACAGTTGAATCTGGACTGAAGCTACCTCTCTGGTCTACATGGTGACCTAATGGAGATTTCATGCCTGCATTTTTCTTCAGGATCAAACCAAATGGATCATGTGAGAAATTTCCTTAAGTCTTTTGTTGTCAGGTTGTAATTTCTGTCTTGTACACGTTGGCAGGAGCTCTGGAGCTGGCTGACAGCTCTGCAGATCTGCCAGGGCTGAAGTGGATGCCTGGGGTCACTTCCTGGAAGGTAAAGAATGTTCTGTCCTGGATAGTGAGATAAATGGCTATAGCAGTAAATGAAGTAAGACTGTATTTAGGTCATAAGACTGAAGTAGATCAGCTTCACACTGTCATGACTCTTCTCTCTGTAGCTGATGACCAAAGAGGGACAGTGGTACTCGGACTGGTCTGAGGTTCCTACTAGTCGCCACACACAGATCCGTCCCACCATGTTCCCACCAAAAGATACGCAAAAACTTGCCAGTATGCATCTGGAGAGATGGTAGGTACATGCATGTGCACGTTCTGAACATTGACACACTTTGGAGTGGTTCACAAAATGTTTTTATCCCTTAGTGTTTCCTAGACGCCACAGTAATTTCCCCAGTGTGTGTATCTATGTGTGTGTGTGTGTGTGTGTGTGTGTGTGTGTGTGTGTGTGTCCTAAACTTCCTACTCATTCATTTCAGAAAGGTCAAGAACCAGTTCACACATTGCAATTGGCCGTAGAATGTTGCATCATGGGTTGTTTTCATCATTATTGTTAGTCTTTTTTATAGTGATTCTTTAGAGTCCACCTTAAGCTGCAGGTCAACATTAAAAAGAAAGGTTACGATTCTGATTATCATAGTGATGTTGAGTTGTGTATAAATATTAAGTGTCATGTTTTGTTTTTTGTAATTATTCTCTTTAAAATAAAAAAATACACATGCACACAAACTTGCAAACCATCCTTCCATATCTGCATGGTGGTGTACAGAAGCTATGATGTCATTTCTACTCTGCAGCTGTTCCCTCAGAGCTGATGAACAGTACTTTGACCAGCAGGGGGAGCTGTTGTCATACATTGTTCGAGTGTGTCCTGTATTTAATATTGTTGGGGGAAAAAAATCCTTGTTTATCTTCACAGCAGGTGGCACTGTAAAACTCAAAGCTGTGATTTATATGTTTGCATATTTTTCTGTCAGTATGAGGATTCTGCCACATCACCAGAATACCGGAGGTTTCTTTGTGGCTGTGTTGGTGAAGAAAGCCCCAATGCCTTGGAACAAAAGATATCCCAAGGTAGTTTATCACACACACATTTAATGGCTGATTAGATTGTTAGACTCAGATGAAAAAAATCAAACGGAGCAGAATCCCCCTGTGTCGGTATGGTGTCTGGGTGGTGATCAAGCTCTACTCCAATCCCACCCCCTGATGCGTTACTCACCTGTTCAGCTTTCCTAACCACAGCTGGGACTTTTGTCTTTCTCTTCTTTGTCTGCTCCTCCCCCTCTCCCTCCTGCGTCGTCTCCAGCTGAGGAAGGACATGTCGTCCAGTGCGGCGGCCCAGACTGGAGGTCCTCCAGCGGCCGCAGACGCTGCCTGCCTCCCTGAGGGCTCCACGGAGGAGGAGGGGGAGAGGGGAGGCACAGAAACCAAAGGAGATGAGGATGTAGAAGAACAGGCACCCAAAGGAGCCTCTGCTGCCCAGGAGGCTGGTGCTAAACAAGATGGAGTTTGTGGGTGAGTCATGTCAGTCTGGCTGCAGGATCTGGAACCATAATAAATAAACAAATGGCTTATAATGTTGCTCCTGTGATTGACAAACACTTAGCCCCTTATTGTTAGGGATGCATATTTAAAACAGTTTATTTTTTAAGTAACTGTCAGCATTCATTCAAACTTTAGAAGATCCACACATTTCCTTTATCAAAACTTCGCTGACACTGTGCATCTTATAAACATTTTTTAACATCCTGCGTTTCCTCGTCTCTGTTTCTCCAGATCTCCACCCATCAAGAAAATGAGGCTGTTCGGTTATAAAGAAGATCCTTTTGTGTTTCTAACTGAAGATGACCCTGTCTTCACCACCATACAGTAAGTGTTGGATACAATTTGGACAGGTCTTATTTGCTTATGGAGTTACTTCTGTAAAGATGCATTAACTGTAGTCACACTTTAAAATGTATTTTGGGGAAAATTTCCATCGATCCTACATTCATTAAGCAAAACCAACATGGATCCAATAAGCCCTGAGGCAAACTGTGCAGCCCAATAAGGATTTATCAGAGCATGCCCAGCTAATGTGTCACGATGTGGCATGCAGGCTTAAGTAGCGCCTATTCTCATCTAAAAGGAATATTGGTGTAAAATTAAGTTAGTCAGTGAAAACACTGCAAATTGTGCTTGTACTTATACAGATAAATAAAGATGGGAACAAATTAAACAAACCCCATTTCCGTAAAAGTAGAACAAACAATACATTGTGATTTATTAAAGTATAAAGGCATAGTCGCATTGGAAATCGGAAAAACAAACGCAGTAGTACAACTGCTTTCTGTTGCCCTATAATGTGGATTCTTAAGAAGAATATCAACAAAGTCTGACCTCAGTGCCGTTCACTCATGGCATTAATTCCTGCGGCTCCAATCACTGACCTCAGAGCAGCATGAGGAGCAAATCCAACACATGCATTCATAATGGTCTTAAAAACTATTACCTCTGTGGAACACATTCTGTTAAACATATGATAAAAACGATTGTGCATTTTGCTAGCTAAAAAATGTACCTTCTGTTCTCTCTAGATCCTTCTATAATCTGTCTCCAGATTTCCCCAAGCTCAATGTTCTGACGAGGACGCATGAAGGAAAGAAGAGACATCTGTACATGGTGTCCAAAGAGCTCCGTAATGTGCTGCTCAATAACAGTGAGCGTATGAAGGTGTGTGCTTCTCCTCTGTCCACAGTCCGACAGCGGTCTCCACACAAAGCAGTATTCAGACCTAGACGCACACTGAAATGAAATGGTAAAATACACTAAAAGCAACATAAGTTATCTGCTTTGTCAGAGAACGTTCTGCATGTGATCTATTTTACACTGTAGTCAAACACAGCGTTGTGTTTGTCGTACCAGGACAGACACTGAGCAGTTTTTGCAAACAGACATTGGCTTTACATCAGTTTGTTTTCGTGTGTGTGTACATGTGCCGCCCATCAGAGGAAAGAAGCCTAACAGATGGGACTCCCCTTTCCCAAATCCCTGTAGTCCTCCACCCTGTAGCACCTGCACAGGTGGTGCCACATATGTGTGTTTTTGTGCGTCTCAATTGTTTGTTTGCTTCATTGCAATTGATGTCTTTTGCTGCAACTTTTCTAATGGACTAAACCACATTGAATGCATCCTTTTAGATTTTGTTTAGAGAATGGGAAAGTAAGGTTTACAAAACCTGCCACAATATATTAATGACATGAAATGAAATAATGTGTAATTTATTTCTGAATCGTATTTCTTTGAAAACATGTATATTTATGTTGAAGTGTATTTAGATTTTAATATGCTAATTCCCAATAGTTGCCACCTCCTCCTGCTGAGACATGAGACCAGCTGCACTTTATTTACACACTGTTTTGCAATATCTTGTACTGCCTCCAGCAAGAGTATTAATAATATTAACAGTTGTATCAACAGACAACAAATAACACAATTTGTCTCTTGTGTTTTTATTTAAATTGCTCCTCTTCGTTGCATTTTCTTAGAAGTTACTGTGGTGTTGGGCATCAGTGTATTGTTTTTGTACAGAGCCATATGTCAATGTGCTCTTTTCTGTGTGTCACCCTCAGGTCATTAACACAGGGGTGAAGGTGTGGTCTCGCAACAGCGACGGAGAAGAGTTTGGCTGCGCATTCAGGCTGGCTCAAGAGGTAACACATACACACAAACGCACCGTTTTTCACCACAGCATCCTGAACATCAGGGGGCGGCTTTCAGCCATCCACTCAGCTGTGGTGCTCCCTCATTCTGTCTTGTTTTTGTTGAGCTATGTCTTACTGCTGAGTTTTACGCTCTTTGAATCCAGACCCACTAGATAAAGTCTTTGCTGGACCCAACATGAAAAATTCATAATGAATATCTATAACGCCTATGTGTATCGACTGTTAAAGAACTCACACAGAGCTGGTCAGTTTGGACAAAAATAATATCTCAGTGTATTTTGGCAAAATAACAATATACTGTTTTTCAAGGTGGAGGTTTTTATTTACCTGTTTCATGTGATGCCTATTGTGTATCTATTTGAAGGGTGAATGTATTGGAAGGAGGCCTTTATTCCAATTCATCTGTTGAATAAATAGAAGTGGCCATATTTGGTACAAAACCGTGTACCATGTTTGCAATTTTAAAAATGTTAAACCACTATAAATGCTTTTTTCTACATATGCAACACCTCCTTAATGCTTAAAAAATAAAAATCCTCTTCCACTTCAGTCCATAGAAACTAGTCAGTTCTTAACAGAGGTTTTATTGTGTACTTGTAAGTCTCTACAAATATTATACACACACCTGCAGTGGCTGGAACTTGACAGGAACACTACAGCAACAGCATAGTCTTCTGGACAGCTGTGTTATATTGTTGAATTAATTTAATTAAATAATAAAAGTGAACATTGTGCATTCTATGACAGGTGCCAGAAGTTTGATATTTCACCAAAGAACCAGCTTTTAATTGTTCATGTTGACTTGGACAGCAGGTATGATTAAACACCTGGCTCCTAAGACACTCTGGTTCTTGTATGAAGAAATATGAATAATATGAGGTGGGTTGAGATTTCTGGAGTAAAACCATGTAGGATATCCAATCCATTTATTAAACTTTTTCTCAAAATAATAAATGTATTTTCTTTCCTTAATAACTTCTATAGAATGTGCAAGAAAGTGCTCTATATTAATTGCTGCAATTAAGTTTAAGAAAATAATCTACATTCAACATTTTTTTTTTTTAATGTTTACTGAAAATTACGCCAACAGCACTCATACAAAATGTTATGAAATAATAACAGAAAATTGGAAAACGACTGAGAAATTACTAACAGGCTAAATGAATGTGTGTCTGAGCAGGAGGGAAAATCTGTCATAACAGCAGTTTAAAATAACTTGTGTCAATTTGCACTTGATGCTTGCGTCATTTAATACATCCCACATTTGACAAGCAGTGATGTGTTGAGTATATTTGGTAATTTAAGAAGGGAAATGATAAATTTAACCTTTTTAAAGAATCTTCATGACCATTTGAGTGTAGATTTGAACCGATGAGTCACATCTGAATGTAACTGGCAGGACAGAAGTATCTAAAGCTGACTTATATTTAAATGATGTGCCTAACAAAGTGAAATAGATCTAATGTTTATTTAATGAACGTTTTGCTTCTGGGTTCAGTGTCCTCGACAAAACATCACCTCACAGTAGAGTCACATTTTTAATTCTACAGTACGGTGCTAAAGTCTTGGGCCACCTTTAGCTTCGCTGTTTTTTCAGGGTTGAAATGAGCATACATAATTATTTCTCATTATCTTTTCTTCAGATACTACAAAAATACAGGAAATATGTGTATAGACCTAAAAGACACTTAAGAAAAACTGCATTAAATGGATTCTAAAGGTTAAAAGTCACTATTTAATGAAACTCTGGACCCTATGACAAGCAGCAGCACAAACAGTTAGAAACATCTGACACGTGTTGAATGAAACTTGGTATAAAATAGAAAATTCATGCAATAAATTTCATGTTGTTGGAGCAAAAGGGTTTAAGACACATTAAGTACAAAGGGAGGTCACACTAAATTTGACCACGTTGGTTTATAGAAGCTGTTTTTTTCCTTAAACTTTAGTTTTTACTGCTGTACATACTTCATACATATACAGATTTGATCTTAATACAGAAAGAGAGGAATACATATGTGCAGTCATTAGAAGTTTATTAAACCAAGAAACCTAATGTTGGCTGAGGACTTCTGCACCCTACTGTGTATCATGAAAGGAGAGCTGAACGGACCAGTGCAGAAGAAACTACATTTGTACACTTATACAACTGATGACCCAGTAACTCGGCTCAGCTTTATTAATCTAGCACCTTTCATACGGTACATACTAGCTTCAGTAAAAACAGGTCAGAACCATACGTTTGGTAAAGATGGTCTTAATGGTTTAAAGCAGGCGGAAGCTGTACAGTAGTGAGGTAACACTCTGAATCTTCACACCTTTCCTTCACAGTTTCACACAACTCCCATAATCCTCTTTTTGTATGCTGATTCATTTAATGATGTAAAGTGAAATGCAGAGCTAATATTTGTCTGTTCTATTCATACAGTCCAACACCCTTCATACTGTTTTTTTTTTTATATTAAATGTCATCATATAAGTCTTTTCTCTGTGTATATGTACATACAGTGAGTACTTCGTGCTGTCGTCACTAGGTGAGATGAACCCAGCTGAATAAAAAGCCAGTGCAGACGGCGAACTTCACACTCAGATGAACTGATAATTAATTCATTTAATATTCACTTTGTGGCTGCAGAGAGTCACTTCTGTATTAAATTGGCCTTTCTGTAGCTGGCAGGCTGTCAGCCACACTCACTGAAAGAGCGTCTTGTGTGTCTGCCAGGGTATCTACACTCTTCAGCCGTACATTCGCTCCAGGATGATCACAGTGAGCGTGGAGGACATCAAAGTGCTGCTGACACAGGAGAACCCCTTCCTCAGTAAACTGGAGGATGACGCTCACGCTCAGGCCAAGAACATGGGTACGAACTCCACCGCTCAGCCTTTATTTTTTTTAGTTTCAATACAAAAGTGGTAGAAAACGCCAATTGCGTGCATAATAACATTTGTACACATTTTCTCTTCAGACTGTTCTCTAAAAAAACAACAGAATGTAGAGAGTAATGTCAGAGGAGTAGCGACTGGAAGGTTTCTGTGTCGGTTTGGCAGAAAATGAAAGAGGATAACGAATGAGTAAAGCTCTTCACCGAGAACTTCTGCTCAGCTGCCCTTGAGCAAGACACTGACATTATGACCTCTACATAGGAGCTGCACAGTTACAGCAGAAAAAACGGGTAGCATTTTATTAACCCTCAAAGACCCAAATACTCACCGGCAACCAAAAGCATCTACTAATCTACATTGTTTAATAACTGTTGCACCACTAAGCTTATCAGTACATGTAAATAATTCAGGTGAAATGCAGTTTATCATCTTTTCATGGTCATCAGATATGACCCATTTGGACGTTCAGAGGCTCTGTAGTGAACGTGGAAACACCGTCCCCTTCTGCAACTTTGATTCACCAGTAAAACCAATGCAGTTTGACAAATGCATACCTTAGATGCTTGTATTTATGCTCAGTTAATGATATATATATATATATATATATATATATATAGCTGAAAACAGTCACCTTATGTTTTGATATAATAACCTTTGAATTTACCCTGAGCTTTAATGAACATCTACATAGTCACTAAATTAAATGTAGAATTTTCACAGATAACTGCCAAATGCAAAGGATAATATTCTAATAACTGCTGGTAAATCGCTTAGGGGACTAGAGTGAAAAATTCATCCGGGACCCGCAACAAAAGTAGCTCTAGGTCTTTATGGATTAAATATATAATACTGCATTATAGGTATCATGCATGTGATATGGGTTTTGTAAATATTTCATCATTATCTGGTAAAATTGCTGTGCTTCATAATATCCTTGCATGGTTACGTTAAAGAGGTTCTAAGCTAAGACTCTTATACACATTATTTCAGTTGCCAAAATTTGTGGAACTCGCATCTCAGTGCTGTTTTGGCCTCAGTTTTTGGCCTTTTTAGAGTTTTTTTTTTTTTTCCCCTTGTTACTAGACCTGATATCATAGATGACATGAAGTGTTGAGCAATTGCTATACTTATTATGGATAACTGTCTTAGTAAAGTGTTTAATTTTGTGTTGAATTTGTGCTGTTAGTATTTATAGAGTACACCTAATAATAAAGAATAAGGTCCATTTATATTTATGAATGAAAATAGCACAAAATGTAATCATTCAAAACATCTGATATAACTGCTAATCACAGGTACCAATAGGAGAAATGGTGTAAACTAGATGATGTCAGTAATGGAGCCAGTCAAATCTCAATAGAAAATGATGAAATTATATTTTTATTGTAGTTAGGCAGCTGAATGGACAGGATTGTCATAATTATGTACAATAATTTTTACCTCAAATTATGTTCATAAGGTAATTGCATAATAATTGCAGTGGCTTTATTGTTAATTGATGATTTTATTTTCACAGGAATGGGTAGCATCGTACTGAAGTACATTCCAAACCCCAAGTAAGTTTCAGTATATTACAAGCACATCTTGGACTTGGACTTTATTCCATCAGTTTCTGTTTTGGCCGTGGCTGGTGTGAGTTAATTTGTGACGCCCACTGTCACCCTGTGTTTGTCAGTAACCCAGAGGAGCCTCAGTGTCCCATCCAGCTGTGTGGCTGGAGGGGAAAGACGTCCATCCGCGCCTTCGTGCCTCGCAACGAAAGGTTTCATTACCTCAGAATGTTGGGAGTCGAGGTGTTCAGAGACAAACAGGGCCTGGGGCCGAAAGCCAGAGATGGAGCAACGGAAGGGAAGGGACAGGAGGGGGAGGAAGAAATGGATGCTGAGGAGGAAGTAGCGGCAGATAATGAGGCAGAGCTGGACTTGGAGAATGGTGATGAAAACACATCGTCAGAGCCAAAGACCGACAACAGCAAACATGAGATGAGCTGAGGATGTGGAGATGGCAGGAGGAGGTTGACTGAAGGTCTGTCTGCTCTAAGAGCCGTTGACCAGCTCCAAGATCACAGTCTGTGGCAGAGGAGGATGGTGTGCATCTTCAGTTCAGTTTAACACTGCCACTGCAGAGGGATTCCCTCCTAGAGAAGGACTGAGGGATTTTAAGGATGTTTTTCATTTTTTGGATCCAATCAGGGAGTCTACATTTTAGTTGAAAGGCTTATATTATTTTATAAAACTGTTTTTTATGTTTTAACAAATTTATTCCACTGTTCAAGTGGCTTGAATCTTGTTTTAGCTGAGCATGTTTAGAAAGGTTTATATTAACTGCCATCTCATTTTCTACACCTGTACTAATGCAGAAAAATACAGTTGATTAAATTAAAAGTGAGAATGGTTAACTGTGTCAGTGGTCATATTTTTGGAGTAAATCTCTGAGGAAATTAATAGAGTTTTAAGGTAAATGACACTGTGACAAAATAGGAACAGGACATCTAATATATGAAAACATTTTAAAGGAGTCAGTCTAAATGAGTGGTAATGCCAAATTGGGAGATTAACATTACATTTTTCTGCTAATTTATGAAGGACAAGACTGTAGTATGTAAATGTTCACATAAATTGGAAGGAACAAGCATCACCATCACCAATCACAGCACATGGGTAGACCCTGTCAGACTACTGTTAGCTTGGTAGTGTTCCCTTACATATGACAAAAGGAATCAGACTAAATGGAAAAAATGATCCAGTGCCATTTAAAGCTCCGAAGTGTGTGGTGATGAACTATGATGATAAATATATCCTCCTGAGATCCAGGAAAGTAAAAGTCAGCTTTTTTACATTGAATAATTGCCTTGATTGGAAACAGCATGATGCAACATTTTTTTCCAGATAATTAAAAAAAAAAGTTATATGGCATGTCCTTTGTAGTGGACGGTATTTTGTTTTTAAGTAAAGCTGTGGAACTGTTGACCCCTACAGAGGACTAAAATGCATTGCTGGATCTCAGGAGGATATGATGCAGATTTCAAAAGTGAGGCAGATATGATCCCATCATTATAGCTGACTTTGGCTTTAAACATATTTACAGCTCAATTTGCCTTTCTGGATTTTTTGTAAAACCCTGGGCCCAAAAGGCTCTGAACACCATGTACTAAACTAGTCTAAGGCTTTTATTTATTTGCACAAATATAACCTGGAATAATTTTTTTTGTTTGTTTTAATTTTTCTTAATAATCTTTTTATCAGGACACATTTTCACTATACATATCCTCTCAGCACAGATATAAGTATGTCCAATTTTCAAAAAAAAAAAAAAAAACAACTAACAACAAACAACTTAAACTAAAAAAAAGAAAAAAAAAAGAGGGATAAAAGTAGTATGCCCCCCCATATGGGTCCACATTCACTTAATTGCAAGTGTTTTAGCGATTCTATTCTGTTTTATCAAAGTAAGAGAGGAAGGGCCTCCATGTAATGTAAAATTTCTCAGTTGATCCTCTGCCTGGAATGAATTCTAACTGGAAAAATAATGTCCGGAAGATCTGAACCAAACAAATACTGCGTATTATCACAAAACTTAGAAGTGGACCGTTCACTGTGTTAAGGTAATCACCACTGCAACAGTCACTCCTGATGTCAAAACAGTCTGAGAGGCGAACCATTACAAAAGGCAAATCCACTATAAGCTCCTCATGTTCGTTAAATGATATATTTTGTCCTTGTAGCTGCTAAATACACATTGCATTGAAAATCAGATAGAATGGGAGATTATTCTACAGTTACCATGGTGTTTGTGCCCTTTTTTTTTTGGTAAGATTCATACTTTTGAATTCTTTGGCGTGATATGAGCTGTAAACACAATCGTATGACTCACTCGAGAACATCCATCAGTGTTGGTGATGATGCACTGACGGGAAAAAGTGGTATTAATTTAGATGATCTCATTACAGTGGGACCTGTCAGTGGGATACATTAGGTATTACGTGAACATGTAGACCTTGAAACTGTGTTGGAAACAGCAGAATGGACAAAAGTATGGATCTGAGGAACTTTGACAGGGAGAAATTGTGATGGAAAAATCAGTGGGTCAGAGCATCTCCACATCTTGTTCATTCCCAATGTAAAGTGTTTAGTAACCTTGAAAATGCTTGAATTTCAATGTTGTGGTTTCAAGGTCTGAAAAGTGTTTGAGTTTGAGTTGAAGTGCTTGAAAGTGCTTTCAATTCTTACGTGATGCAATTTATTTATTCATAATATTAACTCTGCCAGATTAGATGGTAAGTCAAAACTATTCACAGAGAGGTGATACATTTTGAAAAACAAAACTTTATGTCAACAAAGAAAATTAGCTGGTGCTCTCGGGTCGACTCTTAATCTTTGGCTCGCTGTGAATGTGCCTGAAGAATGCCAAGTGGCTTCCCTTTTTTTGGATAAAAGTTTGTATTCTCTTTTAATTTTTAACCTTTATGTGATTATGAAATATAATTTTAGATGTTTATAGCCTAATACAATGTACATCATTGTGATAAAAAGTGGAAAAAAAATAATCACGAGTTCCTGTAGATATGTATTTTGCGCCAGTGATACGGTGTTGTGTCGGAAAAATTAGAAAATGACCCTTAAAAGTGCTTGAATTTGACTTTGAAAAATATGTATGAAACCTGCACCGAAGTATCTATAGAACAACTGGATCTCAACCAGTCGATCATCTATGGGAGCAGAACATTATTACAATCTGTCTAATATTGTGCACGTTCCCCTTTTTTTAACCTGAGGCCTGGACTCCATCAGACCTCTGAAGATGTGTTGTGGTATCTGGACCAAGACATTAGCAGCAGAACCCTGAAGTCCTGGAAGCAGAGGTGGACCTACATGGATCAGACTTATTTGTCCAACACCTCCCACAGATGATCAATTGGTCTGTTAATAGCATGTCCATCTTTAGTCCATTTTTGGTCGGTATTAACTACTACAGAGCAGGAGCACCCAACAAGACCTGCAGTTGTGGAGATGCTCTGACCCAGTCATCACTGTTTGGACTGTACGGACCTGGTCAAAGTCAGTTCCTACTGTTGCTCATTTCGCTGCTTCCATCACATCAGCTTCAAAGACTAAATGTTCATTTGCTGCCTAATACGTCCAACCCAATGAAAGCTGCTGTTGTAATGAAATAATGTCGCACATTTGTTTAGAAAAACCAAACTGCTAATATGTTGTTTTTAATATTCTCAAGTTGCCACTTTAAACCCAGTCTTACACTGTTTCCATATCATTTTGTGCTGAATTTTGCAGTGCAGCCTCAAACTGAACTTAACTGAACAACACAGAATGAAAACACAAAACTTCCTGTGATAATAGAATTTTTGCTGCGTCTTGTCTGCGGTTGCCACAGCAGCTTCACTGCACTGGATGGACAGGCATCTGTTTATTACCCAGTCCAGCTGCCATGACAACAGGCGTCATGACAACCAGCCCCCTCAACCTTTCTCAGAACAGAGGACAGAGGTACCACAGACAACATCCTGCTTTTCTTTGCTCTTTGTTTTCTTCGCACAACTTTTTTCTTTTCTCCACCCTTTGTCGTTCCTCTGTTCTGTCTTTTTTCATTTGCTCTGTGACCTCGCAGCAGTTGTATCACCATCGAGGGGAAGTGACTGTCATGTCAATTCCCACAGCTGTGGATATATGTCAGTGACAGTGCTGCTTGTAGACACAGAGGGGGATAAGTCATGGCAGCTGGGACAGGAGGAGTCTGTTTTTGTAAAATGTAAATACTAATAATTTAGTAAGTAAAGGTGTTTACTTTGGACTTAATCTTTTTTTTCTATGTTCATGGAAATTGAAATATGCTTGATTTCCAAGTCATCTTGCATGAGACAGATAAAAGGGGAAAAGCAGAAAAGTTGATTGCACAAGATGCAGAGGGACAGAACTGAAAGGATAATCAAAATCAGAGAAGTTTAAAAAAAAAAAAAAAAAAAAGGGTTTCAATAGAAGTGTGTTAGGTATTTCAGAGTGAAGGTGAAGCTGAAGCAAAGAGGACGTTTTTTTTTTTTTTTGTGGAATCAGTCAAGGATGAACAACTAGAGAAAAACGCTCAATTTTTTGAAAACGATAAAAGCCTTGGGAGGATGAAGAGAGATGAGTGGATGGAGGAGGATGGAGGGCAGGGATGAATAAATTGAATTGGACAGATAGAGAAAGGTTTGGAGATAGGGCAAAAGTTGTTAGTGAGTCATCGGCCTGTCTGTGTGTGTTGGAGTTAAGGCTGCGTGTGAATAAGTGTGTACTTTTCAGCTAAGCCTTCTTTTGTGTATCTGTATGTGCTTTTTTCTTTTACTGTGAGTGACGCCCTTTGCCTCCAAGCTACAACATTTACTAACAATGTACTAATGCTGTTAATAACATCATCTCAGCGCAGGGATTCTATAACTTCACAGCTTCTTTCTCCTTCATCCTCTCCTCTTCCTGACCCTTCATCCTGTCTCTGACTCTCTGTTGAATTTTCCATCCACTCCAGACTCCGACTTTATTCTTACTTCCTCCTCTGATTATCTGTCTCCCTGGGAGAGCTTTCGGAAAAGCACTCAGCCTCGCAAAACCCAGATTCTGAAATGTTCTCAAACTGTCATCTCAGTTTAAGTCTTTCCGTTTAGTTCTTCCTCAATACCCTGTTTTTTATTTTTCTTTTTAATTTGAGTACAATTGTTCCCTCTATGTTTTTAAAGCTGGAAGCATCAGAAATCTTTTGCCACATAATGTCAGCTGAAAACATAAAAGGAGATGTTAAGATGCTGATCATGACTGTTAGCGTCCCAGGTTGAAATGTAAACCAGGAAGAATTAAAAGTTCATTGTGAAGATTTACATGCGCTTGAGAAGTTGCATGAAGTGAAATCTGTGCTGTGCTTGGAGCTGGTTTTTGGATGCTGACTCACTGTAAACAGTGTTGCAGGCCAAGCATCAATGCACAAAAGTGTTGCATGGAAACTCTGAACTGAATCCTCTATGTTAAAATTACAGTGGATGCTTCTATGAAACTGGGTTAATTTTGGTACCTGGTACTTTTCCAGCTTTTAAGACCCAATACTGAAAGAGAAATTTAGACATATTTCCCCCAAGGATGTGCTTAATAATGACCTCAGATAAATGCAAAAAAATTACACTCTTGCTCTGAGCCATCCCAAAATTAATGAATTTTTAATAAAATATTGGGGCCAAAAATAGGACCAAAATTGGGACAGGAAAAGCCACCTAGGTGTCAGTGCATTTGATCTGGAAAACATGGCTGTAAATGGTCTTATATACCTCTATAAATAAAGATACCATGTTAAATTTGCCAGTCCTAGTGGTTTTTCTAATCCAGACATGCAGGTTTTCCATGAATTCTCTCATTCCAGATTTTGTGTGTAACCCATTGTGTCCACTTGCGTTACATGCTGAATCTGCCCATTTAAACACAAATAAATTGCGAATGATTTTGCAACAGCAGTCATTTTTGTGAAACACTCTGCCTTGCGTAATTAGTTAAATTCCCAAAACGTAACTGAGAGAATAAAAAGATATAAAAAAAGTAGCATGAAACTTTTGTTTCTTTCTTACTGTGTTACCTGCAGATTTTTGTATAAAACTAATATAAAATGTGTTTTATCTGAAAAATTGTTTCTCTTTTATCTCAGTAAGTATTCATTTTTAAAATAGACCCAAAATGCTTCCAAACTTGCTTCATAACATTAGTCTACATCTGGTTTTGAATTTTTAGCCCCCATGTCCTGGTTTTAGGGTCCAGTTTCATAGAAGCACCCACGTATGTGCTGTTATTGTGGATGTAGAGGCAGTGGAGTTAGTTAATATCAAGGCATAACCTGCTCACAACACAAAACAGGCTCCACATAAACCTCATGCACTTACACAAACATTTGTCAAACTTTTCTATGAGGAAATAACACTGCCCTAATCAGTGAGATCATTTACATGACCAAAAATTCCAATAACTGGGAGTAATCAGTTAATGGTTGTAACTGAATCAGACTTCAGAAATGCGATAATCGAAAAATCCTGCTTCAGACATTTCAGTCAATTACAGGATTTGTTTCAGAGTATGTGCATATGTAGTGACAGTAGACTCAAACTTCCTATTAGTGAGCCTGTTTACATGCTACGATCATTATCTGATTTCTGGAGTTGTCAGAATATGTAATGTAAACCATGTAAACAGGATAATTTGATCTGCTTTATCAGATAACAACAGTAATCTGATTATGAGAAATCGGATTAACACACCTGGATTTCTCCCTAATAGTCTGATATCTTCATGCATGTATACAGATTATTCAGATTTATTTCATTCCTTTATATCTGCTTGATTAAAATTGTGGAGAATGGAAGTTACGTAGTCGAGCGGAAGACAACAGGAAGTTTATGTCTACCATCACTATGTATGCACATACTCAGAAAGAAATCTGATAATGGGGAGGCCATGGCTCAGGAGGTAGAGCGGGTCATCCAATAACTGAAGGGTTGGCGGTTCGAATCCCACTCTGTCCCAGTCATGTGCTGTCGTGTCCTTGGGCAAGACACTTCACCCTCCAGCCTCCAGTGCTGCTACTCACACTAGTGTATGAATGTGTATAAATGTTCGGTGGTGATCGGAGCAGCCGTAGGCGCAAAATGGCAGCCACTGTGTGCCCCAGGGCAGTTGTGGATACATATGTAGTTTACCACCACCAGAGGGAGAATGTGAGAGTGAATGAATAATGTACACGCTTTGAGTATGTGTTAATAGAAAAACGCTATATAAATCTAATCCATTATTATTATTATTATTATTATGGACTGGAGCGTCTAAACCAGGGTTTTTCGATTATCGCATTTCTTAACCCATAATTACCCAAATATCGACCGCTGACCAAAAGCATCTACTGACCTAAACTGTTGATCCACTAATCCTAACAATCCATACAAATAATTGGTGTAAAATGCAGTTTGTCATCTTTTCACGGTCATTAGATATGACCCATGTGGACGTTCAGAGGCTCCGTAGTGAATGTGGAAACCCTGTCATTTTCTACAACATTGATGCACCAGTTAAACCCATGGAGTTTGATAAATGACAGCAGTCACAGACACTTGGTTTATCTTTAGTTAATAATATATTTTACTAAAAAAAGTCACTTTTGAAACATTTTTTTCTGTTTTGATTTAATAACCTTTGACTTTGCTCTGAGCTTTTATGCACATCTTCACGATCAGTCAATTAAACATAGGAAAATAGATAATTTTCACTGGAAAACATGCTAAATTCAGAGGCTAATATTATAATAAATGGTGATAAATCACTTGGGAAAGGTTAAATAGAGAGAACAATTAATTTGGGAACTGCCACAAAAGTCACACTGGGTCTTTATGGGTTAAGTGCATGTAAATGTGTTAGATCTGATTAGTACTGTTATCTGATTATACTGGTCTACAATTTTTTTAAGAAATGATCTGCTTCAGAGATTAAATGTGCTAAATGTTATGTATTTTTATCAGATCAATTGGAAAACAGATGACAAAAGTGCTGGTTTGCTGACGTTTTCAAGGTATATGATAAAGTGTTTTTACAGATATATATTGGTTTACGTACATTTATCCAATAGATTTATAAATGTTCCACTAGATAGAACCTGTGAAGTGAATGTATTGTCATGTGCAGACAGTGTTTTGAAGTTGATCTGGTAGCTCTGAGACTAATATTCCTTTTGAGTAAAACCCATTCTCTTGTCAATTCTCAAATTTCACATTTTGACCCAAAACTGTATCTTGGAAACTTCAGCCAACCTGCATCTTGGACTTGATTTTTCTTTATCAGTGACTCACATGTGGTAACATTTCACTACTTTCATTCTGGAAGTATTTTACTTGTAGACCCGTGTTACTCCCAGTTACCAGATTTGTATGGTCATGTAAACTGGCTCATTGTCTTCCACTCACATTTGTCAAGGCCACTTCCATTTTCTACAATTTCCTTTTTTTTTTTTTTTTCTTATGGGTAGATGTAAAGGAACAAAACAAATCAGATTAACAGGTAAAATGCATGAAGACAGAGTATTGGGGAGAAATCCAGGTGTGTTAATCCTGATTTCTCAGAATCAGATAACTGGTGTGATCTGATTAACCAGATCAGATTATGTTGTTTACATGATCAATTGAATAATCTGATAGTGGCAGAAATCAGATAATAATCAAAGTTTTGGTGTCCACGTATTTTAGTGGGGCTCATACTTCAATGTGTATTATGAAAGGGGTTGCATGTTAGAAATAGAAAATTCTACTTTTTTTCCACAGACAAAAGCATAAATACATGTCTTTCAACTATGTCTTAAAGGTTCAGTATGTAAAAGTTAGTGACATCAAGTGGGGAATGTAAAGATTCCAATCAAATGAGTACTTGTAAAACATTAGAGCCAGTGTTTGGTTGTTGTACTGTGGGCTTTTAAAGGGTTGAAATGATAACAGTTCTGGTCGACATTCAGCCGTAGTAGTAATACACCTTAATGTATAAAAAGAAAAAGGAAGTCTGTTCTGAGTTACTGTATAAACACGGTGGACTCCCTGTGTACATAGAAAACAACTCTAAGGTAACACATCACAATTTATTTTCAAGTGATTGTACTTAATTGAAAACATTATTGCAAATATTAAGAAGTGGTTCTAGGCACAACAAACCCCACCCCTTGTACGTATTGGAGCTTATTTTGGCATCGATCCAGATGATGTCATCATGTTTATGCATGTGCTGATGTCAGCATATCAGTTGCTTCTATATATGTACCAAGTTTGAAGAAAATTTAAACAAAATTCATGTTTTTATGGACATTTGAAATTTAGCCCATTATAAGTAAATGGGAGAGAAAAAAAAGATTTAAAAAATTTATTAGAAATTTTAACTTTGACCTACTTTTCCCAAAATGTAACCACATCTATCCTGGGTCACTGGCAATCTATAAACCCAATTTGGTATGAATTCAACCAATAGTTTTGCTGCCAGAGTGTTAACAAAGAACAAACAAACCGAACCAAAAATAATACCCCTTACCTCACCTTTGGGGGGCGGGGTAATAATACTATTTTATATACACTATAACTACATATACAGTATATGCTACTATAAATAAGTTGTAAAAGTCCTGCTGCTGTTTATATTTGATCACAGCATACTTAGTTTTTTGTTTTGTTATTTAATTTTCTTTTCTGTTTTTCAAGTAAGAAATTTCATATGGATAAAATTGCCACTTTGTGTTCGTACTATTATGACTTTGGTGAAATAATAGGATTATATTCTATGTAATATTGTGTGTCTTGCTGTGTAATGTGAGGTCAGTTGTTTTTTGTTTTTTTTCAGTTTCTACTCTTTAAGGCACATTAAGACTCATTGTACTTCCAACTTAGTTCAGCTTAGATAAGGAGAGGAGAATGTATAAACTAAAATGTCTATAAATGTTAATTTAATATGATTTAACTACATTTACAGGGGAAAAAAATCTAAACGTGTATCTGTAGGCTTAGGGCAGTCAGTTAGATAATACATAAACTCAGATGTGGATCTGTGAAACCCCTATAAGGTCTGTGTTATACTCAGTTGTCAAAGTTCTGACAGGCTGATGGAAGACCATGAAAGAGGTCAGGAGGGGAGAGGTGAGATTATCTTGTTCTCATAAAGCTTTTACTTCAGTCATTGTTTGCTTTTATGACTGAGTAATTATCTCATTATGTTATTCGAGTGATTTGTGTCTTTCACTGCCAGTGTCAACAAAACGAGCTGTTCCAGTGGATCTATCTGTCTGTCACCACAGGCGGTCACAGTCAGGGCTCCCTCCGAGAAAACTCCATATTTGTCCCGTCTCTCTTCAGCTGCCTCTTGAATGAAGGTTAAATGATGGTTTAAGGATCAGACATCCTGTTCCTGTCTTATTTCCTCTCTGTCTCTTTTACTCTGACAAAACGTACTTCATACTAAGGAAGCATCTGTTTCGCCTCTTGCTGTATCTGGAAGATGATAAATGACTATTTATATTTATACAAATTATTTGCCTGTTGTAGCTCAGAGGAAAAAAAAAAAAGAAAACTAGTTAACATGTCAGAATGAACCCCTGACTGTTTCCTCAAAATACTGCACCTAGGACGAGGTTCCGATATCACCTGTGTACCTCATTCATTCTAATCTCTTCAAAGTCCTTGACCGGAGGATCAGTGAAACCGGAGATCAGGTTGAGGACAGGATATTTTCTGCAGCTGAACTGAGACAAAACATACACTTTTCAATGAGTAAAAGACAAAACCAGACAATTAGACTGATGAGACACAGCTGTGAAGACAACGTGATAAGAATTCTCCTGATAATTCATTATATCTGTACTTGACGTGAGACTCGAACCAGCGAATGTTCCCTCAGTTATCAGCCTCACATCTCTTTTGCTCTAGTTACAGTGAACAATGCTTCGTTGAAAACAACTAGGTATTAGATTATAGGGTGTTGCTTCCTGAACACAATCCCAGAAGAGGCAATCTGTGCATGTTTAATGTCACTTTTGAAAGAGGAAGTCACTGAGCGCTTTGCAGAGTCCACTGGCCAGTTCAGAAAAATAAAATCAGTTTGATGGCTTACTTTCACAGACCAGAGGGATTGACATCAGACCCTGCAGGTGTTGCTGAAGTCATTGTGTCTCTACACAGAGTTAGAGCCAGGATGAGATTATCCGAGCTTTGCGACTAGAAGCAGGGGAAAAGTCTAGTCTGGCACAGTCCGGTTTTCAAAAACATACTTAAAACCTCGTCTCATTCCTTTGACGTACTATGTAAGTAACAGTTGTGCTCATAAGTTTACATACCCCAGCAGAATTTGTGATTCTTTGTCCATTTTTTAGAGAATATTAATGATAATGCAAAAATGTTTCTTTCACTCGTGGCTAGTGGTTTGGTGAATCCATTTATCATTAAACAAATGTGTTTGCTCTTTTTAAATCCTGCTGACAACAGAAACTATCCAAATGACCCTGATCATAAGTTTACATACCCTAGTTCTTCA
>JAPQRP010000003.1:20392461-20429264 GCA_037367295.1 Apogon hyalosoma
CATATATTCAGACTTTCATTCCATATATTCAGACTTCATTCCATATATTCAGACTTTCATTCCATATATTCAGACTTTTGTTCAATATATATTAACAACCATGTTTAAACAGCATAAATATGTGCAGTATAAAAGAACATTAAAAAAAACATAATAAAAACAAGGCAATAGAAAAAAGAGCAATGGAAAAGAAAATAAATAATTTAAAAAACAGTACATTAAAATGTATTGATTTAATAGCAGACAGTTTTAAAGTGAAAATATGAAATACATGTGTTTTTTATGTCACTTTAAAAAAAAAACAGACAGAAACATGTGGGAAAATGTGTAACATTTACTCCAGAATCATTGTCATTGTTGAAAATTAGACAATTATTTACCTACAGTGACAAGAGATTACTCTGAATCTCTTCTATAAAAAACCTATTAAAACTGATGGCAGTTTTTAATCCTACCAGCTTACAATGGAGTATTTTGTGGTTTTCTATAATAGTAAACTGAATATATTAGGACTGTCTGTGACCAAAGGAGGGCATTTGAGAATGTCATCTCAAGTTTTCAGAATTTTTTATCTACTATTTTTCTGACATTTCCAAGTCAAACAACTAATTAATTGTTTTGCAAAATAAAGCTATTAACACTGGATGGAATCAAACAAACACTCAGACACACAACTGGACATTTTCACATGATTCATTTGAACAGTTTTGGACTTTTTCAGAACTTTCATGGACAACATCAACCAAGTCTCTGTCACACACAAGAACACACTGACAGCACACAATGCCGATGAGACATCCCATCATGAAGTCATACACATTACATCCATTTGGTAAGTAGTTAACACACACACACACACACACACACACACACACCCACACCCGCACACACACACACACACACACACACACACACACACACACACACACACACACACTAATAGTAAAAACCCTGTCCCTCATTAGCAGTCAGGATGGCTGCTGTCCTCCTGTCAGGAAGAAGAGGAGGAAAAGAGGGCAAGGAGAGGCAGGAGGAGAGAGATGAATTAGAGAGGAGCGTCAACACCGAGGAAAGACATGGCAGTAAAAATCTCCTGTAAAAAAAGAAGAAGAAAAAAAAATCCTCCAAGGTTGTTGCCATAGCATTTGTTGCTCCGATACACTTTCTCATCATGTGCTCGTGGACTGGTGTTCTGCATTTTATAGCTTTTTTTTTTTTTTTTTTTTTTGGTGATTTTCTCTCTAACATCACATTACAAATCCAAGCACCACAATTGTTTTTAATGAGTCTGATTTATATTCAACATCTTCCCGAAGAGCTTATAAAATGAGCGGAAAAAGGAAGGCGCTCAATAAACAGCTCAATGTGTGGTCTTCAAAGCGTGACCCTTCCAAGCATTGATCAAGGTTAGATTGTGTGTTTGTTTGTGTGTCTGTGTGTAATTGACCTAGTTACCTGCAGCCTTGTTATGAAAGCTAACAGATCCATCTTATCACGTGAGAGAAAAAAACAGGGAGATATAAAGACAGTCACATTGTCTTTGTTGATTCTACATGAAAAGTGTCCACATGTGCTGCTTATTACGTGTGTCATTCTTGAAAAACTGAACAGATCCGCTTTTGTCGGCGCATGAAGAGGCACAAATTGCATCACTAATGTGGCTAATAATCCAAGGATGGGGCTAACGTCTGGACTACCAATGAGCAGTGTGTTTCTTTTGAATCTTTCTATGCTCTTTCAGGTCTAAACAGATGCAAAAGGCTACATCCTCGGGTGTTAGCGACGCCGTGACTATGAGCGTGTGACCGTTGTCGGCTGCTCATGTTCATGCATGCATGTCTTGGTGGCCGGGGGAAGGGTGTGCTTTGCATTTTAACATGCCATCTCTTTTCCAAGGCTTTTTCTCTTTCTATTCTTTCATTTTCTCTAGCACCGTAAGTGACTCTGTCTTCTTACTTGTCTTGCTTGTGTTTGCGAGAAGAACAGAAGGATCACCTTGAGTAAATTCCCAAATGTATTACAACATAGGACCTTAACTTTATTGAACTGGAGCCTCTGATATCCTACCTTAAAAGAACTCATTGAGAATCAATGCAGTAACCGTTGCCAGTGTACAGCAGTTGGAATTGATTGAATTAATCTGGGGTGATGCACACACACGTACACACAACACACAAATTAATCCACACCTAAAAGCCGTCTGGTTTCTCAGAGAGCTGGCTTCTAGTGAAAGCGCCGGAATTTTCTAAAAATACATTTTTCCCACATGCGCTGTGCCATATAAAATATTTATAGCAAGCCCTCGTCTGCTAAGAATGGCAAAGATGCTACAGAAAGAGAGAGAGGACGGTGCTGCCAAAGCTCGCTGTTGCCTCCATCCCTGTGCCAGAGCTTACATAAGAGGTAACTGCAGTTAGAGAGGGAGTACAGAGCTTTACACTCTCTGTAGTTAACACACTCAGATACAGAGTGACATTGAAGAACAGACAGGAAGAGAGAGAGGACTTGTTCGATTGTGTACTCCATGTCCAGGAATCTATATTTATCAGCCGCCGTTTATAGCACTGCTATGCATGTCTTTGGTTTTACGTAGCTTGTTGCAGGTTTAGTCCATTATTCAAAGCCAAAATAACTACTAAAAAGATTACTAGTCAGACTGCTCAGGGGCTTACTGTGTGAGATTTGGGAGTTCTTGTGTGTTTACATCAAATGTGTACTGTTGAAGCTAAAGGCCTCTACTCCACAAGAACAGAGAAATTTGAGAAACAAGTTCATTCTGGTTAGGACATTGAATATTTTAGGAGAAACTCAAGAGCAGAGGTCATTTTTAACTGTTCTCCCTTCTTCAAGAAAAAAATGATGTCATTCTTTTCTCACAGCCCTGGGAAACAGACCACATTTCTCTGTTGTTGTGGAGTATATAAAGGCCTTAACCCCATTTGTAAGATAATGGTGACTACAGTTGTACATTATTGCAGCAGAGGCAAGGCACTGAGTCACTCAAGAGCTGAAAAACTGACCCATATTCAGTCATTATCATGGATGTGGGAAGACACTTACCAGCTTAGAGAATGGAGTTAGCTAGCATCAACACATTACCATCTTCAAGCCGTTTACCGAGCTTTTTCAATATTTGCAGTTGTCTTGGTTGCCTACGGTCATGACGATGACAGCCCCTACAGTTATTTCTGTGTTGAAGAATCAAGTGGGTTTTTGTTTTTTGGTTTAAATCCTTCACCCGCTCCTGAACGCCTCAGTGCCTCTTTTCTCTTCCTTCACATCCAGATGTAGCACATGTTTAGGCTGAAAATCTGTAGAAGAAAAGCTAATTTATGTGCTTTTCCATCAGCGATTGTTATGAAAATGAAAGTTGGGTTCTGAATCATCATCATCCTCATTATTATTATTAAACCACTCGTCTTGATCGTGCAAAGTTTCAAAGGTTCAAGGTATCTTTATTATCCCAGAGGGGCAATTTAATTTACAGCCAGGAGTAAATAAATAAATAATCAAACAACAGCAACCAACATTTGCCATCCAACAGCAACAAATACATATTACACTGAAATGTACAAGGCTGATCATAGTGGGAATAACCTGTTCGAATCTGTTCATTCTGCATTGTGGTAAATATGTGGTATATACAGTGTATACATCCCATGGCAACAACAAAGGATTGAACATTTCAGAAAATGGATGAATGAATGAATGTTTATGCAGCACTTGATAAATGGTGACATTTCATTAGCCTACTGTTTGCCATATAATACAACATTTACAAGTTTTCTTCTGTTAAATCAAAGAAGGTTACAGTCTCCTTATTATTTCATTCATACATCACATAATTATTTGCTAAATTTGTTTGTTACACTTATTTATATTTACCTTTTATGAATGGAGCTTTTCTATCTAACATTTACATTGTCTGAGCCTTCACTGAGGTTTCTTGATGGGAAATTGAAAATGGAAATATTAATAGATGAACGGAAATGCACTGTTAACTTGAGAAACTGAGGTACAATCAGCTCCCGGTGCAATACATAGGCACATGAGTATGAACAAATCTTCCATATTGATCCTTACACGTTGCATTTACTTGTGTTTGAAAAGTTCAGACTTTGGGGAAACACCAGGGACTATTTGTTCATCTTTTCTTAGCTTTACAAGCTGGAAATACCCATGTTATCAGCTTTAAAGTATTCAAAACATTATTTCCAAAGCATCAAAATATCTCTCTGAAGTCAGATCAAAACCGTGTTCAAAGCTCTTGTAATATAATTTTGATACTCTGCCATAATTGCATAAAATCGTCTGGCTTGACATTGACCTTGGATGTCTAAATCTGTACAACTGACTGTCTGGGAAAACACCATCTCAGATGACACTGACTGTGGAGGGGAATGTCTGACTTGTTTTCATAATACGATTAAATGAAGGAGACACCTTGGTGGTAACATGTTGCAGCAGCACAGGAAAGGACTGAGATTCACCAACCCACACAGTGAAGTGTTTTCTATTATATGTTTCTGAATATTACACATACATATAATGTCAATGTCACTGGTGATTGAAGGATCCGCTGCTGTTCTTGGCCTTTGCTCCATCACATACATCACAATCCAGTCATATATAAATGGATAGATTTTCTAATAAATAGGAAAATATTAGAATATTTCTAAGTAAACCGAGCCAGCTTATTTTGTACTTTTCCCTCTCTCCAGGCACTGCCACTGCCTTGACCTATCTGTAAACTTATTTAACGGTCACATGTGAGGGCAGTTTCTAAGAGACATGGCTGAGGAGTTAAACTACTATAATGATGATGTATACACAAAGAAAATGATCATCCAAAAATATGACAGTACAGGAATCTGTGGTTTGTAGAAATACAGAATAGTAACATTTTTTTCCTGATGACTGTGTTTGATATCCTGAAAAATTTATTTATGGACAAAAGTCTATAAATTAATTATTACTAATTATTACTAATCATTCTATTCTTATAAGGGTATTAACTTAAGAGAGATTTGTTGGGTAATGAATAAATAATAACAGAATAGAATAGAATAGAATAGAATAGAATAGAAAGTATCATTCAAAATAAAATTATTAAAATTAAAGGTGATAATAGAGTACAATAAATAACAGAATAATAGACCTAATAATAGACCTAGTAGTTATAGACTTCACTAGACTTTGTGAAGTGCTTAAAATCAAATACAACGTTAACTATTACTATAGTTATTATTCTGCTATGTGTAACTAAATTGCAGTGGCTTCCTGCACAATCCAAAGACCTGCAAGTTAAATGAACTCTTACTCTACATCAGGGGTGTCCAAACCCATTCCTCGAGGGCCGGTATCCTGCATGTTTTAGATATTTCCCTCTTCCAGCACACCTGGTTCAATTAATGATCAGCTCATCATCAAGCTCTGCAGAAGCCTGATAACAGTGTAATGGCTTCCAGGTGTGCTGGAAGAAGAAAATATCTAAAACATGCAGGATACTGGCCCCCGAGGACTGGATTTGGACACCCTTGATCTACAGAGTCCATAGGTGTGAATGTGAGAGGCAGTAGTTGTCTTTGTCCTGTGACGGACCGTCCACTGTCTACTGGCATTAGTTCCAGCAGCTCTACAACCACTGACGTAAATCACTAAGCAGTCATATAAAAACAATGAATAAAATCCAATATATCGCATTAATTCAAAATGTACTTGCCCCCATTCCTTCCATTTCCTTGAATCAGAAATTAGAATGCTGAATGGAGAATGGAGGAAACTGTGCCATGTAATCATATTATTCAAAGGACATAATGTGCATAGAGGACACTTATGGCTCGTACTGCTTATTAAATGACATACATACTTCTAATTAGAAACAGCAGTGACACTAACACACTGTAATTGTGAAGGAACGACATTTTTTTTTGCTTAAAGTGTCCAATCTTAATCTTTCTGGCAGATGTTTTGCTTATGGAGCAAAATCAATTTTTGATGTCGTCAGTCACACACACACACACACACACACACACACACACGCACGCACACACTCACACACGCACTGCACATTTGATCAGTGTGTAAATCCACACACACACACGCACGCACACACATTCCCAGTCCATCTTATCCATATGTGTGTATCAACAGGGAAAACAAATTCATTATTTAACAGTATGTTTCCAAGTGAGACACCAGTGAATGGGGCCTGGATGCATATGGATGCATAATGCATGCAGGCTGTATAGTATTAAATCACATCTCCAGTGTCCCCCTCTCTGCACAGTAAAGCTCCGTTCTCATCCTACGCCGGAGCTGTGGCATCACTTATGTACACAGCATTTCAGATTATTTCTCATCCTGCTGTGGAGGAGGATCATTCATTCAGCTCCTACTCAGACTGAAACATATGATTTATACAGACGGCATTGTTGTACACCGCATAGCCCTGTGGGAATTAGCACGATCAACCCATAATCTATTATCTTTGATCCACATATGACAGATGCTACTGAATCACATGCATTTTAAAAGACAACTATATGAATCATGGATTGATTTGTGTATGGAGAGGAGATCTATAATTCTGCAAAGGCTTTCTGATAGATTTTCCCCACGGGCTCTTGGTTTTTCCATTTCTGACCCTTTTTCAGATCCTCTTGACACTCGCTATGTCACCAATTGAACGGCAAGAGTGTCTAATTGTGTGTGTGTGTGTGTGTGTGTGTGTGTGTGTGTGTGTGTGTGTTCTCTGACTGTGTCTACATAGTCATATAAATAGAGAGATTCTGGGAAATGTCCTTGGCATCGTTTATGTCAGCGTGGACGTAGCAGAGGAAACAGGACACTAACAAATCACATCTTATTTAATGAAGATAATTTAATTTGGACCCAGAGGAGATGCCGACCCTCTGCTCTCTGGGTTTATTTGGTCCTTATTTCAGCCTCTTCTCTGTCAAAATAGCATCTTCAGCGTAACCACATTTGCTGGATGTGAAGATACGAACAGTTGTTTTTATGCGTCCGAATCCTCTCATTTGTATTCTTTGGCATCATCGACTGCCGTGTTTCAAAGAAGTCATGTCTTGTAAAAACGTAGAGGTGAAATGTGAGGTCATGGGCCGTGTTCAGCTGCCAGAGGGAAGACTGACCAAAAAGATCTTCGACTGGGATTATGCACACACCCTCAGTGGAGGCTGGTCACTGCATTGGTTTTCCTCTGATTTGCATTTTTTAAAGAATAATTTACACTGTAACAGAAATGAGGTTAAAGAAAATATGAACTATTAAATCTCTAAGAGGAACAATAGATTTGTAAGAGACAAAGGAGGTCGTTTAAGTAGAAAATGCATTGAAAGTAGAGGCAGAACCATAAATAGAGTATTTTTTGTTATCTTGGTGTTGTTGCAGATTTCATTGTGTATTCTATTGGCGTTTGTTCAGTGATCTTGAGGAATAATTGTGCGAATAAATACAAGAGAAGAATCCTGACTTGTTTTGTTTGATTCTGACATACTGACCAGCCAAAAAAATATAATTTGGAGCATGGATGTTAAATTAATTTTACTTCAGGGGACACACACAGCCCAATTTGATCTGAAGTGGACCAAACTACTAAAATAACAACATAATAACCTATAAATAATGACAACTCTATTTTACAAACATTATGAAAATGTCTGCTTTTACAAATGATCTTCTTGCACAAAATGTGAATAACCTGAACAACCTAAAGTCTTTTTTTTAAAGTGAATTTTAACAGTATTTTACCTTAGCTTATCATATACACATGTATTCTAACTTATTGATCAGAGTGGATCTACAAAGGCACAAAACATTGGGTAACAGGCATCTGGAACTGAAAGAAATATTAAAACAATTTAATATATATTCTTCATATATATTTTTCTGCATATTTTTTGCACTTTGCAAATGCATCCCATGGGCTGGTTTGGACTCTGTAGTGGGGCAGTTCTAGCCCATGGACCGTATGTTTGACACCCCTGGTTTGGAGCCTTCCATTGGATAATTACTAATTAAATTTAATACTATACCTGCAACAAGTTATTTCACTCTAACTAATGCAGTGAGCAGCTTCCCATTTCTTAAACAACTGTGTCAGAACATTTATTTCATGTCTGTTAAAAAGATGTAACTGTCTTTCAGAAGGATTAAATTATTGGCCTTCATCAATGAATGAAAACAATTTTGGAAATACTGAAACTCATTATTAAAATTTAGAAAGACAGTAGTGAACCATCACCATCAAGGAAGAAATCTTAAGTGATTGTGACTGGGGATCACTTAAACATTTGATGATATCAAATGTGGCTACTGCCGTAGTACTGTGGCACGAAATATTGGTTTGTCTATTGCCACAGCCAATCAAATGATCTGAATTCTACACTTTGAATGGTGTCTCAGTGGCTGATTTATGTTCATCAAAAACCTGGGCAAATTCCCCATTTGAGGCAAAACAGTCACCACATTTCATGTTGTTTGTCTGCATGTTGAAACTGAAAGTGGAAATAAGCGCACAAACCAGCTTCCCGTAACTGGTACCCTTGCCTTTTCCTGTAACTGAATAGGCACATGGCATGTGCGGTGCTTATTGCCACAGTACTGTGGCATCAGGATGGCAGGTTACAGGTTACCAGGCCACACATGATATAACGAGGGCTCTGGTTGGCTCTGTGGTAATAGATAAATGAGAAAATAGTCCCACAGTGCTGTTGCAATAGCCACTTTGAAAAAAAAAAAAACCTAAACAAATGTTTAATAGTGACAGTAACATGCACAACATGACAAAAACTCAAGGATTGGGGCTAAACAGCTGTGTAGCCTCTTATCAGTGAGAATAATGTGGAAAAAAAAGCCTTCAGTTTGATAAAGAGCATAAGGGTTGGACTGTGTTTCAGTGGAAAACAGTCATGCGGTGTGATGAGTCTAGACTGACCCTGTTCCAGAGTGAGAAGAGAGATGGATGAAATGATTACCCATCATGCCTTGTGCCTACAGTACAAGCCTGTGGGGGCAGTGTCAGGATTTGGGGTTGATTCAGTTGGTTCAGCAACATTATGTGTCCATAAAATGTGAATATACTGAATGTCCAGGTGTGAGCATCATTTTTCTTCTGTGATGACACACACACACACATATATTCCAAAATGAGGAAGCCAGGATTCATCAGACTCAGATTGTAATGGAATGGTTGAGGTTATCCAAAGATTTTCTAGAGTTATACTCATGTCCATGAGCTGTTTCCAGAGTTTAAGTCATTTCCTTGGCCATGACTCTCCTCTATCACCTCCCCCAACACAAATCCAATATAAGCTTTTTCATTACAAGAAACCCATCTCCTTATCTAACACACCCACCAATGCTTTAGTTACACTGATGTATCCTCTGGCTTTATCATAAAGATTTATATTAACGCTGAAAACAAGGCAAGCCGTTTGACTGAGACAAATGCGTCTCCACTGCATTTAGGAGTTTTTTTTCCCCCCTCAACTCCATCCATAATCCTAAATAAAACTATATTCCACAGCTTATCACAGCTGCCTGGCCCCAGTTAAAATATCATTCCATCTCAGATTACCCCATCAGAACAGGCAGTGTGTTTGCATCTCCTTGAAAATTGTTGTGGTGGTATTGCATCACTGCCCACTGCTTGTACAAATCGGATAACCAGCCTCCTCCAGGGGGGGTTTTGTCATTTTTTGGAATAAAAGCAATAACCTGAATACATAAACACAGGCATGGTCACTTTCCTCTCTGCTTGCTTTCTCATCTCAGTTCACCTCCTGGTTTGTTTTGTGTTTCTGCTTTTTGCTGAGGTTGTTTTGGATGTTTTTTGTGTCAGCGTAACCTTCAGGGATTCAAATCTTGTTGTCTCTCAATTAAATAATGAATGTCTGTTGTTTTCACTCATAAACCAAGAAGGTGTGTACATACACACACACACACACACACACATACATAAGCACAGTTGTGTGTGCTTGTTGGCTAATCAGGAAACGGAGCTCCTTCACTTTCTTTTGCCCTGGTGTCCTCAGAGAATTTCGGCATGGTGTCATCAATATCTTGCTCGATCGCACAGCCTCCCTCTCGCCCTAATGAGCAGCGGGGAGGCATCAACTTGACAAAACCATGAGCGCACAGGGATCAGTTAATTGGGGTAAGTCAGCAACGATGATGGCAATGTGTATGTGTGGGCAGTGGGCGGAATGTGCGTTCGTTTAGTTGAGAAAACTTTGTGCACTTCAGCAGGTATGTGTTGCTACCGACACCTGCTGAATAGGTGCTGACCAAGTATTCTGACATTACAGTGATTATCTGTGTATGTTCTATGACCTCATGTACTGATCTACATCTAAAACAACTTTCAAGGTTGTACAGGATGTGATGGTTAAGCATCTTTTTTTTTTTTTTACATTGTGCCTTGTTTTCCCCTTCAGATTTGGAGATGTCCTAGCAGAAAAAGCACTGGTGTAATTTATCAAGTCAGTGAACCTCAGGTTGTAAAGTCCATGAACAGGTACATGTAAGAATTAGAAGGCTCGAACTGCAAAGATTAAATATGATGTTCATTGTAAGAGCCGAATGATCACAAGACAATTATAGGTCTAAACTGCAAAGATAAATAAAATAATTTAAGTCCCTTTATTATTTTATAAAGGAAAATGACACAGAGGCATGTCTGCCCAGAGTGAAACACAGACAAAAGAACATGCAAGGAACCGAGAAAGCAGTTTGAAAGGAAATCATTTTTGAAATGAAGCATGATGATCAGTGAAGCTTAACTCATAAAGACCCAAACATCCACCAATGACCAAACTCATCTACTGATCTAAAATGTTTAATAGCTGTTAATCAACTAATCCTATCAATACATGTAAATAACTGGTTTAAAATGCAGTTTATCCTTTCAGATATGACCCATTTGGACGTTCAGAGGCTCCGTAGTGAACGTGGAAACACCGTCATCTTCTACAAAATTGATTCACCAGTAAAACCCATGGAGTTGGATCAATGACAGTGGATGGACACACTTGTTTTATGTTCAGTTACTGATATATTTTACTACAAAAGTCACTTTTCCTTCAGTTTTCTCTGTTTTTGATATAATAACCCTCAACTTTAATCTGAGCTTTTATGAACATCTATTTTAGGGGTGTCAAACTCCGGTCCTCGAGGGCCGGTATCCTGCATGTTTTAGATATTTCCGTCTACCAGCACACCTGGTTCAATTAATGATCAGCTCATCATCGAGCTCTGCAGAAGTCTGATAATGATGTAATAGCTTTCAGGTATGCTGGAAGAGGGAAACATCTAAAACATGCAGGATACCGGCCCTCGAGGACTGGATTTGGACACTCCTGATCCATGTGATCAGTAAATGAAATCTAGGAAAACACCTGATTTATACTTAAAAATGCAAAATACAGAGCATAATATTGGAATAAACGGTGACAAATCAAAAGTTAAAAAGTTAAAAATACAGAAAAATGAATTTGGAAACTGCCACTAAAGTAGCACTGGGTCTTTATGGGTTAAAGATGTCCAAGGTTGAAGCAGTTAACAATAAAAAAAACAATTAATAAATGAAAAATATCTTCAAGAAATATAGGGATGAAGGTGTTCATATTAGGAATACACCTTTTATTTAGTTTGTTATTTATCTTACTTTTTTTTTTTTTATTGAGTTGTTTGGGGTATAGGAACTTATCTATGTCACAAGTTGAATAATTAACCTTTTATTTTTTAAATTATATCATTTTATTTATATATGAAATATGTATTTTATATATATGAATGTATTTTTTAAATCTAAACTTGAGCTTATAATATGATTATTAATAATTAATAACTTATAGTGAAGGGTTAGAATTAAATAAGTGTTACACAGCATATATGTAGATGGATTGTATAAACTAATGTTAGCTCATATAGAAGATGGCAGTTATTGGAAACAAACACAGATGACTATTACATGGTAGCTATTTAGTTTAGGCAGTTAAATATCATCTGAAGCTAAATAAATACTGTACAAAAAAAACACAAAAAAAACAAACAAACAACCAAACCAATAACTAGTTTGAGATGTTTTTTTTGTTGTGTTTCTGCGTGCTAAGCTAGCTAATGTCAGATAGTGTCTTGCCTTGGAGGAACCAGAGGAGTTTTGATTGATGTTGACTGGGCCAGATTGTGACAGTATCTGACATCCAGTTGTGTTTGTTATTTAGCTTCAGAAAACACAAATCATGACACTCATGAATGTGCTCAGTGTGTCATTATGAGATTTTTTGGCAACATTCTATTAAATTGTGACTTTATTAAAAATGATACTGTTTCCAACTGATAAATAGCATGAATTGATCATTGGATGACATTAGGTGATTGAATAATGGAATGTTTATATCTATTTGTTCCATTACTTTTTACTTTAAATCTTGATAGGCCTCCTGTGCTTTGTTACTGTCGCTCATGTAGGATTGGACAGTAACTGTTTTAGGGAGGGGCTTATTGACATTAAATTACAGTACATTATTCTTCTTTGTTATCTGAAGATGACCTCCCGAGCATCCTGTTACATAATGTATGTGAGGGAGTGATGCAATAGTCTCTTCACTCAGAGAACCATAGAACCGAATGTAACCTTAAGTTATTTCTGCTCATTTCATTGTGATGTGAAGAGGCTTGAAATCAAAATGTCCTGCTATGGACTTATACATTCACATAGTTTTAATCTTTATGTATTTGTTTCTGCTCCATCTGGAAAAAAAGGAAAAACTGCATCTTCATTCTTTTCATCAACAAAAAAAAAAAAAAAATCCCACTGCTTTGTTTCCACATGTTTACAGATCACATTTCCACAGAAAGTTTTCAAGTAACTTTCATTCACACTGTTAAATGGAATAATAATGTAAGACAATGTTGAAGTACTCCAGAAGTTTTTGGATGAGCAATCTGTAATATGTTTTGAATAACTTTACATTTTTTGATGTATTCTGTAATCTGTAGTTGGTAAAAGTGATCCTACTAACAATGCTCTAACTTATTTAATAAAACATGATGTGTGGGTGTTACTTAAATGTGTTCGACCAGGGATGTGTGACTCACTGGCTGCATGACACACTGCAGCAGATTAGTGTGTGGTTAATATATGATATATTCTCTCATGGTTTTATCAATTTTAACACTTTACATAAATCAGTCGTAGGCACAATATACAAATTGGAGGATTCACCCTTGAAGAGCTTTACAGTGTTCAGTACACAACACCTTTTGTCCTTCAACCCTCAGTTCAACTAAGGTAAAACTCCCTCGAAAAAAAAAAAACCTTTAATGGGAAAAACCCTTTCACAGGAAAACCTGTCATGGGAAGTTTTACCCATTCATTTCTGAGATCAAACCTGCTGCAAAAAAAACCCCAAGTCATTGAATTTCCTATTTATTTAGGACTGAAGGAGAACAGGCCAGAACTTCCTAATTTAACTTATGAGTCATTCGCTGACACATTTTTTTGTTTTTGCCATTTGAGCTGCATGTTTTCACATCTCAGCAAAAAGAAAGTGCTACCACAGTAAGCGCCAACATGTAAAAAAAAAAACCCCACAATTTTCTTTTAAGGTGGTAACTTTTTTTCTTCTTTTATACAGTTTTTACAGCTCACCTAATTTGAGCGGCTTTAGTTTTCTTTTTGGAGCTCAACCTTAATCTCTCCCTACGACTGGTGCTCACACAGTTTTTTAACATATCCACTTACAGGTGCCTGTGTCAGGTTAAGACGACCACACAGAGGGAACACTGTGTTTCCATCAAGCTGGAGGCCGTTTGATAAAAGCAGGAGTACAAGACCAGTGATTACAGTCTGTCCTCACTAAGGATGTCTTATTGACTGCAGTAAATGAAAGTAGGACAATGCAGAGGCCAGGCAGAGGACACAGCAGCTTTAAATGGGTCATTAAAATGTATGCAAGTGTAGCAGGGATGCTCACAGGGAACAGATCTCCTGTGGGGGTCGGACACCAGATCACATTGCAGTAGGAAGTGTTGGGGAGTCACTAAGCACTTTTGTTTTGCTGGTTGTACTTTAAAGTCAAAAGTTTCCCCTCTAAAGGGTATAATATGTGACATTCATTTGTGCTTATGTGACATTTGTGTTGGTCCTTTGCTGATGTTAGCTGGTGTTGCATGCTTTTGCTGCTGCAGACGAGCATAAAAGTTGCATTGAAGAACTTATGAGCCAGTTTAACCCAAAAAGGACATAAAGACTACTTTTGTAGTAGTTCCAAATTATTTTTTCCTCTATGTTTAACATTTCTAAAGTGATTTGTCACCACTTATTATAAAATGATCCTCTATTTTGCATTTTTCTAGTGAAAATCAGGTATTCGTGTAGTGATCATATAGAAGTTCATTTAAAGCTCTGATTAAAGTTGAGGATTCATATGTATATATACACACACACACACACACACACACACACACACATATATATTTATATATAGAAAACAGAGAAAACTGAATAAAATGGGACATTTTCAGTAAAATAAATAATTTATCCATAAAGACTCAAACATCCAAAACCATCTGCTGATCTAAATTGTTTAATACCTGTTGATCCACTAATCTTATCAGTAAATGTAAATAATTGGTGTAAAATACAGTTTGTCGTCTTTTCATAATCATCAGATATGACCCATTTGGACATTCAGAGGCTCTGTAGTGAATGTGGAAACACTGTCATCTTCTACAACATTGATTCACCAGTAAAATCCATGGAGTTGGATCAATGACAGTGGATGGAACCGCTTGATTTATGTTCAGTTGATAGATTTTACAGAAAAAGTCACTTTTCCTGCAGTTTTGTCTGTTTTTGATATAATAACCTTCAACTTTAATCTGAGCTTTTAAGAACATTTTCATGGTCAGTAAATTAAATACATGAAAATATCTGGTTTATACTGATAAAATGCAAAATATAGAGGATCATTTTATAATAAATGGTGATAAATCACTTAAGAAAGGTTAGATACAGAGAAAATTTCATTTGGGAACTGACACAAAAGCAGCGCTGGGTGTTTATGGGTTAACAGACAAAACAAGCATCTCCATTCACTGTCATTGATCAAACCCCTTGGGTTTTACTAGTGAACCACAGTTGTAGAAGATGATGGTGTTTCCATGGTAACTACGAACCCTTGGACGTCCAAATGGGTCATATCTGATGACCATGAAAAGATGACAAACTGCATTTTAAACCAGTTATTTACCTGTATTGGCAGGATAAGTGGATCTACATGTATTAAACAGTTCAGATCAGTAGATGGTTTTGGTCGCTGGTGGATGTTTGGGTCTTTATGGGTTAAGAGTTTTCATGAAAAGACCAACCTGAGTCCTTACATAGACATCAGCACACAGGAAATTGATTAGGGAACATGGAATCTTCTGTTCAGGAGCTGGTTACTGACATCAGCTAACTGCAATTATAAACTCATGACTGTCTCAGCCGCCTACATCCCAGATGACAGCCTGTACACTGACTTCTATGCGAAGGACTCAGGTCAGGATTTTCATTTAAGTCCTTATTGTGATTGAGTTTGTGCTATAGCTTGGGTTGTGCTGGGAGTCACTCCGTTGTATTCAGATTCTGTCATTAAAAGTGCTACTACCACACTATGAAAATACTCCATTCGCATTCAAAATCTAATGTACTTTAAGAATGAAAAGTAAAAGTATTTGTTGTGCAGAATATGTGTCAAATGTGTTTTATTACTGTAAAACCTCTGACCACGATCATAGACGCCCACATAATGTTCATTAAATCATAAACATATTACATATTACCGCGATAACCAACTTGAGCCGGTATAGGCATGCTACATATCATTAGAAGTCGTAGATTTAGTATAATTTAGCTATTTGGGTATTTTTATGGAAATCATGAGCACTAAAGAACAAGTCAAGACATGTCGAGGATTATTCATATTCCTTAGTCCAGGGGTCAATAATGATTTAAGGAGGTCTGGATAGGAAAAGAATCCTTGTGTACAGGTCTGCAGTATCATTATGTTTAAATTACGCTATAATTTAGTTACACATTGATTAACTATATATACACTGAAGTAGCTTTGTCATCGTATCAACTGAAAAAAGCTATAATTCAATTCCATGTCAAAAATAATTAATTTTTAGTGAAACTCGGGTCTCTGGGGGTTAAGGATGAGTTCATTTGATCTAGTATATATATCACTGGGTTTAATTTGTGGAAATGAAGGATCTGCATTTTAATTACTTCTTGAAGTTGAAAAATGAAGTGAATTTAACTCAGTCATGATGTCATCACTGACATGTACCCCCCACCCAAATCAAAATGATGAGGAAAAAAACTGACCATACAAGGAGTGGATGAAGAACAAGTACAGTATATGACTTTTTAAAAACACAAACCTTTTTCAGACTTAATATTTTTGTATATTTTGCTCTGTTTTCAGTCTCTTGCTTCATCCACACAGAAACTAAAGGGAAGTAAAACATAGATTTGCTCCCACCACAAATAAAGATTAGTCAAGTCTTAAAAGAAACATTACAACTGTGCCTATGAGTATTTGATTATTCATGCACATTCCTAACAGAAATGCACTGATTTCTGTAAGATCATCACTGTCCTGTAGAGAATAATACACTGATAAAATGTTGCTTGTTCACAAGCTCAGAAAAGCTGGTTTTCAGCTTTGTTTCAGCACTTTTTCTAATAAATCTACAAGGTTTTTGAAGACTTTTAGTTTAAACCATAAAGACACCATGTGCTACTGTAGTGATGGTTCACAAATGAACTTTTCTCTATATTTACCCTGTCTTAAGTGATTTATCACCATTTATTGTAATATTATCCTCTTTATTTTGCATTTCTCTAGCGAAAAGCAGGTATTTTTCTATATTTATTTCACTGATCATGTAGATGTTCATAAAAGCTCAGAATAAATTCAAAGGTTATTATATCATAAACAGAGAAAACTGAAGAAAAAGTGACTTTTTCAGCAAAATGTATCATTAACTGAACATAAAACAAGTGTGTCCATCCTCTGTCGTTGATCCAACTCCATGGGTTTTACTGATGAATCAATGTTAGAGGAGATGACAGTGTTTCCATGTTCACTACGGAGCCTCTGAACGTCCAAATGGGTCATATCTGATGACCATAAAAAGACGACAAACTGTATTTTACACCAATTATTTACATGTATTGATAGGATTAAGGGATCAACAGATATTAAACAGTTTACATCAGTAGATGGTTTTAGTCGACGGTAGATGTTTGGGTCTTTATGGGTTAAAAGAGTTCTTCATCCTTCAATTTATCAATCAGAACCAACACATTTGGAGATACATGGTTTACACGGGACAGGAATGGGATTTAACAAAACAAAAACAAAAGTAAACCGACAAGTAACTAAAGCAGACACATGCAATTGAATAAAAACTACAGTATTTGCTTCTGAGATGTAGTGGATGAAATGCATAAGGCTGTGGAAACTAGAATACTGAAGTAAAGTGTAGGTTTTTAAGACTTCAAAGCTTTATTACCCAGTTTAAAACATTTATTGGCAAAGTAATTAAATGTACTAGGATAATAATAGTAGTATTGAACTCACGGTACGGTCTTAAGTTGCAATCTTTAAAAGGTAAAATGTGTTACGACATGGTGCTAGAAATGCCCCTGCCTGGAAACATGATTTTTTTGGTGGAGACCCAAAGGATAATCATAACCATTTTAGTAGCAGTGGTAGGTTTTCTGTATAATAATTAACTCATAAAGACTCAAACAGCCACTGGCGACCTAAAGTACCTACTGATCTAAAATGTTTCATACCTGTTGGTCCACTAATTCTATCACTACATGTAAATACTTCATATAAAATGCAGTTTCTTAGCTTTTCAACAGCATCACGTGTCTTTTTTGGATGTTCAGATGCTCCGTAGCGAACGTGGAAACAGTCATCCTCTACAATAGTGATTACAGGAAAACCCCTGGAGTCTGATAAATGACAGTGGATGGAGACACTTGATCTATGTTCAGTTACTCATATATTTTACCAAAAAAAAAAAAAAAAAAACAACTTTTTATTCATTTCTCTCCATTTCTGATATAAAAATCCTCAACTTTAATTAAAGCTTTTATGAACATACATTAAATTATAGGAAAATACATGATTTTCACTGAAAACATGCTAAATACAGCGTATGATATAATAAATGGTCATAAATCACTTAAGAAAGGTTAAATCTATGGAAAAATTCATTTGGGAACTGACACAAAAATAGTGCTGGGTCTCTGTGGGTTAACTTAAGATAAAACAAGTGTTTTCATCCACTGTCATTGATCAAACTCCGTGGGTTTTACTGGTGAACCACAGTTGTAGAAGATGACGGTGTTTCCATGGTAACTATGAACCCTCGAATGTCCAAATGGCCATGAAAAGATGATAAACTGCATTTTAGACCAGTTATTTATATGGATTGACACGATTAGTGGATCAAATGGTATTAAACAGGTCTTTATGGGTCAAATTCCAAAATGGCTGATATTGATCACAACCTCAACAACCTTCACTTTTATAGAGACTCGTGTAAAAACATTCAGTAATGTGTAACCTACCGAATCTCAAAGTAACATTCCCAACTCTGCCAGAAAAGAGACAAAACCACAGTCCAAGTATAAGCTGTAACTTTTATTGCACATTCCTGTTTGGTCTTGCAACGACCTTTCACCTTTTGAACTTTAAGACCTTGGCCTTGACCAAACACTCAAGTCACGAGTGGGATGAAGTTTTCCCAGAGCGACAGATTACAGGTCAGATGTGCACAATCCCTTTAACAGGTAAGATTTGAAGCATAGGGTTAGATCAAACTGATCCTAGATCTGTGACTGAGGGAAACTTCAGTCCAAATCTTTTGTGTTCACTGCATTTTCCAGAAACCAAATCACTGTCTCGATAAGGACCAATGGGGAAGGGACAGTAGTGACATCATGAGGGAGACCAGGAGGTATTCTAGGGAGCGTAGAAATGTACTTGATTACACTTGAATGCATCCCATCAACTCCCAATTGAGGAAATACTCCCATTTAGAATCTCGAGGCTTTGTAACCTCCCCCCAAATAAACACACCTTCCCCATCACACAAATAAGTATCATTCTTTGTATTTTTTTCTTCTTGTTTTCTTGTGACAATACCTGCAACATGCTTCAAATCTTCATTTTGGCAAACCACAAATAAATTAAAACACAAACATTCATATAACACAATGTGACATTTTTAGGACGCTTCCGAGAGAAAAAAAAATACATACAGTACAGAACCCAAAAAAAAGAGAAAAGAACAAGAAAAGAAGCATTTGCATTTTTGTTTTCCCCATATTTTTTGTAGCTTTTCTTGAAAAAAAGATATACAGTAGCTAGCTACCAATCACATATCACATGCAGATATAATACAACATAATCAGTTCACCCAATTAGTGTCTGCAAACTACCATTCTAAACTATATCACAAAATTATTCTCATGAAACCGGCAAACACTCAGCTTTTGAGATATTTTGTCTTAATAATAATTCAGTTTACAGTTTTCTCCGCTTAGAGAACACTATACAATCAACCCTGAAATGACTAGCCAAATTCAAAGAGGACTAACACGCGTTCGCACATGATCACATACCAGATGGTGTGTTCTTTTTTTTTTCTCCATTTTGCTTTTTTTTTTTTTTTTAAATGATTTGACGACCCTCACGCACACACTCGCACGCAGACAGACCACAAACGCAATAACACGAAGCGGAGGGGTGGGCTTTGCGACACGGCGCGACAGGAATCCGAACACGCCGACAGCGCAGTTCAACTTTGGCTCAGCGGTTTCAACATCCAGCTCCAGGACTCCAGCTTAGACCTGCTGAGACCTGACTGTTACGAAGCTGCTGTAATACCTCATGCACGCCACTCCTCACCTACTTTCTGCTGCCCCACCCCATACCTCCACCTCCTTCTGAGAACAACAGTGCAGGAACGGAAAGTGACAAAATGTCAGCGCTGAGCGGGAGGTTTGACGTCCTCCATCTCTCTTGCTCTTCTCTAATGATGCTCTGCTGAAATGTCAGACCAATTAGCAGCTTTCCCTCTGACATTTAACTGGCAGATAGGAAAACAAACATACGAGGAGCACACAGGACTGGACTGGACTGGACTGGGCTGGAGCGAGGGCCCAGAATGATTGAGACTGACACTGCTGTGGAGTTAATACAAGAGCCTTTTAAAGGTTGACTCAAACGCAGACAGGACTGTGTCTATTAAGTAATCACAGCAGGTAGAGCAAATAATATCTGTCTTTGGCCATTTTGCCAGCCACCTGACATTTCTAAGAAACAGCCAGTAGTGATCAAAGCACTTGCAATTCGCTCCTCTCCCCCCTCCTCCTCCTCCTCCGCCGTGTTCCTCTTCCTCTCCCTATTACCTTCTCGCTTTCAGCAGACATCAATCAGTTCTGAAGCTCATTTAAAGCACCACTCCATCCAACGGCATGCGCTCGAGCTTCTGCCAATCTGTCTGTCTTCATTTCAGGTACGTGTGAGTGTTTATTTTTTCTTTCTTGTTTGTTTGTGCGCGCAGCTAAACGTCCTTTATGAAGCTTTACATTCTACTGACCTTTTTAGTTCTTTATCGGAGAGACAAGAGACAAGGCTATGTGCGCTTAAATATTCACTCACAATCACATGTGTATACAGTAAGAATAATCAGGAGTGGACACGGACAGTGGAACGAGAAGACACGCAAAAAACAAAAAAGAAAATACACCACTCCCTTCAGTGTCATTCACAATAAATCATATTTTCTCTGTTTAAAGGGTTGAATCCCTTGCTCACACACATACACGTATTGAGGCCTGGCCTTCAGCTGTACCATCTGGTATCTAAATCATGGGAATTACAGTCTTCTTCCTCTCCTGCGCACGCACACACACACACACACACACACACCCACGCACACAATTATATGCAAGTAGAGACAGAATGAAAGAGGTGATTGACTGTCATTCTATTTATCATACATAGTCTCTGCATAAAGCAACATGTGACGTTTTTCTCCATTAGAAATCAATACCCATCTACGCAACAGTGAGCTCTAAATTTAGCCACAAGAGACGGAAAGAGAGAGAGAGAGAAAGAAAGAGAATGAGCGAGCTAAAGAAAAAGAATGAGAGAGAGAGGGAGAGAAAGAGAGAGAGCACAGCTCCATGTAAATTACAATCTTCATGTTGCATTGAACTGTGAGCAACGGCACAGTCGAAAGAAAGGGGGAAATGAAGGAGTGAATGAATGAGTAGAAACGCCAAGTGCGCTGCCTGTCTATTAAACATTAACAGCTTCATTTATATGTAAATGACCCGACAACTACAAAGAGAGACGATAGGAAGTAATGCCAGTTCGGTGCTATGTGCAGGGAAGAAGGGAGAGAGAGAAGGAGAGGAGGAGGATGGGATGCGAGGGAAGGTGGAGGACAGGTTGAGGGGATGAGTTTCCTTCATTCAGTAGTCTTTCACAAAGGTGGAAATGTCCACATTGTTCGATTTGTCCGATTGCACGTGCATGGGTGTGTGTTTGTTACAAAAACATAAGAAGAAGGAAAAAAAAAAAAAAATCCACTGAGTACAACACACAGTCCGATGCACGTGCACGCACTCCCAGCTGATGTCCGATGGAGTGACAACAAACACACACATACACACACCTCCCTCTCAGGCCTTTCCAAAATGAAGGAAAGAATCTCCTTAGACAAGAGGGAGGAAAACTATAGTCTTAACAGGTGGACCGATGATGATGTGTCTGCTCTCCCAAAAGTTCTGGTGGAGATGAGAACGAGAAAAAAAAAAAAAAAAAAAGAGTTCAACACATAATCACAGACACACAAAACTAAAAGAAAATAAACTGTTGAGTGAGACAGAAAACAGGTGAAGATGAGAGTTTGAGTTAGCGTGGTGTGTCGTTTTGCGTGTCGGGGCTAGCTGGGGTTTTGTCCTGCTAGCGCGGGGGTCAGAGGGGTAGCCGATCAACCCTCAGCCGTCGGAGACAGGCGGGGACACCCAGCCGTACTTCTCGTGGGTCTTCACCAGGGACTTGAAGGTGGCCTCAGCTTCTTTGCGGCTGAAAGCTTTCTTGGACTTCCCTGCTTTCCTACATATGCGGCCCTGCAAAGAACCATAAACAAAGAAAGAGGGGAGGAGGATTAGGATTATTGTGATTGGACAGAACATCATGACACTAGAGGTTTTAGAAAATGTCAAACAAACTGGAATGAGTAGTGTGTTTGTGGAGGGCTGTTCGTTATAGATGTGATTCGTATCAAAACAAAAGTTCTATAAAAGAAAAGGAGGTAGCTGTGATGCTGCCTTTTAGTTTTGAAGCTTTGAGTTTGCATTTTGGGTTTTTGGACCCGGAAGTGACAATTTTTCCTCTTGAAATAAATGCATCAGTGTTGGAATAGGGCTTAAGAGGCACACCAAGCTAATGCTAATGCTAACACTAATAGATTCTTTTCTCATCAGACACAAAGTTCAGTCCCTGCTTTTTTTTTTTTTTTTTTTTTTTGTTTTGAGAGTTAAAAATCAATCTTTATTTTTCTCCTTTTCTCTTCTCTTAAAACTGTGATTTTCTGAAGCATAATTATGCAAAAAAAAAAAAAAAAAAAGGATTTATTATATTGTGGCAGCTATGAAATCCCAGTGATTGAGAAGTCACATTAATGGAACCACAGGAAAACAAAGAAAAAACTAAATACTAAAAATAATACGTATTATAGACCTTAATTTATCATAACTGACATATCATGCATAGAGAATAGGTGTAAGGCTAAAGAAAAATTCCCACTTTTCCTTCTCCACTTGATAACTAATGTATTTTTTTCATGTTAATTTTGAAGAATATTTATAATCATACAACTAAAGACCTCAATATCCATGTCTTTTGAAAACAACACTGATATTAAGAAGATGAAAAATACTGAACCCAAGGTCTAACTTTGCTTACCTTCTTTAACACTGTTATTTTATTTTTGTTAAACTGTGTTTGTGGTGGAATGTTAGCTACAGAACAGTGTGAACAGTATCACTTCTAAACATATAAACTGTATAAAAGAAAAGAGAGTAGCTGCAGTGATGACAAACAGAGAAGATAATATTTCCTCTACAAATAATACTTTCTCTATAGTGTTAGGGTTCAGAAGCTAATGCTAATGCTAACAGAGTCTTTTCACATCAGACATGTCAAAGTAAATGTTAGTGTCTATGTTTACTGTATCTTACTTGTATCTTGTATGTTAGCCAGTAGAATATTATGGCTCATCAGTATATTTATAATGGTTAACTGACTTATTTGACTTCGAGCAAACAGGCTACATTTGTTAGCAAGTGCACATAAAAAGTTATGGAACAGCTCCTGAGCTAAAAAATCATTACTTTAATCTAATTTACAATCAAAATCTAGATCTTGATCCATCATTACAACACATATAAGGATAAATAAATACATGCATAAATACAGTACAGTGTCATTACTAAGAAATCTTTATGTACATGCACTGTGTAGCATTTGGACAATTCCATTTTGTGCTACTTTAGTGGCAAATGTGAGTATATTTATTGTAAGTCATATTACCATCGCAGTACTGAAAAACATTACTGCCAATTGCAGATTTTCTTAATTATTTTCCTATTTTCTTTGTAGTGGTGTCCAAAATTCCATGCCTGCATGTTAATGAACAGGCTAAAAATGTAGGTGACTCTTTTTATTATGTCCAAAACTATATTATAAATCTAATAGCATGTGAATTACATATTATACCAACTCTGGATGCTTTACTAGCATAAACATAACATAATGCAATGCACTTATGGCAAGAATGAACCCCGTTAGCTGGCATTCTATAGGATTGGTAGAGGTAAGTTTGGCCAGTTATTGAGGAACGTAACTGATAAGGAAACTTTCAGGAGGTGATTTATATTCACAACCTGAGCAATACATCTATAAAGATAGATTCCACTGTTTATTCACTCAAAAGTATGCTGCACCCGAGTACAAATTTTGTGTATGTTGTAAATAATATGAGATGTCAGATGGACCATTTGTTTAGCCGTAACAGCAAAATAGAGGCCCTGCTTTACAGGTTTGTGGGTTGCATGGTTATGAAATCCAATACGTCAAGTTATTGGTCAAAATCCTGTTAATCTTGTTCCAGTATAACTGTGGTTTCTATATATAAAAAAACAACTGAGCATGACTCAGCCTGCATATGCACACAGAAGAACTTGATGGAAAATGTAGAGCCTCAGGGAGATGTTGGCAAAACAAGTGGTATGAATTCAGGTTGACCAACATTAGATCAATGTTTAAAAGGCAGGGAAATGGCTTTTAAGATGTCACATCCAATCACAAGTGAAACACAGCCTCCAGTACCCTGAGCAATGGGGACTTGAGTGAATACCACAGCCAAACACTGCAATAAATGATGAAAATGTTGTAAATATGACAGAGAATAAAATAAAAGGCCAGTTGTGCTCGGTGTGTAAAGCCTCTTGCACACTGTGACACGTGATGGAGACATTTCCATCCATCCATCCAGGCACCACCTGAAGCTCTTCCTAATTCACACACGGGCTAATAATAGACGTGGGTTGACAAGGGGGGGAAAAAATTTAGTGAAGATGTGTAGGCGCCGCCTGTGATGAAGACAAAGCTGCTTATTCTATATAAGTGTTCCCTGAAGACGGGCGCGTAGGAGGATGAATGGAAAAAGAAACAAATGTCTTCCCATTGAAAGGCTCAAAAAGATCCACAGCCATGACAAAGGTGTGATTCATAGGAGTGTCACTACAAGTCTAAGTGCGTCATTTCATGTAAAAAATTGACCTCTGAAATATAATATCACAAAGGGAAGGCCATATCAACAAGAGCTAACAGGAGGGACGACTGCATGATAAATAGCTGTAATTCCTGGTTTAACTGACTCACTGGACACGATTATCTGCTGCTGTGTAATATCTCCAGTACTTCTTTGTGTTTGTTTGTACACACTCTGTGTAACACTGCACCACTTGCAGCGTATTTCTTGGCAGGGAGGAAATGGCACAGAGACTCTCCACTGAAACCAATACTAATGAAATTCATTTAGATAGTGAGCTCCTGTCTATGCTGCACTGCAGTACAAAAAAAAAAAAAAATACTAAGATTATTACACACTCTGCACTGTAATCCTGCACCTATAGAACAAATATAGCCATTAAGTGATGCTCAAGGACCCAGGAGTGTAATAAAGTAACATCCAATACCTGAGGCGATGATGACATATCTATAGTGTCATTTTCTAGTGTGTGCTCCACTCCCCATGAAATCAAATATGATGCTTAAGTGTTTTCATGAATTATGCCTTGTGCTACATGTCACTAAACACTAGCATCCGGTTCAACATGACAAAATATGTACGTGTGAAAAGTGTCATTACTTGGACAACAATAAAGACACTTTGATAATTCATTCTGCGCTCAGGTGTTATTGCATGGAATGAAATGCATTCTCAGTTTTGTTATGTCTCTTGCCCATGACTTCAAGTTACCAAATGACGAGCTGTTAAAGGTCATCACTGTGTTGTCATGCTTCTTTTCTACACAGGTGGAGTTGACTAAACAATGATTCAGTGGTGTGGGGTGCACTTAGATTCCTGTTTTTACAATAAATATGTAAACCTGCCAAACCAAACAGCAATATGAACTGTACCAACTATCAGAAGCATGGTGAAAAACAACTTTAAAACACTACATCAGAGATCTATGTTAGGACAGTGAGATTTGTTCATGAAGGTCTGTCAAATCTGGAAACATATTAAATTGAATTGTAAATGAAATCAAATTAAATATATATATGTAAAAGCAAATGACAGCTGTATGTGGTTGACTGTGGTCTTATGAAGAAGCGTTTATATTTTAATTCAACATATATATGTAAAAACTAGAAGTGGGAGAAAATATCTGTACACGTATACTGCCATAGTATCTTTCATGATATTGTAGTATTTCTCAAAAAAACACTGAGGAGAATTTTCTTTTTTTTAAATGTAGTTTAAGCAAATGTTAACTCTTTTGGTCAGTTTGCACAAGTTTCTATAATGTTAGATGTTAAAGGGATGGTGATGAGTGCAAATGCAGATCCCACTCCTGACTGCATAATAAACTGTTCTCTAAATTCAACTTTTCTGCATATGGTGATGTTTCTTTATGCTTAGACTATCACAGTATACTGCAATATATTAAACTGTAACTCCTGCCTCATTATGCATACTGTGTTGTCAGATTCTTGCCAATAAACAACCCCATTTCTCCCTAGAAAAGGCTTAAAAAGCCAACACATCAGGACCTACGTCAACTGCATTGTTCCCATCAAATAAAAAAATAAATCAAATGAAAATACTTCAACGAACCCACTGATAACTCCTTTAAATGCGTTGTTAAAGATGGTTTTAGGGATTATTTCGTCAGAAGTACTCAAAAAGTCTTAACCACAACACCTAAAGTAAGAGCCTGAACATTATTAACACACTTGCATAAGCTGCATGTTGCATTTTTAAACTTTCTAAGTTGTGTGTGAGTACTTGCAAAATGTCATTCTGAACTAAGCTGCTCTCATCTATACTGTGGTATGAAAGCTGGTTATCATAGTGTTTAATGAACAAAAATCTCACCTTAGAGTGCACAGGGATTTGTACCGCTTTCTTGTCAAGGAGACTTTCTAGAAATACTTTCATTAAAAATGGATTCACACATTCAGATGCGCCTTGATTTAACCAAAAAATCACTTGTTTTCATTCCTTTAAGAGCCATTATAACCGATGACAATATGTGACAGTCTCATAACCTTATCCAGAATTAAGTTAACACTCGACAGATGACTAACAGATTAATCAAACAAATGAAAATTAATCTGCAGCAAATGCTATGATCTATTATTTCAAGCTAAAATGCCTTATGTTTCAGTGGCTCTGTTGTCTTTTAATTCACCTGTGTTCTTTTTTTTTTTGCAATGCACTCAGGGATGGCTTGTCCTTACATGACACTGGCTCACTCTTTTATACAAAACACAGCAACTCTAGGAAATTAGAGGCTAAATACAAGATTTAGGAGAAGACTGGAGCGATTAACGAAGATAACAGGTATTATCTCTAATGCATCACATATTTTACGTGAGAGGCAAACCACCAGCATTAGTAGTAGTATGGTTTTTAGCGAGAAAAAAAAAAAAAAAAAAAAGTGGAGTTTGGGACTATTTTGTGCACGTCCCTGCAAAAGACGATATATCCATCAAGATTAATTCCCTCTCCGCTCCCATGGCATCCGATGGCTGATCAGTATGTCCTATTACGCACTTGGTGAGCTATTTTTGGGTCAAAAGTGATGCAAGGGATAAAGGGAGATGAGGTGATAACATTGAATGATCTGGAGATTAGGGTTACAGTTTCCATTTCTGTACCAACACTGGCCTCATTTCACTGCAGGGCTTAGCGACACTCACACTCCATTTGTCTCTCCGTCTCTATCAGACTCATGTTGAACAGCTTCTCTTATTATTTCTTCCTTCGAGTTTCCTGCAGAAATCAACCCTTACAACAAGTCACAGATAATGTAATCCACTGTTGCTATAAATTATGTCTCATCTCATCTCTTGTTTAAGGCAAATGACAATTTTTTTCCAAGCTTTCCCCTAACAGTGTTTTTGTCTTTTCAGTTTAATGCACGACTCAGTGAGTGACCCATTCCATCATAATGGGTAATTCATGCATCTTTCCGTGGAGACTTATTTCACTCCCTTTCTTCTTCTCCTAAGGTCCATTAGAAGCTGGTTATTAAACAATACATCCACACACAGCTTTAACATGAAAACAAACTGACTGGGTCTGGAGATATTTGTTACTAATCATGTTATGTATCTGGAAAAATGTCACTCAAACTGCACAAAAGACTGAAACGTGCAGTAGTTACTTAACTGAGGAGTTGGGCCATCAAACTATATCTCCCTTTTGTGTTTAGGATTTTATCGGTCTGTTTATAAATGGATATGTCTGTATTTTAGCCACCTAAAAAATATCAATATCAGTTTTAAATGAATGATGTGCATTTTCCGCCATTTTACCAATACATTCTGTGAGATTTAAAAAAAAAAAACAAAAAACTTGTTTGTGGGGGGATTCCCGTGGCTTTGAGGAGCCACATAACTGTTTGAGTTTTATGCCCTGAACTGTAGTCCTCTTCCTGTATGTGGTTCACATGAACTGGACCAAAACCCATGTTCACACCTCCCCAAATGAACAGGACTTTCTGAGCAAATGAACTAGAGTTTGATTAAACAGGGCTCGTGTGAGTGGCTCCATAAGGGGAAGAAAAGTGCTAACAATTCTAAGAACCCATGACTGAGGGGCCCTAGAACAAAATAGAACATTAGTCAGGTTTTTTTTTTTTAATGAATATTTTACCCATCACCATAAAATAATGTTCACTTCACAAGGTATTAATAATGATATTTGTTCTTTGCATTAATAATTAATAAAAACTGAAGGTTTAGGAGTCGAAAAACTGCCCATTTGGGAGGTGGAACTGTAAAATGTGGCTTTGCTGACCTTTAAAACTTAAAAAATTAATTTACTCTCCCCCCTCCTTATTTCATGATATGGTTTGGTCCAAGTGCCAAAGCTCCTAACTGATGCTAGTAAATGTACTTCCATCCAAAAATTAAAACTATATTTATTTGTATTTTTATATCAAAAGAAAACAATCTAATACTGCTATCTTAAAAAAATATATTTTTAAAATGTAAAAGATGGCTTGCACCTTTCTCATCAATCTTGCACAATATCATAAAACCTATGATAAACAGAATATTGATCCATATTTGTGCTGCATCATATTTGTCAATACACCCTCTGGTGACTGAGTTTACAATTAACGTCCACAAAGTCTAATTTTTGATCCCTAAAACAGACTTGAAGACACTGTTGAACATCATTTAGTTTGTACTGACATCAGGTCAAACAGAAACTCCTGGACACAGTGATGCAGACACGTTTACTCTACATTTGCTGCCTGATTGTGTCTCACCACTACCACATGTACTTCACTGACTGGTCACACCTGAAGACCGATAATGATACTTTTTTTTTTTCACATTACTAAAATATTTACATTTTTTGCTTCTGTCTACAGCTTTCAGTTACCTTACTTAACATCTGTGGTGCTTCTCCTTCACCTTCAGTTAACATTTCTACTTTGTTCTTTATTATCTTGAGACATAATTTTGCATACTTACTGATTTTTTTTTTTTTTTAAATCACTCAGGTTTATTAGTGGTTAATACCTTCTTCGATGACCGACTCACACCCTTCTTTCTGCGTGGTGGTGTCTGATACCTGATCACAAATAACACTTGGTTACTATCAGAGATGGAAAGCTGAAGCAGATACTGTTGTTTTTTTCCATGCATATCTTCACATCCCACCATATGTGTGCTGTCAACACCTCAAAATGGCGACTGCTGCTTCAGATGGATGTGGCAATTGGCCTTTGTTAAGTGGGTGTGATCACCATGGTGATCGATGGCAAAAAGGGATATATCCTCAGTTGAACATCACGCTGTCATTAAACCGGAAGCTGGAAGGATTTCGTAGGTAACGTTGCATGCTGACATACCTTACTGTTTGATTTCTATGAGGTGAAAGTGAGGAGGATGAATTACATGGAATTGTGTATCATGTTTGCAAACACCTACACCGGAAAAGTGATAGAAACAGAAAAATTTAGCAAGTAGGGTTAAAAGGAAATAGAGTAAGAGAGGGAAATTGTGTGAATGAGAGACTGGCAGAGTGAAATATACTTGTGAATGGGTTTAGTGATGCACAAACCTGTACAAAAGTCAGTGACTTCAACTTGAAAGGGGGAAATTGAGCATTAATTAGTGCCATTGTGCCTGCAGTCATTTACAAGAACGGCTCAGTGTGATGCATCCAAAGACGGACGGAGACAGAAAGTAAAAATATCTGGTCATGAACAAAAGAATGGGCTAACCAAAGTGTGTGTGTATGTGTGTGTGTGTGTGTGTGCAGAGAGAGTGCCCTGGGACTATACAGTGCCATGTCAGTGTTTATCTATTTCAGCTAAGCGCTCGCTCGTTGAGAGACACACACTCGTGTAAAGTGGCTGCTGGCTAATCGTGTGAATGGATGATCAGTCAATGGGAGCCAGGGAAGGCCCCAGTGCATGATGGGAAGTAGCTCTGGGGGCCATGGGGGGGTTGGGGGTATTGCATAACTCAGACATGTGCTTAAAAGGGGTCGAGATAAACAAACAGGAGTCGATAGCGTCGCCATCATCATCCTCATCAGATCACTAAGGAGAACCCACGTGGGACTGACGGCAGGGTCAATAAAGGATAATACCGCTGCTTTTTTTCCCCTCAAACTGGTGCAAATGGTCTGGTTTCCTCTGTCGGTACAAATCCAGAGTGGCACTTTACAGGCATTTAATCCATTTCCCCATATCCACAGCATTTTCTATGATCACATCCATCATAGGATGCTTTCATTTAGAGTTTGAGTATTATTTCTATATCATCATCTTTCACTGTGTTCACATTCATTACATAGCCCCGATTACCATATTTTGCTGTGATGTGAATAACAATAACAAAGACATTACAAGCAGCTTGCTGTTGTATGTTAGCAAAGATAAAAACCTCTCAAGTCAGTGTTTAGTTTCATTTGAGTTAATGAGCATTAGAAACCTTATTCAGCCAAAGCCTGTATGTGAGAAATGGATGGAACCACAGTAACATCAAGGAGCCAGGAGTTTATGTTCTGGACAGTGTCATTTTAACTCATGGAGCTAAAAATGACCATATTTAGACAAATATAAGAAGCTGGGGGATTAGGAGGTTAGCTTACTGACATGGTAAAATGACAAACATCATCAAACATTTGCAAAACAAAGTGTTTAATTCAATAAACAGAAGCTCAAAGAAGTCTGAGTAAGGCTTCTGTTAGCCCTAGAATCGTATAAAGGGAGGAATAAGTAAATAAAGTGAAAGAGATTGGACTGATTGGCTTTTTATTTCTAGAGAGAACTTCAATGTAAGTCTACGGCAGCAAATCTAGTGGCCATCTGCAGTATTACACTTTAACGTCCTTCAGAATTGGCTTCATTTTCAAACACTGACCCTCCTTTTAGTTCATCCAGGCTCCGCCTATGTGTTACCCCCCCACAGTTCTGAGGTCTAACGCCTCACCAGCTCTCAGCCGTCTCATTAAACTTGCCAAGAGCTACAGTTCTTTGTATGACAACAGTTCAAACACCAACAACCAACCCTGGTCACATTTTTTACTCAAGGTATAGGTTTCAAAACTTAGATATGACTAAATATGAAATTAATAACAAACAGGCCATTATGAGGAGCATCATGGCTGCAGAAGGTGATTTATGGGTAGTCGTAAATGTACTATCATTTGTAAATGGAACAGGTGTCCTTTCCAGCCACTTCTGCACAGACAACACAGATCAATTTCCAGAGTGGCTCATGCTACATCACATCCTATACTGAACATGATGCTGAACCCGTCTAGACTTCAGTACACCTAAAACTACACTGCAAAAATAGCCCACCAGAAGGAAGACAAACATTCTTAAAAATAACCATTTCTTGTATTAAGAACATCATCCAATTGAGTTAGCACCTTTTGCTCTGGTAGATTTTTTTAACAATAGAAAGAAAGTCTAGCCAAGTGAATACTATAAAAGAAGGAGATCGTGCCAGGATTAAAGTAACTTTCTTAATACAAACAAAGAAACAAGTCTATTTAACACAGACTAATGTGGTACAAGGGGTTTCACTCTTCAAAAAACACAATTAGTTGTAAGACACAGTTAAATGTATTCTCCTAAAATGAGATTCCTTTTAATGTTAAACATGGGTGACACGATTCTTCCTTCTTAGAAAAATAAATCAAGGCTAATTTTCCAGAAACAAGGCCTCTATTTCACAGTGTGCTCTAACAAGGCTAATTCAGACAGATGCTTGATGCTGTACATTATCAGAGGGACAGATCAATGCCTGCCTAAAATTCAGCCAAACCTCTTAAAATATCACCTCTACCTGTACTCTGACACCTGCGCCTACAGACACACATGACTTTGTTTACTTTCAGCTCATCACCTTTTCACTGCACACATCCCGTCACAACTAAAAATACAGGGAGCTTCTAAAAGTACCGCTTCTCTATTGTCAAAGGGAACCTCTGTCCAAGGATGGATAAATAGATTGTGTGTATTTAAGTAGCTTCGTGTGCTCTGTCTGTCATGTCTTGGACAAAAGTAGGACAGCCAACGCATGCAGCACAAGCACCTGTACAGACACGCATCTGCAGAATAGTTAAATGAAGAGATAGAAACACACACATACACACACAAGAATAATTAATCAATATTGTTTCCATTAGCAAACTGGAGAAGGAAGACACTGCAGCATAATTAGGGAGCACTGCAGAGCTGCTACCTCATCTCGCTGCAAATCAAGATGAACACACACACACACACGCACACACACACACGCACACACACACACGCACACACACACACACACACACACTTTTTTTTTGTCTTTCTGCTGTGTTTCACATGACCTCTTTTACTAACAGATGCTTAATGACCACAGATGACTCGGGAATAATGTTCAGTTATATCATCCGAAGCAAAAAGGACAAAGCAGTGAGAGTTGGGGGTTGTGCAGGAGAATCCGTGACAGTTTACATAAGGTCTCCTGCAATGACGCTGTCACGCTGCTGACGTCAGAACACAGAGCGAGTGACGAGACAGGAGCCTCTACACATGGAGTGACTGGCAAATGACGAGAATAGACTAGTGGTAGGAAACAAAATACGGAAAACAGAAAATTTATAATAAGGCTTGAGTTGGGTTTTAAAAATCAAGTGCACTTAGGGAAGCAGCCATTTGCATCAGAAATGCAGAGCTGCTGCTACTGCTGCAGTGCACTGTGGATGTGAAAAACAGATTTGACAGGATTACATAATCCAGTCAGTCTAAATCACAGAGTACGGCTGGTACTGTAGGTAGGCTACCTGCTGTCACTATTTATCCATCTGTCTTTCTATCTATCCATCATCACACTTTCCATGTTATTTCTCCTTTAGTGTGACCCAACAGGATATTATAAGCCTGCATTAGAGCCTGCATAGGGACTTTTCCATCGCGCGGCAGCAGGTCTTTGTTGTCAAGGGATGCTGATTTATGGAGGTGATAAAAGGGGAAGCAAAACCAGGACTGCAGAGTATAGCGCTTGCATCAATGAGATACTGAGCGTTGCACTGCATGAAATGGCTGCTATAAAGACACATAAAGATTAATAATATTCACAATTATTTGCTCATAGCAGAGAGGTGGCAGGAAGATGAACTTAGCTGCCTTTGATATTACAGTGTAGCCCCTACAGCTCGAGCCGTGCAGCTGAGTGAAAATATAGAAACAGGCTAAACTGAGGTTTCTGTCCAAGACTAAATAATGGACATTTGTCATGAATTCTCAAGCAAACACCTTATCTTCAGACATTAAATCACATGTACAACAACTATACATTATATAATGATACCCCATTAAATTATCCAAAATATACTGTGTGCATCTAACTCCAAGTGCACAGAAATGTGATGTTAACATATGTAATGTATGAAGTAACCATAGAAAAAATTGAGTGTGTACATACGCACATTTTCTATGGGCTAAATATATGCATCAGTATATGAAACTGCTCCCATTTCTAACACATTTCATATATATTCACTTCATACACAGACATATTATATACCCTATATGGAAAATACGATACAAATACAAATATTGTGTGTATGGAAAAGGTATTTTAGAACCTGATACAACTAGAGCTGCAACAATTCATGCATTAGTTGTCAGATATCAAATTAATCACCATCTATTTGGATAATCTGTTCATTTATTTTTAGTATATTTAAGAGGAATGTTTAGACTTTAACAGTATATATCTGATTTCTTCTCTTTTCTGTGACAATAAACCATATCTTTGCCTTGTTTGACCAAATAAAACATTTGGGATATCTGGATTTGGGAAACACTAATCACATTTTCACCATTTTATGACATTTTTAAGACAAAAGACTGGGTTGACTGTTTGAGAAAATAATCCATACACTAATCTATGATGAAAACAATGGCTGATTGCAGGCTTCCTTACAGCATTTGTTGTTTTACGCACTAATTACGCACAAGGCATAAATGCCTAATGGAACTGCTCACATCCTGTTCGTGTTATGGATGGAAATAAATGTACTACAGATGATTAACATGCCATATGGATGATGATATTCCAAATACCTCCAAAAGCCCTCCCCTCACCTGTCCTTTTACGAGGCTGGCTGCAAACTGCCTCATGACAGCCTCCACCGTGTAGGCGCTCGACCATCCTCGGGGGGTCAACAGCTCCATGCATATGGCCCCACCGTCCAGCACGTAGCCGTTCTCCAACCGGGGCGTCAGGACGCGCATGAACGGCGGCGAGAAGGGGAAATTATCTGGAAAGGTGACGTTGAGCAGTATGAACTCGGTGCTGGTCTCCTTCATGTCCTGCCACAGAGCCGAGTCCTTGTCCACCTGGTGCAGCTTGACGTTCCAGTCATACAGGTTGTCCTCCACCAGCTCCACTGTGATGAAGTTGTCCCCTAACCTCCTGATCTCCTGTAGCTCCTTCATCAGCCTCCGTGTCCGGACCTGGGTGCAGTGTTGCCGGTGAGGCGCCAGCGGTGGTATCGAGGAGGCACTGGTGGCTTTACTCCCTCCTCCTCCGCCTCCTCCGCCTCCTCCTCCCGTCTGCTGCTTCTCCTTCGCATCCTTTCCCAGCTTATCCTTCCCGGACGGTTTGTCCTTGCCGTGCTGGTCCAGCTTCCTCGCCTTAATCTCCGGGGTGCTCAGGATGTTGTTGGTTTCGTTGGCGGTCTGACAGTGTTTGTTGGTGTTGTTCTTCTGGCTCCCTTTGGTCCCCTTTAACGAGCCCTGGTGGTGCTTCGGATCCTCGGTGTCTCGGTCGTGCAGACGGATCAGACCGATCTTCCGCAGTAGAGTGGCCATAATTTTTATGGATCTATATTTCTCCACCGATCCCCCCTCACAGGGGCGAGATTCACCCTTTGGAGTGGGTTCGTGATCACAGACACGACCTTTATTGACGCTGATTATTAACCTTGCTGTACCGCAATCCCCCCTCCGTTCACTGCAGCCTTTGGATGAACACAACCGGGAGCCTGGGCTGGATTCTCCTCAGTGCATCATGTCGACACGGATCAACTAGAAACAGAAACAGCAAAATGACATTTACTTCAGAGACTGTGTAAAAAAAAAACAACCCAAAAAACCCCGAAACAAAACAGAGCAGAGGAATGCAATGTAGCCATTTCTCCATAAGTAAACCGACATTATGACTGCAGTTGCTCGGCAGGAGGAAGCATTACGCACAAGGTGATCTTGAAATACATTATAACAATGCGAAGTATGTCACAGCATGACACCAAAACAGGTTATATGTATGTACTAAAGAGAAAAAAATACTGAATTCAAATGATATTACATGGAAAATAGAAGACAAAACAGCATAGCGCATCCCCAGGTAGCCATAATCACACAAATGATTGGGCTACACAGTCGCGTCCTAAGGGATCATGTTGGAATAATCCATAAAAGTCACAATAAACGACAAAAAACATCTACACTGTCATAAAATATTGGCAACCCTATGGAGCTATTCAGCGAAAATTACGCAAAAATAATCAAGTGAGATGACAATAAAGATCATAATCCAAACACGAACACACTGGTCCTTATTATCATTTTCTTCCGTGCGTGTTCTTCTGCCCACACAGCTCTAACACTGAACGCACCCCCCCACACACACGCACACTCACAACACCAGCACCACTACCAGTTCTTACCAAAGTCGGCTCAAATCCCGTTTTTATGTCCCGATCCCGCTGTTGTAAAAAAGAAAAAGTGGTAGTAATGGCTCCAGTGTCCACCATACAAGAGGCGTCCGTGAGAGTGGGAGCTGCGGCGGAGAAACGAAGGAGAGGAGAGGCTCGGATGTGTGTGTGCGCCGCTGCGGCAGCTCCAGTTTAAATGCAGCCGAGGATAAACCAGCCCCCGGTAAACCTCCTCCGTCAATCCGATCACACCGGCCACGGGCTGCAGCCCAGCATGTCACAATAAAAGCCCCGGAGTCAAACAGAACAACACCGCAACACAACCTTGTTTCTTGTGTTTTGTGCTATTTTGTATAGTTTTTCCTCATTGAAATATTTGTTAGTTGTTTTTTTTTTTTATGTTCTACTTTTCAACAGTTTGCGAGAGCTAAGAATAAACCAGATTCAAATTCCTGGTCTGTGTGGCTAAACTTGGCCAATAAAGCAGATTCTGATTTTGAATCATATAGTTTAGGACTTACAGGTGTTACAGGGCAATGAAATAAATAACAATAATAAGGGGAAAAATAAAATAAAAAAGGAGAAGTGGGTTATAACCTAAAATAGCAGGAATTAAAAAAGCCAATAACAGTGTCATCTATCTATCTATCTATCTATCTATCTATCTATCTATCTATCTATCTATCTATCTATCTATCTATCTATCT
>JAPQRP010000003.1:20437758-20451847 GCA_037367295.1 Apogon hyalosoma
GAGAGAGAGAGAGAGAGAGAGAGAGAGAGAGAGAGAGAATGGGGAGGGGGAGAGGGGGGAAACAAGGGGAGACACATGGATGCACAGCAAACTGCACTACAACTGTTAAACATAATGTGCGTGCACTTGAAAACCCTCTGCCTGACGTATCAGACACACTACTGCCCCCAGTGGCCTGATTTATCAGTACATGCCAAAGTTTTTGGACAGATGGACAGATGGACAGATGGACGGACGACTGATGACAATAGCCTGTGGCCAGTGTGGCTGAGAGTAAAAACTAAAACAAGTGGTGCTAGTGTAATTACCAATAACTAGAACAAATGTCCATAATTGTTAATACTACAACTCCAAATACAAGTATTGACAGTGGACATACTACTACTGCAGCTGTTAGTACAAATAATAGAAACCACCACCATCTATGTAATTGTATAATAAACCATATCACAACTATATGGATATATATATATGGATGGATGGAATTCCTAAACGGTTAATACAATATTTCTGTTAAACCCCTTTAATTACAGCTGAAAGTCTGCACTTCACTCACATGATCATTTCATTTCAGATCCACTGTGGTGGTGTACAGAGGCAAAGTTACAAAATGTACGTCACTGTCCAAACACTTATGGACTCAACTGTACTTGACACAGCACATACAGCAATACAACCCTAATATAGGGAGGGATGTACATTCATTGACGTCACAACCTTGTAATTCAATGACGATGTCCAAATCACAATGTGTCTTTGAACTGAGAAACATCCACATATCTAGAGAAGAACGTACCTAATATAACATCATGACGTCTGTTCTGAATAGCAACCAAAAAAGAACGGAAATTTATTTCACAATTGGCCGAATAGGGAACTTATATGAGGTTGGCGTCACCTCACCTGTACCTAAACTGAAATACACAATCTTCTTTGAGAAGCAATAATCAGATACCATCAACCACCTCTGTATCTTTTATTTCAAACTCATTTTTACCCTTTGACCTCACTTTTCTGTCTGCAGATGACAAGCATCCACACAGCACTGAGTCACAGCGGCAGTAGTCAAGGGCAGCCTTTCAATCCAATAACAAGCCAGTTGGACGAGATGAGAAATGAAATTAAAGGCAGTTTTTATCCAGTTTGCGCCCGGTGTCTGCACACCGCGGCATTCCTTTCACGGGGTGACACTCTGACGGTTTGTGTGGACGTGTGTCGTGATGCAGAAAGAGCGCAAAGGAGAGCGTAGTGTACTGTAAATATGTCTCTATATGAAATGCTGAGGCACGTTGCATGACTCATCCAAGGTGACTGAGTCTTTCTCTGTCTGTTTGCTTTATGTCTTCCATTCACCTCTTTCTCTTGTGCACCCAGGCCGAACACCCCCGTACAAACCTCCTCCTCTGTTACCTAGGTAACTTTCATCCCTCTTTAAATACTTTATTCCTTCTTTGGCGTGTCTCTCTGCGTACCCTGAGGAGCAGTGAATGAAGAATGTCAGCGGCTCTGATTGAAATGATTCATGTGGAGGTGGATCCTCTTTCCCTTTGTTATCTGTCACCTCATAGGATACTTCAGCAGGGTTACAGTTCATATAACACATAGGCAGAGTAAATACTGTAATTGCTACATCCTGTGATATTTTATTTTCTGTGCTAGAAGAGCTCTCAGCTATCCAATTTCACAGCGTATGTGGGACACTCAGACAGTGGCATTTTCAGAAAACAAAAGCCTGAGAGCACCGCATCACTGACATAGTCCTGTAGGTATCACATGTGAAGAAGTATGTGGTGTAGTATCAGGTGATCATCAGCCATTCTAGAGTTTAAATAGTTAATACAATTCCCTGCAAACGCACATGTAGACCAAACAAAGCCATCAAATGTGACATGTAGTTGTTTGTGTCGGAGTTTAACAGCCGTTTTTCTTTTATTCCAGAGAAATTTTACAAGCTTTCTAATTTCCATATTATACTTTTATGTATGTAGATTTTCATCTGTTTTTATCCAACAAAAGAACAAACATTTCCATGTGTGCATTGAATATTCTAAAGGTTTGTTGTAATATCCCCTGCAGTAAATGCTGTCTCCGTTGAAACAACAGCAGTATGGGATTCTGGGAAGTGTAGTTTTCACCTTCTTGGACTGAAGTCCTGCCCCTTCCGGTTGTGCCTCGTGGGATTTATTTCAGAATACTGATTGCAGTTAATAGTAAGAGAAAAGTCGTTTTTCGGTTAAATTCTGCCATTGTTTATACATATGACGTTTGTCAATTTGAGAGATAATTTTACAAGTTAAGAAAGGGACAGTTTGCGGATACTATACAATATCATAGTAAGTGTTTGCATCCATGATATGTTCAGAATTGCTTCAAGTGTCTCTGCAGCTTTAATGTGATTAGGCTTGATGTTAGGAGAGAAAACACCACTGACAGGTGACCAAATGAAAAATTACATTGAATAAGATGATAGATGTCTCTGAATTTGATCATTGTTGGATATAATTTACACAAATGAACAACATATGTAACATGGGCCTAGTCATTTTTAACAGAATCTAAGGCATAAATGTTATATATTATATCTTAAACTGCCTGTTTGGTGTAAAATGCAGTTTATCGTTTCATGGTCATCAGATATGACCCATTTGGATGTTCAGAGGCTCCGTAGTTACAGTAGAAACACCGTCATCTCCTACAACAATGATTCATCAGTAAAACCCATGGAGTTGGATCAATGACAGTAGATGGACACACTTGGATTATGTTCAGTTAATGATATATTTTACTGAAAAAGTCACTTTTCTCAAGTTATCTCCATTTTTGGAATGATAACCGTCAAATGTAATCTCAGCATGATGATTAAAGTACATGATCAGTAAATTAAATATAGTAAAATACCTGATTTTCACTGGAAAAAAGCAAAATGGAGAGAATAATAGTATGATAAATGGTGATAAATCACGCACAAAAGATTAAATAGACGTAAAATTTTATTCAGAAACTAACACAAAAGTGGCACTGGGTCTTTATGGGTTAAATTTAATGGCTACTTTTTCTTTTAGCTCCATTTTGTTCACCACCAACCACTGAGGAAATACTTGTCTTTAGCAGTTACATGTTCTTGCATTTTAACGCTGGTTATTGAATTGAAATATGCAAACATGGTTGATAGAATTAAAAAACCCAAATATAAATACATTTTTCACCATGCGACCATAACAACGCGCACTTAATCTGTTCTAATGAAATATGGTTTTACATAATACCTATGCTGTGCTGTTATTCTAGTATCATACAAGTAACACTGGTGATATTTGATGAAGATTAAACTACAAATATCTAAGGATTGTGGGAAATCATGGTATTTTCAGGCGTAATATAGTGTCCTTTTTTGATAAAGGAATAAAACCAGAGCTCTATTTGATGCATTTCATCAGGCTCTGATAACATGAATAATGAATTTTAATTGCTCTGCTACAGAAAACAGAACCAAAATTCCAGAATTGCATTAGCTCTGGATTAAAGTGAGCTGGTTTTGCTTATGTTAGGCCTCCTTGAAGCCTTTCCTTAAAGTGACTGTAGACCCTTTGGGGTTTCGCTGCACTCCACTGTGGTCGCGACATACATTTTATATTTTTAATTTTTTTTATCTTCATGCAAATGCTTCAGGAGTTTCAGGCTGGAATGGTGGTTGAAATGTAAAATCCTCCCGTGCCCTTGGGTTGGTGCAGGAAACACAAAAGCGGGGGTTGCTGCTGCCTTTGATGCTATTACCATAATGTCTTTCTGATGCTAATGCTAAGTGCCTCAGACTGACCACTGGAGCTCACACGGCCCACAGCCATGACGGGCTTACATGGCTGCTGCCTGACTTGCCTCGGCTTAGAGACAGTCATTCACCTTCTCAATGAGGGTCAGGAGGCGGACCCCCTCTTCCGTCTGTCGCTCCGGTCACCATAGAAACACCCCTCCTCTACGCCATCACCCGCCCTTTTCTCCCTCCCCTCCGGACAATGGGCTTTGCTACGTGTGTGTTTGTGTGTGTTAAGTGTGAGCGGCGTATGTTAAATGTTAAAAGTGTCTGTGCGCTGCAAGGTAATAGGCCCTATCTCATTACAGCTGATTTGTGTTGGTGATTCCACAGTACTTCAGGGCTCACACATGAATTGTAAAACACATCACAGCAGGAGCATCACTCCTACGTGCCGCTCTCTGAACATCTATTAACTCCACGTACACCCCCATGAAAACACACATGCAAAGGCACACAGTGTGAATCAGGTCAAAGAGCCGTGCTGTGGAGGTGTGCAGGACCTCACTGTGTTGCAAACAGTAATGAGACACACAACACAAAGGCTAGTTAGGAGCAAGGCCATTACACCTTCTGGACCCACTCAGGGGTGCCGGTGTCTGATTGTGTGTGTGTGTGTGTGTTGGGGTAATGTAATGGCCGGTAATCAGATGATAAAGACTGTCGGTGCTGTTTGAATTCTCCTTGCACCTGCTGCTGCAAAACACCTGTCAATACCAGCAGCCGAATTAAAGCCAGGATGCAACCTCTAGGAAAAATCAAACCAGTGCAGAAGTGCGAAAAAATACAGTTTGCGAATAGCTACTTCGAGCTGACTCCATCTCCATATAGCCCAACTACACTGCAAAAATCAAAACCTTATCAAGTGTATTTTTCTCATTTCTAGTCAAAATATCTCATCACACTTAAAATAAGGCATAATCACCTAAAGAGTAACTTTTCAGTGAGATAAAATAACTTATTTTGAGACAATAGCTCTTGAAAATCTTATTTCAAGAAATATTACCAAGATAATTTTCACTTGTTCTATTGGCAGATTTTTTTTTGCTTGAATTAAGAAAAAAAAAAATCTTGAATTGAGCAAAAAAAAAAAAAAATCTGCCAATGGAAGAAGTGAAGATTATCTTGGTAAGATTTCTTGAAAGAAAATTTTCCAGATCTATTTTCTATAGTTATGCATAATTAATAATTACAGGTGAAGCCATTCTTAGTGTCTTTGATTAACATCTAGCTCCGTCAATGTCAGACCTTTGTGCTGTTTATTGAATGAAACATACACATTGAGCCATAACATTCTGACCCCTGACAGGAGAAGTGTTGATAATATTGATTATTTCATTACAATGGCACCTTTCGCTGGGTTGGATATATTACTCAGCAAGTGAACATTTAGTCCTTGATGCTGATGTACTGGAAGCAGTAAAATGAGAAACATTATCTGTGGGAGGTGTTGGACAAATAAATCTGATCCTTGGAGGTCCACCTCTACCTCCAGGACTTCAGGGATCTGCTGTTAACGTCTTGGTCCAGGTTCCACAGCACACCTTCAGAGGTCTGGTGGAGTCTAAGCCTCAGGTCAGAGCTGTTTTGGTGGAAAAAGGGGAACCCACACAATATTAGACAGGTGGTAATAATGTTCTGATCCCATAGATGATTGATTGGTGGAGATCCGGTCATTCCCAGCCAGCATGTCCATGTGGGTCCCACAAGGGTTACATTTGGGCTACATATAAGGGTCCCAAGTGGCATTGTCCACAGTTTCCATGATGGCCCCACATGTGTTTGCCCATACCAGAATCAGAATCTCTTTATTGTCATTGTACAAAGTACGAAATTGAAGTAGAGCTCTCAGGTTCAGTGCAAGAATTTACAGACGGACAACAAATATCAGTAAAACAACAACAAATATCAGTAAAAGGCATATTTATTTGCATTAAAAAATTAAAAAAAAAGTATTGCAAACTTAAGACATTTGTAAAAAAAAAAAAAAAAAATAGAATTTAAGTAGTGCAAATAACATGAGAAGTAGTGCAAATGACATGAAAGATAAATATTGTGGGATAAATAGCATGAAAAATAAATAATATGAGATATTCAGATCTCTGATTCTGATATGGGGAAACACGTGGGGCCACCATGGAAACTGCAGACAAACCCACTTGGGACCCTTATGTGCAGCCCAAATGTAACCCTTCTGGGGCCCACATGGACATGCTGGCTGGGTTGTTCTTTAGATACTTTTGGTAGGTACTAACCACTTTACACTGGTAATGAACAGCAAGATCTGGAGAAGCTCTGACCCAATGATTGTGACCGTCATAATTTCTCCCATGTCATAGTTGCTCAGATTCATACTTTTACCCATTTGGCTACCTCCAACACATTAACTCTGAGGGTTAAATATACACTTAGTGTCTAATATATCCACCCACTGAAAGGTCCCATCCTAATGAGATAAATGAAATTAATACCACTTTGCCTGTCAGTGATCAGAATATTATGGCAGATCAGTATAATTATTCTAAACAGACAGCTCTGCTTTTGTAGTTACACTAAATACAGACTGATGCCAGAGACTGTTTTGCAAAAATATTTCAAGTTTACAGTTAATAATGGGCATTTTTCTATGCCACATCCCTGTTGCTATGCTGCTAAGTCAAGCTTTGGCCCTTGACATGTCACTACATGGCATTTTCAAAGCTATCTGGCAAATATTCCTGAAGAAACATTTGGACATTTCTGTGATAACAGTTAAAAAATTGAAAGGACAAGAGGCACTGTCATCATAGTGTCAATGAAAGCTCTATTGAAAAAGTGTTAAAAAAACAGTAGGTCATTTAACATGTAGCTATTAGCAACAAAGATGGTGAGCATTTTTCCCCTATGTTTTACATGCTAGCTGTAAATGAAGTGAGTCTATATCATTTGAGGCTGAATAAATACTATAAATCACATTAAATAGACACTGGTTAGAGTGCAGAGCCAGTTACACTATAGTCTGCATGTGGATCTTTGTTGGTGTTTTTCACTCTCTCCCTAAGATGGTGTTGCTGTTGGATCCATTTGTTTACCCATGACTCTAGCTCAAAAACCTACCACAGATTTTTACTTTACACAAGGGAGGTTTTCACCACAACTCGGTCCTCCAAGATGATCAATACCTGGATCCGAATTTTTACAGGGTTCTTCATCATTGGGCTCTTTTTTTTGGCATTTTTGGCAGCTATTGCTCTGAAAAGAAACAAACAAAAAAACACCAAAAAAATCACACATGCTGCATGACTGTGTACGTATCAACATGATGAATTTTTAGCTGACCTGGAAGACGGTCAAACGGCAAAGTTGAAGTTTTAAAGCAGCCATCTACCAACCAACAAGTGGCATCCAGATGATACAACCATGTCTTTTATATGTCTGCGCTTAAGCATTAAAATTTAAGAATAAATTAAACTTAACAGATGTGTGATAAGTTATAAATACCACAATATGCCCTTTGTGGCCCTGCTGCCTTCATGGTTTCTCTTTTTTATGTGTATAGGATGATTTATAGACAAATATTAAATAAAAGACAGAAAAATAGACATTAGAATGAGATAGAAAGCAGAGAGGGAAAAAAGAAAGTTGTTATAATTTCCCTCTGGTTTAATTATCTTAGTCTGTAGACTGCCCCACTGTTTTGCTCATGCCATTAACTGTTAGAGGCAAAAACAAGAGCTGTTGTCTGTGTGTAGATGTATGTACGTGCATGACATACTCTCTACTGTGTGTGTGTTAACATGCACAGCAGCAACAGTGCTGAGCAGGGAATAGTCTTATCCCACTTTAATGTTTAAACCTTGCTCATTACACGGAGGAAAGAGGAAATCAATCTAATTCATGGCCCTCTGTCACCGTGTGATTACGAAAGTCGATGGGCCGTCATATTCATATCTATGATCTACTGTATGAGAGTAGTATCGCTTCTCCGGTGTTATGCGTTATGTACGATTGGAGCCTCTAATTATTCCTTCTGTTCCAAACAATGCATGGGAAATTCATCAATACAGGTTCTCACATTTTAATAAGTATGCTGACATTAGTGTTTGCCAGAGGCTGTTTTGGCCTGAAGGGGTATGTTTCGGGAAATCAAAATTCTAAGGGGAGTTTAATTGCTGAGAAATGTAGACGTACGTTAATGTTAATGTTATTGTTTTTGATTGTGAAAATAGTGATTACTCTACATAGCATGAGAAACACAGGTGTAGCTAACGTTTCAGCATAAAAACAGCAGACCCCAGGAACTGAGTCACTTAAATAGAATGTATTAGCAGTGAAAATAATGAAGTTCACCTGTGTTTTTACTGCCAAAGCACAATAGAGAGCAGCAGTGGGGAAAAACCCCAGACGCCATTGGCTGATAGTGATTAAGTATTTGCTTAAATAGGCCAAATACAACTAAATATTATTTTTATTTACTTGCTTTTTGCTGGTACCTCCATTTTAGCTTTTTTCATTGCAGTCAAACAATAAGAACTGTCAGTTTTGATTCAGTGTATTACCAAGAATCAACATCATATGCGGAGATCTGTTGTTTTTCCATGTATTGCTCTGTATATAATGTAAACTGAATGTTGTAATTGTGACTGTGGCTCAAGTGCATTGAACATTGAACTGCATCTTGCACACTGGACTCTGTACCCTTTCATCTTTCATCCATTACACTCATTCATGAACTGAATAAATTGTGTTACCTCACACTAAACTGTCAACTTACACTTATGCATTTTATGTCCTTTGCAGTCATTCAGTGTATTTGTCCATAGCACTTATATTTGCATATATTGTACTCATTGTACATCATACAGATATTGTTAATACTGTATATTTTGTACTTCCTGTATTCGCTGCTATTGCAGTTCTGTCTAGATGCTAAATTCCATCTAAATTTAACATGTGATAAATTCCTCTGCATTTTGCTTGTTACAACTTATATATAATTAGATAATGATAATTTATTTTAATATTTTTAACTAGTCGCTACAGCCCTACCTACACCTTTTAAATATATGTCTTGAAGCTTATTGTTATTTGATGTTTTTGTATGATTCTAGTATCTGTTTTATTAATTCTGTGCCAGTTGTGTTGTTTTTTTCTGTCTGATGTTTGTGTTCTGAGGTTTTCTCTTGGAAAAGAGATTCTGATCTCAGCAAGGCTGCAGGATTAAACAAAAATTACAATGTACAAAGAAAAAAATGTAGAAAATACCTGAAAAAATCCCTCACGCTGATAGTTGCAGATTAAAATCAAATGGCTGTGTGAGATTTATAGGCAGCGCCCAAGTGGTCGAGTGAAATGTTAATTTGTTTCTTGAATAATTTCCCCTATAGTCAGCTGCTACACATAACCCCTATTGTCCTCAGGGTGTTTCTTTTATCCCTATGGACACACAAGTGCGCGCACACACACACATACACACACACACACACACACACACACACATACATACACACACACACACATGCACGTCAGGCTCCATAAAACTCAGCCACACCCTGCCTTTGTTTCACCATTTGGCTTCAAGTTCTGTTTTCTGATGTGATCCCTGCAGAGGTCATCACATAAACACCAAGCTGTTCGACCCCCCCGACGTTCCCCAAGCATGCATTCAGCACATACACACTCAAGCCCATCACACACAAGGTGACCTGGACACATGCACATCGCACCAAGTTCCACCCACACACATCTGACCCTGAGCCAGCCCTATATACCTCTAGAGGGCTGCAGGGAAGAGGGGAAGGGAAGAGCCAAAGACAGAGGAAAGGAGACTGGGAGATGCATTTGCAGAAGATGCAGAGAAAACTGAATGGAATTTGTACTTGTAGATTGTGTTTTAGGCTTTAATGAATATACAAGCGTCAAGGCAAAATGATTTAGACACCAGAGGCAGAACAAAAGCTTCCCCCTGACTCATCAATATTTTCAATAAAAGAGGTGAATGTAATAGTCTTTTGGTTATTTATTCAGTTGTTTAAGGGTTGCAGTCATTCTGATTTGCTTGTTTCCATTTTTGTCGCTCATAGCTAGACCGCTAATCACTCGCACACTGAGCTTTAGATGTACGATTAGACCTTGACTTTGGATTCCAAGTTCCTTTTATTGTTGCTCATTGCCGCATAATCCAAGACAATTGTTTCTTCCATGTTACTTCTACACCATGCAGCCCATTTTCCAGTGCAGAATATTGTTTCACTTGTTCATAACTGTGTCTTCCCAGCCCAGACTGTACATGTGACAGAGGCATTCAGATGATTTAATACAAATAGATGCTTCATTTTCTTAAAAGTCATGTCTGGCATTTTTTCTGGTCAGTATCTTTTGTGAGTTTTTCATATAACAAATTAAAAAAAAAAGAATAATACAATTATAAAGCAAGAGGCTGGGGAGACATGAATGGAAGGTTATGCCATGTGTAACAAAAATAAAATAGTTTCTGTTCCTTCACATATACAACATGTTATTATGAACAGCCAAATATACATAGACACAAACCAGCATAGACAAGCACATAAACAAACAAACAGTGTGGTCTTATCAGCAGGTTTACAGAGATCTCTTTAATGATTTTTTTTTGTGTGGCTGTAATACAGCAAGTAGCCACTAGGGTAAACTCAATACATCTGCGAGACATGTATGAGAATAAACACAGGTAACATTTGATGAAAGTAGTAAAAAAGGTAAATATGTGCTGATAGTGATGTTCAGCTCCTAGATCAGTGCATGACATTTTCTCAACATTCTTTGCTCTAAGTTGAAAGCATTCCTGTGACTGTTGTGGTCCTGCTTTTGGTTTACCCAGAGGCACATTCAAGAGCCTGGGGGTGCACTGTGGTGGATCTAACTGCCTGAGAGCTCCAATCAAAAGAGAGTACCAGTAGATGCAGAGAGTGAGGCATTCTGGGAGTGTTTAGGGATGCTGGTTTCCCAGTTGTTGGGGGATGATGGGTACAAAATGTATAATGGACATATGTGTGTGTTTGCAGGGGTCTCGTGTAGGAAAGGGGGTGGCTGGGGACAAAATGAGGTTGCCACCAGCATAATGAGGGCACAAATGTGCGTGTGAGAGCTTCTTTTCCGACTGGCCGCTGTATAATGGACCAGGGGGGCCATATTGTTTCGGGCTCGTGCTGAAGTCCCTGTGGCAGCAGATGTGAAGTTACACAGCAACAACAAAAGCTCATTAATCACTGTCTGGGGTGTTAGGTTTGTGTGTGTGTGTTCTACCAGGCTGTTTTGCATGTTTGCATTTTCTGTCTGCCTCTTAAGAGGAAGTGTGTGTTTTAGTGAGCAGTGTGCAGCTGCAGACACGTGTGTGTGTATTTTGATCCCAGTGTGGGCTAAAAAGTAAAGTAGAGCAGTGTGTGAAGTTTCTGGAGTGTGTGTTTGAGTGGAGGACAAGGGGACAGTCTTCACGAAAAGGGCTGACTTATGCTTTTTTTTCTTTTTTTTTAGGGCTGATATAGATAACAATTTCAAGTAAAGGAGGAGTGCAATGAGCATATTTGGAACAGATACACATTGCAGTAAAAATCTTGGTGTCATATTTTAGAATAACTTAAACCTCAACACTAAACTTTTCTGAAATTGAAGTTCTAATAGTTGGACTGACACACCTAAATAATATGATTTAAAGGAGTGATATTTTTGCTTTTTTTAAATGGAATTATGCATTTTAAAACATTTCCATGTGGTCTGCGTAAACTGTAATTCCTATGCTTGGGTCTGAATTCTTCATTAATTCAACTCCACAGGTCCATCTTCAACCCTATTTCTGACTAATGACACCAGAAAGGTCGTTTTGAGTGCTGGCCCTTTAAATGCACATGAACCCCCCCCCTCCTCCTCCAGGTTGTTCACTGTGCTGCTCTGTCCTGTTCAACCAACAACTGAACATTTTAGAAAATCGGCTCGAAGTTTGGACATATTTTCAGTTTTTACTACAAGCGCTGCTGCTGACAAACAATTGTGGTGCATTTTGAGAAATGTTCGTTGGCAGTCTGGACCTCATATGTGCAAATATCATGACAGAACTAGTGCTAGACATTACAAATTAAACAGGAATTAAAATGGGTTGTAGAAATCCACTCAATTTTTGCCAAAATGAATATAAAGATAGCTCTGCAGCACCTGGAGGGTTCAGATTCAAACTGTATGAACTATTAGGGTCCAAATACACAAATAAATGAACCAAAGACTAATAAAAGTGGGTTTAGCAAAATATGACCCCTTTAAAGTCAATTTACTCCTGCATGTAAACAGACCAATTGGACTGGAACAGGACGAGGCGTTCTGCACATGCACAAGGCGTTCTGCACATGCACAAGGCGTTCTGCACCAAATCCTGGCCTGGACGCCGAACATCATGCATCTCATCTGCACAAAAACAAAAAGCACAGCAGACAGAAATGATGCTATGTACAAATTTGGAACCGTGCCCATTGTTGTTCCACTTTACCTCTGGGTCGCTGATTTACTAGGTCTGCTATTGACTGTAGTTGTGATCTGTGATGGCATAGGTTGACAAGCTGAATATCACCACCTTATTGTAAATATGTATATGGTCTGTATAGCTTTTTTATTACTATTATTATTATTTTTTAAAATTTATGTTGTTTGTTTTTTGTCTTGTCTTGTTTTTTTTGCACTATCTTTATGCATGTACACTTTTTTCTCGCACTTTATTCTGTTGCTGCCTTGACTGTTGAATTTCCCCTTTGTGGCATCAGTCTAATCTAATCTAATCTAATCTAATCTAATCTAATCTAATCTAATCTAATCTAATCTAATCTAATCTAATCTAATCCAATCTAATCTAATCTAATCTAATCTAGCAGAGGCGACATGATTTCAACAATAAATGAACACTCCCGTGCATGTAGACCAGTGTCAAAGACAACAGTCCATGTAAACATACTCACTGCTGTAAGGGTTGCTGCAGAACAACTGACCAAAGTCTTCTACATAAAAATCCACATACAGGCCAAATATATACGATTTAAGCAATTTTTTGTTTTTTATTTCCCTCTGGATGTTTCTTTTTATTTATGTAAAACACACTGAATTGATTTTGTGCATGAAATAAGCTCAATAAATAAACTTTCCCTGCATGCCAAAGGAATTTTGAGTGTGAAATATATGTTTCTTGGGAGTGACTTGTAATCCACTTACTCCGTAGCTGTTAAACACAAAAGAAACCAAATGCAAAACAATGGATTAGACGATAGCCAAAATTGGATTCACATCAAATTAAGTTATGATCAGAAAAACAGCAAAGTTAAGACAAAATTCACAATCACTTTTTCATAATGCTCTTCTTTGCCTCATTCAGTGAGTTTTAACATTAGAGAGTAATTCTTGTACTGTTAGATTTGCTTAGTGTTAGCTTAGCGGTGCAATGTTTGCCACATTTGTCTGTTGTTTAATGAAATTATTCATGACATACGCTGGTGTCGGACTGTTAACTTGTTATAGATATTTACCTATTTAAGTGCTTGTTGTTTGAGATGTGTTCTGTTTTCAGACATTGGTTTTATTAGCTGATGTTCTTCTGGTTATGTGGATTTGAGACATGTATATTGCTACAAGCATCACTTAGCATTCCCATGGCAACGCAGACAGATCTGCACTGAAAGCAACCGGGTTTAAGAGGCTACGTGTACTCTGAAATTTTCATCCCTTTTGGCAACAGACAGACACTACAACAGACTAGTGCATCAGAGCTGACATATTTAATTTTAGATACATTTATTTTGTTGGACAATAAGACCTTTGCCCGTAAGTAGTTGGGATAGACTCCAGCGACCCCCATGACCCTAGTGAGGATAAAGCGCGTTCAGAAAATGAATGAATGAATGCATGAATAATAATAAAGATAACGCCATCCTATTGGATCTGATAAATATTTGACCCCTGCTTCACAGTGGTCTAAATTAAAGTCCAGCTGTGAAACCACCATTACTTTGTTCCTGTGTTCACATCCATATTCTGTAAACACACAAGGGCACACAACCTTATTACAGTGGCAAAAAGGTGTAGGCAGACCTGTAATCTGATGAACACAACGCACTTTGTTGTTTTTCTCAGAGTCCTCCCTATAATTATGAAATGTGATCGGGTTAGAGGCGGATTGTGTTGTGTTGTCCATACATGCACACGCACACGCACACACACACACACACGCACGCACACGCACGCACACACACACACACACACGCACACACACACACACACACACACACA
>JAPQRP010000003.1:20492908-20511098 GCA_037367295.1 Apogon hyalosoma
TTCTATTCTATTCTATTCTATTCTATTCTATTCTATTCTATTCTATTCTATTCTATTCTATTCTATTCTATTCAAATTTTTTTCTCTATATTTGTATAAGTAGGAGTTCACAGACATAAACATATGCACCACACACTGGAGGGTGTCTTCTGCCTTTAACATACTAGGAGCAGTAGGTTCGCCATGTCAGGCGCCCCAGGAGCAAATGCAAAGTTAAGTGCCTTGCTCAAGGGCACATCAGCCAACAACTCTCCGCTAGTCCAGGGAATTAAACCAGTGACCCATCAGTTGTTGTTGTTTATTGTTTTATTTCAGTCTGAAGAACAAACACAATCCACAGATTCATCCAATCCATAGATCCAACAACCACTCCATGAAATAAAAAATTATAATACAAACTTCACTAATTAAATAATTCATTTATACAGTCAGACTAAAAAGGAGTAGGCTGAAGCTTTCTGCTTATTTTGCCTAACCTATATACATTGTCTTACAGCACATCCTCAACTTTAACAAACACAACCAGTCACAAGCTGACTCTCCAGCCATCTAGGCCGTGGCTGCCCATTCTATTCTAGTCTGAATAATTTCATACAACAGAGCAATGTGACAAACTTTGCACCACTAACACTAAGCAGATCCAACAGTACACATATTATTTCTCCACCACAAAAACTCACAGAATGAGCCGAGTAAGAGCAAAAATAAAGGTCATATTATAAAGAGATGATTATGAATGTTTCTGATAATAAATTAAAGAAACTTCAGCTATCGGTTAATCCACTGTTTGTGTTACATTGAAATGATTCCGACTAGAAACAAATGGCCCAGGGTTTACCAGGATAAGACTTTTCCTTTGCATCTTGTTCTCATGATGTCTTGTTGTCATAGATTCAGGTTAACACAATTTTGCTGTAATGGACTGCGACCTAGTCCTGTGACTAGTCTGTATTAGTGTTTGGACTCGTACCAGTTTCTGCTGTGATAAGACCTTGTATTTCTCTGTCTCCAGCCCCACTGCTTGAATACATTCCCTACAGCCAAAAAGAAGCTCACACCAGTTAGTGTCTCATTACAGTATCAAAGTATGTTTCAAAATGTGACACACTCAGATGCGTGTTCATTCTGCCAAGTGAAAAATATCTACCACGGAGCAATAAAAGTGTTGATGCAGCCAGAGATGAAATGAAATTCCGACTCCCTGATTATGTGATTATGTGTGATTTCTGTTCCTTTTGTGTGGATACAGACTCCCCTGCCCCCACTCGCTCTTTTAGCTACTGTATCTGGGTCAGGGTGATAGACAGAGGAGGAGCAGGGTGACTCACAAATGTTTTCAGTGTTTGAACAGTGTGTGTAAATGTATAAATGTGTCTATGGTAACTGTCCTCTGCTGGCCTCAGTGGCTGGACAGACCTCACTGCTCCTGACACATTTCTTTTTCTTTTTCTGTTTTTTTTTTTGTTTTGTCAGTTCTTTCCTTCTCTTCATTATGTGGAGCACGCTTGCAGAAATCCAACATCAATGGAAATGCAAACGCTCTGCCTGAACTGATTTTGTGCATCAGAGTACCATGTCTCTTTAACCAAATGTTTGGCAAGATGTGCTAGTTATGAACACTATGATAACGTCCTTGTCGTCTTAACTTCTACCAGGTCAGCGATGACCCGTTTAAGGTTACAGGTCGGTGGTTTGTGTTATATTTGAGCCATGTTTGAACTGATGCAGTTTAGATTGTGTTTTAGCCACATGCTAAACACAGACAATCGAGGATGTTCCCTTTCAAATGAAGTATAACACATGTAGTTTGACCTTATCGTTCTTCTGTTCCGTGAACTTTTGCTTCGTGTTAAAAATAGGCTGATGCTAGAGTGTATCGGCCACAGGGATGGTCAGCTCTGAGAGAGATGACCTTATTAAACTAACCACTGGTAGGATGATATGTCAAACAAATGTTAAACATGACACAACTTCTACCCCATCAGCATTTCACCAGAAAACTTTGTACCTTTTACCTTTATCTTTCAGCTGTAGTTATTCATTATTTTTCATATTAAGATTTTGACCTAGAAATGAAGAACACTCATGAAAAAATAATTAGGAACCAATGACAATGATTTGAATAACTTTTCATGTAAATATACCAAAATTGAATGAGATTAGCTTCTAGAAAGTGTGAATTTGGTGCTTTTCTTTTGATTATTCAGATTTTTTGTTTTTAAGGTTTTGGTATGTCGTTTGGCCAAAGCAGCTTTGTGTTGATACAGTGAGGTGCTGGATCCATTCATGCTTTCAATCATGGCTGTAAAATCTATGAATTTTTTTCCCATCTGTCTGTCTATCAGGGATGAGACAAATCATACAAGCAACTCATCCAAATCAGCTGACTGTCATGACTTGTATGTTGTATTTGTATTGTATGTATGTTGTATTGTGCGGTATTGGCTTTTGGGCCATTTGTTACTAGTCAGAATCATTACAATGTAACACAAAGTAATGGATTAGCTAATAATATATATTTATGATCAGAAAACAACAAAGGTAGGACAAAATTCATAATGACTGCTTCATAATACAACCCTTACATTTGCTCTTCTTTGGCTCCTTCAGTGAGTTTTAAGTAAGTTAAGATAAGATAAGATAAGATATGCCTTTATTAGTCCCACAAGGGGAGATTCCAGGTTTATAGCAGCAAAAGTACAAAAGCACACAAGAGCAAAAGTGCAAAATCAAGATAAACACAAATCAAGAAAGCTATATATACTATTTACAGCTGTGCACATGCTGATCATGCTACAGGTTTATTGCATGGTTTATTGCACAGTTTATTGTATGGTTATTGCTCAGCATTTTTGGAACCTGACAGCTGCAGGAAGGAAAGACCTGCGATACCTGTCCTTCACACACTTGGGGTGTCTCATCCTGTCACTAATGGAGCTCCTTAGTGCAGTGAGTGTGTGTTGTAGGGGATGGGAGTCTTTATCCATCATGGAGGACAGCTTGGCTGTCATCCTCCTCTTCCCCATCTCCTCCACAGGTTCCAGAGGACATCCCAGGACAGAACTGGCCTTCTTAATCAGTTTGTCCAGCCTCTTCCTGTCAGCTGCTGTGATGCTGCTCCCCCAGCAGATCACACCGCAGAAGATGGCACAGGCCACAACAGAGTTATAAAAGGTCTTCAGGAGTTTCCCCCACACCCCAAAGGACCTCAGCCTCCTGAGCAGATAGAGTCTGTTCTGACCTTTTTTGTAAAGTGTAGTTGTGTTGTCAGTCCAGTCCAGTTTATGGTTCAGATGAACACCCAGGTACTTATTAAATGTCACCATCTCAATGTCCCTTCCCTGGAAGTTAACTGGTAATGGGGGGTGTGGGGGTGCTGACGAAAGTCCACAACCAGCTCCTTGGTCTTACTGGCATTAATCAGGAGGTGGTTTCACTGGCACCAGTCCACAAAGTCCTGGATAAATCCTCTGTACGACCCCATCTATGATGAGGCCAATGATGGCAGAGTCGTCAGAGAACTTCTGCAGGTGGCAGGTGTGGGACGGGTGGGAAAAGTCAGCAGTGTAGAGGGTGAAGAGGAACGACGCCAAGGGGTCTTCTACACTGCAAAGAACAGTCTCTGACACACAGTCCCAGGTCTTCACATACTGTGGGCAGTTGGTGAGGTAGTCCACAATCCAGTATGTGAGGTGATGGTCCACCTCTGAAAGCTCCAGCTTGTCCCTCAGGATGTCCGGTCTTATGGTGTTGAAAGCACTGCTCAGATCCAGGAAGAGGACCCACACAGAAGTCCCAGGTGACTCCAAGTGGGACAGAGCTTGATGGAGGAGGATGATGATGATGATGCTGTCCACTCAGCGATAGATAAATACTGTTGGATCTGCTTAGTGTTCACTTAGTGGTGCAAAGATTGTTTCATTTGTCTGTTGTTTTATGAAATTATTCATGACATATGCTTGTCTTGGACTGTTAGCTTGTTTTCAATATTTGTTCATTTCAGTACTTGTTTTAATTGTGTTCTGCTGTCTGACACTTGATTTTGTTGAGCTTTTCACTGATGTTCTTCTCTTTACATGGATGTATATTGTGTGTATATTGCTACAAGCATTGCATGGCATTACCATGGCAACACAGATGGAACAGCCCTCAGGGGGCAGCTGGGTATAAGAAGTAGAAGTTAAATGGAAAACAGACATATTGCAAACTAAAGAAGGTAAAAGCCTTTGTTTGCATTTTTGTAGTGCTTCATCAGCAAGTAAAACACCACCATATTTCCTCAGATAGAGGCTCAGGCCTTTAGTGCCCTCAGCTGCAGGATGTAACAGGCCTTTATGTGAAGAGGGCGTGTACAACAGACAGGGCTTAAGTTTTTATTTCCTCTGTTTAATCAGTAAAAATGGTTTTTAGTACAAAACCTATTTTTGATCCTCAACCATGGTCATGATAGTGCTTCACAGGAAAAATTACTGAGCAGTTTTTCCAGAGTCAAAAGTATTTTCCTCAAAAAGAGCAAATTTGGCTCCATATTGAGTTTGGAGAGCTCTACCCAAAGAGTAACTTTTACTCTTTTTAGAGGGGGAGCACGTGTTATTTGAGTAAAGTAAAATGTTCTTCAATTTGAGTACATTTTACTCAGGCAAATTTCCCTGTGTAGAAGTAATGTGCTTTTTACAAATGTAAAGTACAGCAAGTAGATTTCAGATAGAAACCATTTGTTGCTTAACAGAACTTGTCTGAATATTGTCTTCCTGCGATTACTATTACAAATGACAGTTTTGCAGTAAAGGTTTAAACACACACACCTGTAGTGACTAAAATCAGACAGTAACACTAAATATGTGTGGTCTAGATCATCCAAGTGTTGAAAATAGAAAAACATTATCACTGAATATATCAAATTAAACATTCAGAAGTGAACATTGTGCTTTAGTGACAGCACATTATGGCAAAGACCTTTAGAAGACAGATATATGAGAGCTACCAGAAGTTTATGTTTTATTTTTACAGTGTATTTGAGAGTCAGTCCCAACCTCGGCTATGACTTGTAATTGACTGGTATTTTACTTCAAGGAACAGTTAATGGGCCAATCACAGCCGTGCATGGCGTCGATCCATTCTAGCTTCAGCTGTCAAAAATAGGTTATGTACATTAAATATTTTAGAGAATGCAGCACCTAAGCAAAAATGTATGGCTTTAACTACAATCTGCATTACATCAGATCATCTAACCGTCTTTCAAAGCAGATGAAAACAGTTTCTGAAGCCGTGTGAACATGAGCCTTTGCTTTGTCATGAATTCATGTATGAATATTTCATAGTGCTGTGTTGAAATGGAATCCACCTCCAGGACATCTGGTCAGAACTGACAGGGTTGTCCAAGGTTTTAAAATCTTTCACTTTACTATAAACATATGAGTGATAAAATATTGATGGAAATGCACTGGGGCACCAAAGCGTGTAGGCCAAGCACCTGCTGTAGTGTATGACATCATCATCAAATCATGCATGAAGGCCGCTGGACATTAAAGTTTTTGTAAATGATGAATGAATCCAAGCAAACTGAAGCAGCTGTTGTCCATTAAATAACAAGCCTGTTTTATCACCTATTATAAACTTACTGGAAATAATGAGTTTGGGTGAGCTAAAATGAAGTAACTGGGTACAAATCATGGTGACACAGTTTTCTCTCAATGCTCTATGTGCCTGCTCACTTTACAGACCTCTGATCTCCTCTTTTCCTGTCCTTGTTCTCTGTATTCTCTTGTCTTTTGTTCCAGCGTAGCCTTATGAGTCATCTGAATCAGAAATTACCCCCACCCCCTACCTCTGCATTATTGATCAGAGCAATTGAAGCAAACTCTGGTTTGTGACAGTAGTGCCCACGGAGTGGTTTGAATCACACCCCCAGCCTCAGTTTCTCTTAGATAAGACCATTAAACTCAAAAAGGTGTCAGTGTACTCTGTGTACAGTATAATATTGTGTGTGTACGTGTGTAGAGTGTAGGTGTGTGGAAAGTACTCCTGACTGATCTACAACTCAACACTAGATTACCTTCAGGTCTGTTTCAAATGTTTTCTGAAGGGAAGAAAATCAATTTTATTGTGCTCGGCTGTAATTAAATAGTTGCGAGTGTTGTTTGCCAAAGAGCAGTTTTTTGCCGTGCTTCTGGGTATGGACATGTATTTTGTATGTCCTTTTTACAATTTCAACGGCTTTTTTGGTATCAGACATATACAAACACAGTAAACACCAGATAACATTTTATCATAATAAGTACTGCAATATGTCAGTTATAACCACAGGTAGTGTATTATATAATGTAGAATGTAATACATACATATATATATTAACTTACTGTCAACCTGAGTTAGCTGTAACCAAGGGCAAGGACCTCAACTCCAGAAAAAGTGAAATGCCACGTTTCCACTACATGGTACCAGCTCGACTCAACTTGGCCTTTTTGTGTTTCCATTACGTAAAAGAACCTGGAATCTGGTACCCGGTACTAGTTTTCTAGTACTTGTTTGCTTAATGGACACAGTCTCCAGGAATAGTACCTGGTACCTGAATCGAGTCGAGTCGAGCTGGTACCACGTAGTGGAAATGTGGCAAATGTGGATCTGCTGCTGAGATTGGTTTCAAAAAGCCTATTCATTTTACTGTAACCTTTACTACATGATTTGGCACTCCATCTTTAAGTTTATCTGCCATGTCAGGCTTTCATTGTCAGGTCATTATGACACTTTCCTTTTCTTCCAAATTGGAGTTAGAAAATGCATTTTGTCCTGACAGACAGTTTGACTGCAGTTTGGTTCTACTTATAAGACTGTACAACGGCTTTGTTATGCAGTGCTTAATGAAAATTATAGTCAGTGAGAAAACACTTAGCATTAGCTTACCCATGACCCCTTGTGCTCCTGTAGCTCTGTCTATTTTATCCAAATGTGGTCATTTCTGGCTCCACAAAGCAAACATGGTGATGGATTGCAGGTTATGGGCTTTAAATTAACCGACCAGAAACCAATGGGTATTGTCATGGTTCTACTGTCTGCTAATTATTCATAGTTGATGGTTGTAACATCATGTCTTGCAATAGTGTAAGTTAACCAGCAAGCTTTGATGATCTAAATGAAATATACAAGTGCTTCATATTGTTAAAAGCAACACAAGTAATGGAAAAAAACAAATTAAATTGATGCAGTTTTGATCATTAACAGAGTAACCAAAGTGTGTATCAAAACCTAGTGCAGATGGCTAAATCTAAAGTGAAGCTAATGACCGTAAAATAGCTAAAAGTATGAATAAACAGCTGAGCGAGCAGGGTAACACATAATAGCTGACAGACGATATAGTTAAAAGTCTATTTTAAATGGTCAAAATAGTGATGATGGGGGATGAACTGTTAAAACACTATGCTCTTGGCTTTAGTGGTTGAAACTTTCAGCATTTGCTACTCTGATGTAGTAAAGCGATAAAACCACAGTATGTCATTTCTGACACTCGAATTGTTTTTATGTTAGGTAATTAAATTATAATGAAATAGCTGCTAGTATTGTTAGCTAATGATGGCAATGAACCAGCTTATCTGACTGCACTTTGGGGTAGACTACAACATGTGATATGACTTATCTGAATATCACACCTGCAAGTCACAACCTAGATATCTGCACTGTCCATAAGCGGTCAGATTATAACAATAGATGAACCAAGGTGCTTGTAATGTGAACACACAGTCAGTGTGTCTGTAAGTGTGCCTTTAATTGCTGTAATTCTTCCTCATTACAAGCTGCACTGGAGGGATTCCTGCCAGTGTGGTAGGAGGTGGTTGGCTTCAGGAACAGTATGATCACAGATGCCTTGCGTGCTATGCTTGTTAATCATTACCAATCAAAAATATATTAGTCACGTGTACACACTCGACGGTGCATACGTGAGCGCATACACAGACATAAACAAATGTGTGAAGACCCATGACTGGAATTACAACATCTACATTATTTGGATCCTTTATTTCATTGAAGCACTCAAAGCCTCTTTTAATAGAATGCACTGTGTCAGAATGGTTCAGCTGTGATGACTCGTAAAATCAAATATTCTGTTTACCTCATCAGGGCTGGGATGTTATGAAGACGTCAAATAAAAAAAGGGCTGTGATGGTGTACGCAGGAGTGCAAATGAGGCAGTGGAATATTAATATTAATTTAATACATGTCAGAGTCAGTGGTGATATGTGAATAATGAGAAAAACAAAAGGGTAGGAAAAGTATGGAAAATTCAATTTAGAATCCAGACTGTATCAACTGTAGACTGAATAAATGAAGTGGATGTCACCCAGTGGTTATCTTGACGCAACCATTTAGTCTAAGAGAGACAATATTGAGAATTGACTGAAAACATGGACTGCTAACACTAACTGCAATGAACAAATTATTTCAGCTGCTTGATGAATATTAACACATGCGTTTGTGTTTGATAACAGTAATGCCAACTTACTGCAACTCATCAGCATGAGTTAATGCCAGAGGAAGGCCAGGCGCATTGCGGCGGATCCCTCTTGCCTGAGCAATAGACTGTTTGTACCGCTTTGGTCTGGGAAACGTTACAAAACCATAAAAACTAACACCACCAGACTCAGAAACAGCTTTTCCCCCAGAGCCGTGAAACCCATCTCTCCCCCTACAGTCACACATACACACATTCCCTCCCCCTGACACTTACCTACCCCTCCCCTACACCCATCGAACTGTGTCCTGCGCTGAGCTGCACTCTTCCATTTCTCTGGGACTGCGATACATTAGTACCTTATTGCACACAATTGCATCCAAACAGCACATACTGTTTGCACTGTTACTGCACTGGACAGTACAAACTGTATTTTACGTTTCTTCTATATACGTTGTACATAGTCTTGATACACCGATCCAGTGGTTCCCAGCCTTTTTTGGCTTGTGACCCAATTTTAACATCACAAATTTCTGGCGACCCCAGACATTCAAAACAGAGACAGTTTTTACTTAAATTAATTTGTTTTAGATCATGTAATAGTTTGCTATACTGTGTTGCAAATAAAGATTAGTTTTAGACAACATTTAGGCTATATAATGTATATAATGCACCTTTTTGGTGTCTGCTTCTCAGTTTCTCTTGGAGATCTTAGCGGAGCCAGGCAGGCAAAGAAATCTTTCCATTCTCTGTTCAATCTGGTTTTCTGACTGCGACTGTGTCCAGGCAGGTTGAAGCGAAGAAACGCACACGGTCACATGATCAGGTCAATCAAGATATGCCCTCTTGGATATTATATCCGGCATTTTATTTGAACTTGATTTTTATTAGGAAAAGCGTGTGGTGTTTTAATTATAATGAAATAGGTATTGACTCATTAAAAAATATTTTTATTAGCATTTAAAAAAAAAAAATTTATAAATTACTAGAAATTTCAGGCGACCCTATTTGAATTCCAGGTAACCCCACATGGGGTCGCGACCCCAAGGCTGAAAAACACTGCACTAATTCTTTAGTATCTCTCATATTGAGGTGCATATTCTTGATTGTTTTATTTTATTTTTCTCTTTCTATTGTATCTACACAAGAACTACCTCTAAGAAAAATTTTATGTGCACATAATGACAATAAACATTTTTGAATCTGGAATCTTAATGCTAACACTAACTAATGTAGATTATTTATGCAAACATTCAGGCATTTTTATAAAGTGCTAGCGCACTTCATGAGGTGCCAAAATTCTTCTTGTCAGTGCAGTGTAACTGCATTTGGACAAAAGTGCATTTTATTCAATAAACAGAAGCTCAGCAGTCTGTGAATGACCAATAAAATGCAAATACACAGTGGTGACTGACACCCTCAGTAAAACATCACTACAGACATATATAAAGTTAACCCTTGAGGTTAAGTGAGACTAAAACCACTGACTTACTTTTGGAGCCAGAAACATGAGTCAAAAGACTCTCATTGGCCTCATTTTCAGTCCTTGAAGTTGCTCCTTGTCTGGATCATAAACTGGATAAAAGAGGAGGATTGTACCATTGTTATAACATGCCTTTTTTTTTTTTTTTTCCATTTTAGTCGTTGCCATCCTGGGTTTCTAGTGGCAGAAATTATCTCAAATGGGTGGTTCCACATCTACTGTCTGTCCTCTCCACATGCTCTTTAGTGTGACATTTAGTGTAACTGGAATCATGAATAATAATGACATCAGCCTTGAATAGATGAGCCCACTGATATCTGTAGCTCTCTGCATTAAAACTGACTGTCCAGATTCATAGTTCAGTAAGGCTTTTTTATTATGTCCAAACCCAGACAAAAGCACTGATGAGGGGGAGTTGTCTTCAGAGCCTTCCCTTCAACCAAACCCCCCTTCATCTAGCGTCCACACAATTACACCTCCCCCTCCTCCTTTTTCTGTCTTCATTCCCTTTTCCCTACAGTACAGTTTCTCTTTCATCTTTCCTCCTTCTTCTCTCACCCACTGCCTTAATTCTGTTATCCTCCTCTTCTTCTAACACTTCTGCCCCTACTTCTAGGCTGCAGTCCTCCCCTCTTCATCCTGTACCCTCCTCGTCCTCCTCCTCCTCCCATCATCCCCCCCTCTCTTCCTCTCTGGGTGTCTGTGATGTACTGTACTGTTTCACCCCTCACCCACTCTTACTTTTCTCTCTGTCTCCTTTTCTTCCTTCTTCTTCCTCCATAGGGGGTTGAGGGCTGCCAGTCTATCTTGCTGCTCAGTGAACTTGCACACATACAGTAACATGAACACACACCTCCCCGGGGGGCTTTGGACATCAGTCTTTCCTGCTGTGGTACCGATCTGCTCACCAAGGTGAGGGGGCGTCTGTCTGTATTTCATCACTCTGCCCATTCATCTGAGAGGGTGAAATTATGGTTATCTGGCAACCCTAGGGTTTGAGTTTGGTCACCATTCTTTCTTTTAAGATAGAGCTGAGAGCCTTTTTATTTTAAAATACAATTTAGTGTGTAGGACATTTCAATCTGTGGCCAATCTTTTAATAAATGCTGAAACTTCTGCATGCTTTCAATACCATTTTGTCTCAAGCAGCCTGAGTGTATACCTCATTATCTTAAAACGCCCTCCTCTCACACCACATAATGTGCAGTCAGCAACCTCTCATTGGAAAGATGTCACTGTAGTTGTGAAGGCAGCCTTTAAGTATGTGTTTGAATCTTATTACCGACAGGTTTTGTCCTCATTGCGCTGTAAAAACACAAAGCGACACCAGCTCTGCAGGCAATGAAAAGACGCTCAAATCTTTGCAAAGCTCCTCTAGCTTCTATTTGCTAAAGTGCTCCCAATCACACACTCATTAGGGATGACTGATTGCCTCTTATTTATTGTCTCCAGGATAATAACTCTCAAATTATCAAGTATCCAAAATTGCGCTTAGATTCAATACTTAATTTATCCAGTCTTTCTCTCTGAACAATACAAAATCATCGCTTTTTTTTTTCATTCCCCCATTCGCTTCTAAAGTCAACAGTGTTTCTCTGGCCTTTACTTTCATTATTATCTTTTTGTTCAGGCACCACTTAGGACGCAGCTTGCTGATTATGGCCTCTCAGTTTCCATAGTGATGCTGAAAGGAATTATGGTCATAAATGTGGTAAAAGAGAGAAGAAAGCAACTATAGTACTTTAGTCCCACTCGGCCCTCTTCTTGTAAATGCTCACTTCAAACTCATCAATGCCACACTTAATCAAATTAGCTTGTGGACGCATTGTTCTTGAGACATGTGGTGGAAGTTTGCAGCACCTGGAAAGTTCACGGAGAGTGTGAATCGTATTTCTGATGATGAACCCAGAACAAAAAGCAGCGTCTGTCCTTTTGGGGCAGTGAGGATATCAATCATATTTCATACTATCACAGATGGCTGAGGACAAAGAGGATGTTGATGGATGTTTCCCAAATATGCTTGTCATTTCTAATCAAAAAGGACTATATTTAAACCCAAATGAACCGCCTAGCATGTTTTTTACACACACATATATGATGTAATAAAAGGCAATACCGGCTAACACTGTAAAAGTAATTCTGTCGTAAGCCCTGCAATGAACTTCTGTCAGATTTGGAAACAAATTCTATTTTCATCTTAACATCTCTAGATTAGTATTGTTGTACAGCTTATCAATTTTTGCACATTAATGGTGAACATGGAGATACAGTTTTTGCTTGAAATGTTGAATTCCCTTCTTTAATGACAGTTTTCTTTTAATGTGTATGGCAAATATCATATATGTACAGTCGCAGAAAAAATTATTAAACTATCAAAAGTCATCAAAAACAATGGTTAAGCAATCAAGTACTAATGCCAGTGTGTATCATGTGACTAAAACAGACAGAAAAGAAAACACGGAATGCCTAAAAGCACTGTTTTTGTCAGTGCAATGCCATAGATATGAATGTAAGAACTGAAGTGATTTTGGTTATTATCAAGAAAACATGGAAAATGGATAGATATCAGCTCTGAAATTAAACTCGTATGAGCTATTTTTGTTGTTATCATTATATTTGTCCAAACAAATGTACCTTTAATTGTACCAGGCATTAAAATCATCAAGAAATTGACGAAAACAAGGATGGTCTAATAATTTCTTCCACGACTGTATGTATGTATCAAGACACTAAAATGGAATAGGAGATTAACAGGTGAATTGGAGCAGGGTACACAGTGATGCAGATGCTGTACTGGTGTATCAGGGTGAAGACGGAGCTAGAACTGGAGGTGAAGATCCCAATTTAGCTCAGATTAATTATAGTAATTTAATGATTTAAGATCAGATTAAAACTGTTCGCCGTCCACATTGAGAGACATTAGTTGAGGTGGCTCAAGCATCTGGTTAAGAGGAGGTATTTCAGACATGCTCAAAACAGAAGAGACCCTGTAGCAGGATGTGACCCAGGACATGCTTGAGGGAGCATGTTTCTCAGGTGGCCTGAGTATCAGTGTTCCCCAGGGGAGCAAGAAGAGGTGGAGAGGGAAGCCTGGGCTTTTCTGTGTAGGCTGCTGCCCCTGTGACCCAGATCTGGACAAATGGTAGATAATGGATGGATGGATGGATGGATGGATGGATGTGACCTGAGGCTGTGTTCACACTTGGCAACAACATGCATTTTTTTGTGATTGATCAAAAATGGACAACTCAAAATTCAGATGTGAATTCACCCAAAATACATTGAGATCCAGTAGATCAGACCACATTTCCACAAACCACAGATACGTTTAATATCAACATTTATTGATACATGAGCTTATTTCAGTATTTTAGTGTTCTAACCAATTCACTCTACATTAGGCGGTCGACTGGGGAGGAAGATGATTATATAAATTCTATAAAGGCCAGAGTTCACATACTGAAATTTTTGATACACAATAAAAGGCCTTCGGTTACTCATACAATTCCCTCAAATAGCTAGAAGTACCATGAGCCGTTACAAGACTATACTATTCATATACACGTATCTTGACTTGATATGAATCATAAAGCTTTGGAAACTTTTATTAGTCTTAGAAATTAAAGATAACAGCTTTTCAGTTGCATTTATGACAAAAGTTCTGTTACTGTGGTTCAATAATTATTTCCAAAGCTTTATTTTTGACTCAGATACATATCAGTTGCATATGAGCTGGGTTGAGGCTGCATATGTCCATATTATTTTAGTAGTGTGTACTCAAATGTGCCACATTGAAGGACCACCTACTCAACTGATGTCCTCTTCGTAAGCAGAAGTACACACTCATTCAAGTGCCAATGACATCATGCAGAGATGCATTGTGTATGTGAGCATATTAAATATCTTTGGCGATTTGCCTCAAACACACAGAGAAATAGATCCAGTTTGTTGACTTTCTATTCATTTCACCTTCGTCTTTTTTTCATCTCTCGTAACAATAATGTATTCGGTCTTTACCATATGAATTCTACCGGGAGTGAACAGATGTACATAGAGCTTGTGATCTGCTAACCCCTTCCCTGTGAACAGATCACCCAAGATGCATACTGCAAAAAGATGCTTTAGCGACGTGAGGCAACCCACTCTCACTGTGGATATACACTACTTCTACCACTACCAATCCACTTTTCATCAGTACAAATATTCTGAAATTAGAACACTGCTGTATTAATCTATAAGGCACACAACAATCTACTTCCACCCTGCATACAGGCGCTGTTCTCAATCAGAGTGTCCCAGTACAACCTTAGGGGGACTTGCATTTTCAAGAAATCAAAGGCAAGGACCAACACAAAAGGCATATGCATATCTGTAATTGGAGTAAAATTATGGAATAACCTTGATAAAGAATTAAAAACATGCACACCAGTCACTACATTTAAAAGGATGCTTAAAACTAAGGTATTCAATAGATATAAAATATTAGGATAAAGCAAGCCAGTTAGGTTTTGCTCAGATTTATATTATTGTTTAAAACTGTGCTATCTTGCTATCTTGTTTTGTTTCTGCAAGTTTCCTTCTTTTAAATAGGATTAGGCAAATATAAACTGTTGCTTAACACCCATACTTAATATAGAAATCTAAATTTTATGTATGTATATAGTATGTTCTGTTAAATGGATGAATAACTTACTACTACTACCTATTTAAACACAACATAAACGCAATGATTCTTACTTTGTTATAATCTAATGCCGACATAAATCTGAATACTACATTCCACCTCTGTATTATAGACCCTTAAACTTACACTTTGGATCTTTAAAACTCAGCTGCATCTCTGACCGTCCACGTGAGTCAGACACTGTATTTCTGGTTCCTTCTTCATGTAAAGAGCATCGATGAGCACATGAGCAGCTGAGTCATAGGTCAACTCCAGTTTTGGGTATCAGTGCCGTACTGTTGTGAGCTTCTCAGGTTACTTATGCACACATAGTAGTCATGCTGCAGAGGAGTGTCCGGTTGCACAGAGATGATGTCACCACATCAGTGACAGGAAACACTTTTGTGAAGCTGAGAGCATGAGTGGAGAGTGGGTAGTTCGACTGGTATGTAATGCTGGTTTTACCTTGAGGCTGGTGGTTTGCTGAGGGTTACAGTCTCTGGGTGACTAATGGGGGGATTGGGGCGGAGGGTCTCTTTGTGACATATGGTGGTGGGGTGACCCCCTCAGAAGGACCTATTTGACCAGTGGCTCTCCCACTGAGAGCAAACCCTTTCTGTGTATATCCGTGTGTGTTTGGTTTGTGTGCTCATGCACCGTGAAAAATGCCCCATCTGCAATCCACACTTCTATTGTAGGGGCAAATAAAGGTCACATTGGGACTGCAGCCGTTTATGTGTTTTCTCTTTGTCCCTATTTTACAGGTAGCAGAGCTAAAGCAGTCACTTGCTCATCATTACAGCCCCTATAAATACACTTCATACTGTGAGCTCTACAAAAGTAGCCTTCAGCGAGCGTAAAAGCTGAACGATGACAGTGCAGAGTGATTCTGATGTCTATTTCTTTCTATTTTTCAGCACAGTGGAGCGAGAGAAACTGGGGGAAAAAGGTCTGGAAATGTCTATATTCTCCGCTTCCAGCATGACCAAAAAATCTGAGAGCATGGAAACGAGAGAGGTCAGCAGTAACAGAAATGATAGAACAAGGACAGACAAAACAAAGGGAGCGAATAAATGGAAAAACTGAGAGAGCATTTGTGCACCTGCTGTGTAGAGAGAATGAGCTGTGAGATTTAAATATGGCTTTGGAACCAGAGATGATTGGTCGTCCACAGAAGATACATGTCTGCCCCCTCAACCTGATCTCTTTTCTCTTTCAGACTATTTCTTTTTTGTCTTCTGTGCAACTGTATTTGTTTCTCTTTATGTGTCCATGTCATCGTCCTGCGATTGTTATGACATACAGCAGTCTGTGGGCCAGATGGACAAGCATCGCTCATCTCTCTTGTGTGTTTTGTGCGTCTGTTACCTCATGTGTAGGCGGAGAAGCATGTGTGCACTTTCATATCCATGTGCATATGTGTGAGCAATCATAATGTGCATATACGTGCATGTGTATTTTCCTGGGCTCACATTTATAACACAGTTGCATGTGTTTTTAATTATCTGTTTCAAATATGATAATCTGTCAAAAATAACAGTCACTGTATTTTAATACATTACGTATCATGCAAATTATAATACATTCTTTCAGCAACAGCCATTCAATATGTTTATATAATGTAATTTCCTCTCAATAAATTAATCCTCAGAGAATGAATTACACCTTGCAGTATTTGCCACCACAGTCTGTCCCATTTTAAGGATACACCCACAAACATGTATGTGCTATTGATACACTAATGCATTCACGGTTATAAGGTTTTGCACTTGGCTGCAATTTACCCATGTTGTGCATCAGCGTTTCTAGTGTGTCAGGCATGTATTGGAATTTCAGTGCACAGATTGGCCCATAATGAAAACTACATAAACTGCAAAAACCCTCAATTGCATGTCTTCAGTGAATAGAGACATGTACACACAGTGCTCTCCACAATCACAAACCAACTGTCATGCTTCTGTCGGATCTTACGTCTTTGACACAGTCTGTTGAAATGACCATCCTTCCAGTCGGAATCATCTCAGCTGTTAATGTAATTCAAGCAGGTATGAAAGGTGTTTGATTAATGTCCAACTCTTAAAATTATTTCAAAGGATTTGGCAGAAACATTAGTATTAATGCTCTGTTTGATGTTTGAACTGGCTGTGTCTGAACTCCTAAAGAGACTGGGTACATTTGTTCACAGTGGTAACTTCATGAACAGCTGTTACACCATGGGATCGCAGGATGATAAAGGAAGATGTTTAGAGGGTGCTCTGATCTCAATCAGCATTTTTTTATAATTAGCAGTAACTCCAAGAATACACAAATGCTGACCTGATCCTTCCAATATCTGACTGAAGTTTTCATGTTTTATGTGATTCAACAGTAATTCACTATCATTCCTATCTCACAAATTCAAAGATGTAGTTTGTATTAAGTTTCCTGCAGGTGTTCAATACGTAAGACAAACTCTGTGTGGTGACCTCTACTGCTCTTTTGTGAATTAGATAGTTTTTGCAGCAACACATATTTGCATAGGCAGGTGCCGTTTTTTCACACAATGTCAGTATTATTACCTAATTTACATCCATGCAAATTAAAGTGCCACCTTGTCGCTATGTGCTTGACAGCTTGGCAGCCCAGTTTTTGGTGAGTTCTACCCTTTGTGTGAGCTTTGTGAATTACGTGCTATGTGTTTGTTTCATTTGCACTGGTTTTGCACCCTCAAAAGCCCTTGAATCTTTTTGTGGCTCTGGCCCTAAATGTCATCGCTGGGTGCAGACTAGGGTGCTTGTATCTTATTCGATGTTGCTTTGATGTTAGTCTAAGAGTTTGGAGCATTCAAGACAAGCAATATATTTGAGGTACTGCTCTTGCAAACTGAACATTTTGTGCTGCTGCTGCTGCCCGCTTTTATTAAAGACATTCATACTGGGGAGAAGCAGGGTGGCTGTTACTATGCTACACTATTGTGCATAAAACTACTTGCACCATGTGCGGCATGAATAGTATCTGCTGGTGGGATGGTGGCAAAAGGCCAATTATTGACTGATTTCTCCTGACAACCTAAGTTTGTTTGGCTGCTTTTCCCTTGTATATCTCATCATAACTGCTTTAGAAGTGTTTGCTGCCCCCAGACTTCAAGAAACTGTGATGGAACAAGTGTGATTTTGAGCTTCAACCTGCAAATTAAGAATTATGATGCATTTTAATTTGGGGCCCCTCGAAGTAAACAGTCACTGTAATCTACTCACCAACTGAACTTCTGTGAAAAACTAAGATCTTCCTTAGAGAAATAGAAACTACCACTACCCAGAAAATTATAGTCAGTGAAGTTACAGTGATGATTTACTGCCACATACACCACTTTGACTAGAAACATTTTACATGTCTATTTTATAAGACAGGTGCTTGGAGAAGGACAAGTAGACCTTGTTGTTAGCATTTGTGATGGATGTTCTTAGTCTGACAGTCACCCCTGATTTGAGATTCCTGATTTTTGTCAAAGAATATTTGCCAGATGAAAGTCAAAGAAGTAAATCCATCCATCCATTTTCTGAGCCCGCTTTAGCCTCACTAGGGTCACGGGGGTCGCTGGAGCCTATCCCAGCCACTT
>JAPQRP010000003.1:20519055-20529895 GCA_037367295.1 Apogon hyalosoma
TTCAGGTGCTTGTGTAACAGTAATCTGAGAGAAAATGCAAGGCGAAACTACTGCGACGTCTCTATCAATACTGCTGCGTGCAACGTATCGTGTTCAGTGAGACTTCCTGAAATATTTTGAACAGTGAAGTGGGCAAAACTTGGGCTAGAACGACACATGTCTGCCATCTAGTGGTAAGGAGTATCATAGATATTTTGAGTCATGAAGTATAACAGTGAACTCTAAAAGACAACATACTCCGTCGCCGAAATGCAACGAGGGTGACGAAAGGGCTAATGGTGCCCATATAGAGGTGTATTAAATGAGGCAACAAATTTCAAGATCTACTCTTCATTTTGTAGTAATTTCCACAGATTTGTCTCATCATTAGTTATTTGTAATAATTTTGTTAAATTGTAAAGAGACTTTATGGACACGTGAGCAGTTACTATTAAATGTTAACTTTGTGTTTGTTTTGCAGCTCTTCAAGCAGCACAGCACAGATGTACATGAGTACAAAGTGAGGAATGGCCAGGAATAATGCACCAGACCTTAGTGTGAGTGTCTGACACGATACTAAAATACAATGTTTAATTAAAGTGAATTTTGTCATGTTTTGTCTATTGTTTAAAATATAAATATATAATAAATGTTCTAGTATAGAGTATCTTTATGGTGTCATCAGTGTGAAGATGTCACTTCTATAAATGGGTACAGAGTTTGACTTGCTGTTTTGTTGATTGTTGTCCTTTACAGGGGGTCCTGAAATCTCATCGATAAAATGCACCAATTGTCCATTTGTTTCTATTTTCACTGCTCCACTTTGTGTTCAATAAATATATCTGTCATGCCAAACATTTATGGATTTTGAGTAATAAGTGATTGTGATGCTGGCTACCAGAGATATTGCATATCACAAATAAATTATTTTCTTAGGAAAATGAGCCATAAAACTCACCTTTTCAAATTTGACGTGAAATTGTCTCCTTTTTCATCATCAGTTCAATAGTGTTCTACAAATGCTTTTTAGTTTTCCTCTGTTAACATGTCTGAGATAAGAAGCTTATGATGGTTTTGAAAAACATTATGTAATATTGCTGTTTATGTCATATAAACAGATAATCTGGTAACTGAAATTCTGAACAAATAACAGACCATATTTTGTAGTCCATTAGCTACATGAGACAACTGTTAAGGTTAGCGTTCAGCCACTGTATAGATAAGATTGCTGTCTGATACTGTGATGTGATATAGCTGGTGCCATGTAAACAACTTTGACATATCTCTCTTGCTGTAGTTTCACATGACTGTTTGAAACACACCTTTCCACTTTATCATGACAACTACATATGAGTAACATTATCAGATCAGTGTTAGCCTGATAAATACAAATGTAAGCTGTTTTTTGTCCATTTTAAATAGGTTCTCCTTTGAAACATGGTTTGATATCCATCCACATTTTCTCTGTTCATTTTATTTTTAATTAATAAACAGGGAAGGATTAAGCAATATCAATTTGTCCATTTTCTACATTTATACAACTTGAACACAGTTGAATGCCATTATTCTTTTCATTTTAAAGCACATTACATCTCTTATATGGTATAATTTATTGTTCAACACCAAAATAGTATTTCATGATTTTTAAGCGGTAAATTCATTTGCATGGTGCATCTGGGCAAAATTTTTATTTGAATGTTTTCACCTTCATTTTAAAACAATATTTAAGTAAATTCCTGAGCTTGAGTGTACATTTAATTTAACATTAAACTCTCACAAATTGTCTGGGTTAAGTTTTACCCAATTTGATGCCATATTTGACATTTTCAACATGAAATCTGAAGACTTTTCCTACAGTGACCCAAAATGCATGAAAAAATTGTAGTACATGTTTTTTGTCTTCCAAATAAAAGAGGCTTCTTGCTGCAGTTAGAGTTAAATAGCCTGGCCAAAAAAGGTAACTGCCTGGATTTAACTAAACCATTAGTTCAGCTCCTTCCATCAGTACTGCAGTGGTTAATGTTTCAACTGTAACAGGTTATTTAACGCTAACTGATGCAGTAAATAGCCTCTCATGTCTTCAATATCAAAAAGACTGGACAATGCCAGGATTCATCAGGGTCATCAGGCTTGTGACAGAATGGTTCAGGGAGAATGAGACATCTTTTTCATACATGAATTAGCCACCATGAAGTTCAGACTCAAATTTGGGCTGTGATGAAGACTTGATGCAGCACTCCAATTCTCCATCATCAAAAATCCAAAATTAATGCAACTATGGATGGGAAAAAAAATGATGAACCTTATTGTGACACTACATAATTATTATGTGACAAGAAAGATGTCACAGTGAATGTCTCGTGTAATCAAAACCAAAGGTGATGCAGTGAAATATTACATGTGTGACTTTTTTGGGAGGCCTGGCAGTGTGTGTGTGTGTGTGTGTGTGTGTGTGTGTGTGTGTGTGTGTGTGTGTATACACTACTGATCAAAATCTTAAGACCAGTTGAAAAACTGCAAGAATTCACATTTTTGCACTGTTGGATCTTAAGGTTCTAAGTAGAGCTTCAAAATGCAAAAAGAAGAAATAGGAGTGAGACAAAAAAAATTGGAGTAAGCAATTTATTGAAAACAACAATTAAACTGAAACAGGCTGTTCATCAGCTGATCAAAAGTTTAAGACCACATCCTTTAAAAGCCAAAATTTGTGCAAAAATGTGGATTCAGTGTAATTTTGTCAGGTATTCACATTGTCATGACCTGATGACAAAGGCAAAAAAGCTTTCTCTCTTTGAACATGGTCGGATTGTTGAGCTGCATAAGCAAGGCTTCTCGCAGCGTTCCATTGCTGCTGATGTTGGACGCAGTAAGACAAGTCATTTTGAATTCCTTAAAAGATCCCGAGGGTTATGAAATTATTCTTATGTTGTTTTATTGCACCCATTTTATGTACAGTACTTTGTGATTTTTATCTGTGAAAAGTGCTTTAGAAATAAATTTTACTTATTTACATACTTACATGGGACAATCCTTAACCCAAATTAAGGCCGTTACTGGTGCCAACTACAGCCCAAAAACCATCAGACGGCATCTGCCAGAGAAGGGCTTTAAGAACAAAAAATGTTTTGAAAGGCTTCATCTCCTTCAACACCACAACGCTGCCCATTTGGACTTTGCAAGAGAGCACCAAACATGGGACATTGAAAGGTGGAAGAAAGTTTTATTCTCTGAGAAAAAATGTAACCTTGACGGTTCTGATGGTTTCCAACATTACTTGCATGACAAAGAGAACCCACTTGATGTTTTCTCCATGGCATAATGGAGGGGGTGCCATCATGATCTGGGGTGCTTTTTCCTTCAGGGCAACGATGGAGCTTCAGGTTGTGCAGGGGCGTCAAACGGCGTCTGGCTGTGTGGAGATGTTGCAGGGGGCATCCTTTATGACTGAGGACCCTCATCTGAGTGGTAATGACAGGACAATGCTGTAGTTCACAATGCCCACCTAACAAAGGGCTTCTTCCAGTGGAATAACGTCACTCTTTTGGACCATCCTGCGTGTTCCCCCGGATCTAAATTCAACTGAGAACATTTGAGGATGGATGGCAAGGTAAGTAATCAAAAATATCAATTCCAAATAACTGTTACTGTGTCCAACCTCAGCAGTGATGACGACTTGTAAGGGGCCTTGCTTATGTAGCTCACCAATCCAACCACATTCAAAGACAGTAAGCTTTTTTACAGTAGGAGGTCATGACAGTGTGAATACCTGACAAAAAATGACAGTGAATCCACATTTTTGCACTAATTTTGGCTTTTAAAGGCTGTGGTCTTAAACTTTTGTTTGGCTGATGAACAGCCTATTTCAATTTAATTGTTTTCAATAAATTACTTACACAAAATCTTTTTTGTCTCACTGCTATTTCTTCTTGTTGCATTTTGAAACTCTACTTACGACCTTCTTAGGATTCGACAGTGCAAAATGTAAGTTCTATCAATTTTTCAACTGTCTTAAGATTTTGATCAGGAGTGTACATACATAGTGTACATGTATGTATGTATGTATGTATCGTGCATATATGTATGTGTATATACACGTGTGTTTTCAACAAATAAGGAATTTAAATATATGTCATATGGCAGCGTTGTGTTAGTTTAGTTCAGGGTTTTAGTTTAGGTTTTTGTTTTGTTACATCTCTTCCTGTTTTATTTTGGTGAAGGTGTTCGTCTTCCTGTTTTGTTTGCACTCTGTCTGCCTTGTCTTTGTCTCCCTTAATTCCCTCATTGCCAGCACCTGGTGTCCTCCTGTTGATTACCCACACCTGATTGTTGTCAGTGTCTTTCATGTTTCACCTGAGAAAAGACGTACTAGACCTCTTGATTCTTGTTCCGTGTTTCTCGTTCTTCAAAAATTCCCTTTGTGAGTGTAGTGCAGCTAGGCTGTTTCTTGTTTTTCTATTTCTGTTTTGTTAGCTTGAGCACTTTGCTTCCACTTTTAGTTATAATTCCTGAGTCCTGAGCTTGGCTCCCTCCCTTAGCTTGTAGTTTTTTGAGCACCTTTTCACTCCCTCCTTCAGTTCCTTTGTTTTGTGTTTTGGATTCTCTTGTGAACCTCAAACAACACAAAATCATTGAACCCAGTTTCTGCCTTACAATCTTGTGCATTTGAGTTCACACCAGAGTCTCGTACTGTAACAATATACATTATCTCAAGACCGTTTTACAGACTAATGCAGCGCTCACTCATAACTTCATACTTGGGAGAAGTTATTGTTTGTCTAAAGCAGAATCCAAAAGGATAACCACAAAATCCCCTGTGTATTGTAGTTAATCTGGTGGGAATTGTCCAAGTTTCTCATAATACAGTAAAGAACAATTTGTTGACCTTCTGTGCATGACATGAGTAAAAGGGTTGGGGAGGAGACAGGCTATGAAGGACAATCACTGCCTGTGAAGATGTCTGGACAAGTACCACTGTGCATAAGGTTGGATTTACATTAGATTAGGTGTCACCAACTCAGTTCCTCTAGAGCTACTATCCTGCATGTTTAGATGTATCTGTCTTACAACCAGGACTGCCCCTGGCTAAACTGGGGCTCCAAGCAGAATTTTATTTTGAGGACTAAGGTTGTTATTTTGACTAAAGCATGAGCCTCCTCTTGTTTTTATTTTTTATTTTTATTTTTTTCCTTTTGCTTGATCCAGATTCATACTGTCGTTTAGAAGCCATTTCTCCTCCAGCCAGCATCCAACAACCTGTCAGTGAATCTGACCGCTGATTGGTCAGATGCTGCATGTTGTCAATCATTGCAGCAACACATGGGGTGTCAGATTACTCGTCTCTCTTTTTTTCTCTCCTGCAGCTGCTTCAGGCTGACTTGAAACTCTACAGTACGTGCGAGGCATACCTCATGGCAGCATGCACATCCTTTGCAATGCATTTGCAGAGAATGCATCCCCTCACGGCTCGTGCAAAGGGGGGCCCCCCATGGATCATGGGGCCCTACGCATTGTGCGTGTTCTGCATGTAGGGAGGGGTGACGCTGCTTCCAACACACCTGATTGAAATGATAAGCCTATCATCAAGCTCTGCAGAAGCCTTATATTGACCCATCAGGTGTGCTGGAAGAGGGAAACATCTAAAACGTGCAGGATAGTAGCTGTCGAGGACCAGGGTTTGTGACCCCTGCAATAGATTAACATCCCAGCTTTAATTTGCAGGTGTACAGTTCACTCCTATCACTGATCTGTATTTTGTTTTCAATTCAATTTTATTTGTAGAGCCCTATATCACAACAAGGTTGCCTCACAGGGCTTCACAGAGTTAGTTGGATATAGTTGGTTTTACATATATTCACTCCAGCAACTGTTGGTAGTTGATCTAGAAGAACCCCACATAACGTTTCCTGAGTTGTAATCTGGTAGTACATTCAGACTGATTATCATTCCAACTCTTCAGCTTTGGCCACTACACAAAGGAACATGTGCAACACTGCACTGGACCACAAGGCTGATTGAGCACACTTGCAAGAGTAAACTAAAAATATAGTCTGTCCATTGTAGCGGTTTGGCCATTTAAATGTGTCCCATGTCACAGCATGATGATGTAGTGATGATCCTATTCTATAGAATTTCTAAAAGTGTTAACACAAACTGAGCAAAAGCAGCAACAATAGAGAAAAAGACAAGAAAAATGTAATTAAAAATAGCTTAAATAGCATATATATTATATAAAAAGTGCAATAAGTGAATCTTGGATTTTTGAAGACAGTAGGCACTTGTTCAGGAGCAGAGGAAGAGTAACTGGTGAAAATCATACGGTTAATACTAACCTAAAAAGTCTCCCCACACTGATTCCATCAGCTGTAGCTAAAGCAAACAAATAAATCAAACAGTACAGTGTAGTACCAGTCAACTTTTACAGAGTCCTCTGACAGTCATGTTAGTGTAGGTTTACACCTATAATCTGCTATTATTCAATTACCAGAAGCTCTGAAAGCCCACCTCAGTAACCACACTGGCTGTCAATCAAAAACCACCCAGCAGACACTGACAACACCCACCTGTCTTTCACAGTGACTACACCCTTATTTAAGCAAAATAGAGCGTAGGAGCCCCACTCCTTTTGGATTGTGTCCCATGGGACCTTAGAGGCTGTTTACATGTAGCCGGGTATTTCTGAAAACGGAGATTTCCACCTCTCCGTTAAAAAATAAGTAAATAAAAAAACTCATGCAGATGTGATTGTTTTTGGAAAACTCTGTTTATATGGCCCTGTATATCTATACCATCAAGAGCATGCCAGGCCTGTAGATGGCAGTGTGGATTATCGAGTACCATTAACCAATCAGAATCCTGAAAACAATCACAACTTCCACTATGAACTTATGGAGATATAGTTTTCCTGGTTCCGCGTCCGAGACGTGTAACCAGTACAACGTACATTTGAGCGCTGGCCCTTTAAATGAAAAGGAGCCACTTCACACCCCACCCCTCCATTTTTGTTGACTGTGTGCTCTGTCCCATTCAGCCACTTGTGTTTAATACAACCAACAACTGAACATTTTAGGTAATTGTCTCAAAGTTTGGACATATTTTCAGTATGGACTACAACTGCTGCTGCTGCTGACAAACAATTGTGGCATACTTGGAAAAATGTTTGTCAGAAGTCTTGACCTTATATGTGCAAAAGTCATAAAACGTAACAAATTAAGAAAGAATGGACTTTATGCACAGCCCCACTACTTCCTGAACTTCAGGTGGCTCCTTTATTTCCTGTCTTTCATTGTTGGACACACTAATTAATCCAGGTGTGCCTGCTACTTCTTGTTGTGACTACTAATTAGGCACACCTGGATTAATCAGTGTGTCCAAAAATGAAAGACAGGAAATACAGGAGCCACCTAAAGTTCAGGAAGTAGTGGGGCTGTGCATAGAGCCCATTGAAATGTGTTGTAGAAATCTACTCGATTTTTGCCGGAATGAATATAAAGATAGCTGTACAGCACCTGGAGGGTTCAAATTCAAACTTTTTGAACTATTAAGATCCCCAAATACACAAATAAAAGTACCAAAGACTAATAAAAGTGGGTTTAGCAAAATATGACCCCTTTAATACTTGTAACTTCACTTACCAGCTCCATCCTCTTCCTCTAAACTCAGTGGCGTAGTCCAGGGTATACATTGGTATACGATGTATACCTACTTATTTTTCAGTCAGCATTGCATATACCCACTTCTAAATCCCCCTGATGCTTATCATTCAGTAGTATCTGAGGGCCAAATTGCCCATTTTTCCCCCTTTGATGGTAAAGCCATGATCAGCCCCACTCTACCTCTAATTGGCTAGTACTCGGTGTTATCACTAATTAGATTGGTTAACTTTAGGCATGGGGACTGATGAGCCAACCAGAGGCAGAGTAGGGCGGGTCATTCCAAGAAAAATATTGCTAACTAGCGCTGACCACCTCTGTAACCTGATTGGACACCTCAGGTGCTAGTGCCACCCCAGCTGATTGACAGGTCACTGCACGTCTCATTGAAAAATGCGTGATTATTGGAAATGTGAACGAGAACGACACAACAAACATCTTTCAAGTGAGTGACACATATCGAGAGAACCTACTTTCATGGAAGACATAATTCTGAGGTAAGTTTTAAGGTGGTTTCCAAATGAGTCACTGTTTTAAACTACTGGCCATATGACTACATTTAGAGGAGAAGAGATTTTGTCACCATTAGTTGAACTGTGTGAGTAGACGAACGTTATGAAAGGCTAACGTCCTGTGTTTGCCTCATGTTGAATACATTTGACATTCATGCAGGCTGCTTGTGTGACCAGTAATACCTACAAACTGCTCCTTATCAAGTTATGATTAATTTATAATAGTTAGCAAATACTACTGATGGATTTTTGGGTAAACTAAATAGAGTAGTCTTACATGTCACTTTCTAAAACAGGGCTTTTTTCTGGACTACTTAAAAAAAGGCAAAAAAAAAATAGTATATCCACTTCCTAAGGGACCACTACACCACTGTCTAAACAGTATCATCACGTGAACTCGGTAGAATATTTCCTTCAAAAACTGTGATGTCCATCCGAGAATCTTTTTCATGTTTCCCTCTGGTTACATGCAAATGTGAAAATGGAGATTTGCCAAAATCTCCACTTTGGCTGGAATTTTTAGAAACCTTTTTCAGTGTGTGCCCATTGTTGTTGTGTAAACGACAGGCACAAACACAGTGAAAAGTCTCCGTTTTCAAAAATCCCCGGCCACGTGTAAACGGCCTCTTATTTTGGAAAAAATTGTATTACTGCCGATGGCAAGAGATGAGTAAGGTTGTTGATTATGCTTGAATTATGCCATCATTTACATATTAAAGGTAAGGTTGGAGATCCTGGAAAAACAGTCTGTGCAAGCTACATTTCGAAAAAACACAATTCAAAAAGCCAAACCCCTTACTTCAGACTTCCCCCCGAAGCCACGCCTCCAGAGTACCGGAACGCACAATGCTTGTTCATTGGTTTCCAACCAACTTATAATACTTATAAGGAGGGGTATGTATGGGGCAGTGTGGCATGGGCCGCGGAAGTGAAAGTGAAACTTAACACGCGTTACTAATTACTCTACGTCTCCCGCTCCTGAATCTTCGCAAACTTTCATTTGAGGGGCAGGACGTTTGTCCTAGCCGATAATATATTATACATACTGTATGTATAATAAGTCTAATGCGATGATGATGATGTTTTTGTATGAATTGTATGGTGTGGTGGCGCTGCACCACAGTAAAACCTTACCAGTGGAAATGTTGATTTCTCTATTATGTTTGTCGACAGAACAGCCTCAGAACCTAGCTGACTGTTACATTCCTTAGTGCTTTATGTTAGTGACACAACAGCTTGCCGGTGAACTTCACATCCTAATATAGCTAATATAGCTAGCCAAGCTCTGGCTCTGGCTTCATTTCCTGTACCAGTGCTCCAAGCCTTGAAAACACACAATTCATGCACAAATAGGGGTATGCTCACAGGTGGGAGGGACAAATGGCAGTTGAGTTTGATAGACATATCACCATTCAGTCATTTCGATGGGCTGGTTGGATGGTGTTTTTCAGTCCTGTCCATTCCACAGGTGACTAAAGTTTTTTTTTATTTTTGTGTTAGAGCATTTAATTAATCGGTTGCAATTGGGGTGTGAAGGGGATTTTTAGCAAAATAGTAAAAAATGCTCCAGGAAAACATCTTCTTCCCTACCTTTAACACAACATTTTTTTCTGTTTAGACAAGGAAGTTGCAGTTTGTTCAGACTGTGCATATACATAAAGATGACACAGCAGAAAATCGCAGAAGTGGTGTCATCATAAGTGTTTGTTCTGTCTGTTCAAAGTCTGAGGATGTTTCCACAGCTTTAATACGACCAGACTGCACTGGTGTTCACCTCTTTCAATACTGTTATGGCTGTGTTGATGTTTATCACATGTATTAGATATGACAGATGAGTCTGTCAAATAGTTTCAGACAAAACTAGATGTTGCTTTACTATCTTTACCACAAATTGTGACTTCCTTGACATGTATATTTTTTCTTTAAACTGATAAACATCATATATGTAAATGAAGACACAATTCAAACGGGAAAAAAACATGCCCTGGTTGTGTCCAGGGCGACACGGTGGTGCAGTGAATAGCACTCATGCCTCACAGCAAGAAGGTCCTGGGTTCAATTCCAACACCAGTCGATGGGGGTAGGACCTTTCTGTGTGGAGTTTGCATGTTCTCCCCGTGTCTGCATGGGTTCTCTCCGCACTGATAGGTTAATTGGTTAATCTAAATTGCCCATAGGTGTGAATGTTAGAGTGATTGTTTGTCTCTATATGGCAGCCCTGCGATGAGCTGGCGAAATGTCCAGGGTATACCCCGCCTTCGCCCATATGTAGCTGGGATTGGCTCGAAGTGACCCCAGTTCCCCAAGCGGGTTCAGAAAATGAATGAATGAATGGTTGTGTCCATGGACCACCGTTCACATTAAATACATTCAAATGATATGGTTTATGTCATCTGTTTTACATATATAAAGACAGGACTATGGCTCCAAATGGTTCCTTATATTGGACATTTCATATTGGGGTTAATGAGCATGCACTGGATATTTTTGGACTTGTTTCTCACATGTATGTCTGTTTTTAAGTGCGTCCTCTGTGTCTTTTTCAGTCAAAACCATCTACTGTCTCTTTTAACCAGTCCATGAGTTTTGTGTCTGTGGCATTAACATGCGCTCATACATCGGGCTCCGCTGAGACGTCATACACGCACATTGCGCAATGGAGGCCGTATGTGCCCCGCCCCCTCTGAGCCCCGCCCCCCT
>JAPQRP010000003.1:20568626-20589088 GCA_037367295.1 Apogon hyalosoma
TTGATTTCAGTGATCCACAGAGCCCTGAGACACAATACCATCCATGAGTTTAACTGAAAAACACAAAATTTAATCTTAATGACACTTAAATACAATTTGCATAATAATTTGGAACGCAGTGTAGATAACTGCCGATAAATCAAAGTAATAAATGAATAAACTGAGTTTATAGACAGGTATCATTATATATCCCATTACTGTATTTTTTAAAATTAAATTAAATTTTTTTTTTTTTTTTTGATAATCGTCTAAAATTCTTTTTTCTTTTTTTTTTTTTTTTTTGGTCATTCGTTCATTGTGTTCATAACTTTTGTACAGGACAGAGACCACAGGAACAGGACTAGTCCAGAAGCAGAAAAGCCGCCGATCAGGACCTGGTGGCATGAACCAGGACCCACAAGGGTCCAGGTCATATGTTCATTTGGATTTCATATTTTTTAATTTTGTCAGAGCTCAAGTACAATGTAATTTAATCTTCAACTTTCTTACTGACCCAGGACAGACCGGGTCAAAGCTGTGGAACCCCTGCAGTCAGACAGGTGACACATTTAATTGATTCATTTGGAAATTGCTGTTCATTTAATTGAGTATCTTTGTCATTTTTGTGTATTTTTGTTGATAATTTTCTCTATATTTTGGCTCATTTGTTCATTTTGTTAATAATTTTTGTTGCAGACCAGGTGAGAGATACCAGAGGGACAGGACCAGTCCAGATGCAGACCTGGTGTCAAAGGAATCATGTCCGGTCAGGACCTGATGACAGGGCTGGGGACCCACTACAGGTCCAGGTCACGTGTTCAGTTGGAGTTCATATTTTTTAATATTGTCAAAGTTCAAGTACAATGTGATTTAATCTCCAACTTTCTTGTTCTTTTTCTTTTCAGCACCTGTGACCTAGACCTGGATAAAGCAGAAGAAGATGGATGGAGGACAAGGAAATGCAATCATTTCTAAATGCAACTCAACGTGTTGGTCTTTGAAGATGCATTTTTCTGCATCTCTGATCAGGAATGTCCTCCACAGTTGTACATTTTGAACAAATGGTAAAGAGGAACGCTTGATGCACCTCTAGGCAGTAAAGAAAAATGGTAAAAGAGTTGTTCTTTGGTGAGGGGACTGTCAATACACAAAAAAATGCAAATAACAAGGCATTCTCCTATAATTTTAAAATGCCTTTATTAATTTTGGCATGTCTTAATGGACTTCACTGAACCCCATTGTGTTTCAGTCTGCTGGCCTTCATCAGGGGGACAAACAAGATTCAAATATACCATGTGAGCATGTACTAGTATTCCATCAATAGGGCTTCTCCACCTGTCAAAGGAAGTGTGGTAACAGGGTTTCTGTGGGTCATTAAAAAGCATTAAAAGTCATTGAATAGATTTTGTGAAAATTAAGGTCGTAAATGGCATTAAAAAGCATTCAATTCTGTCCAGAGGCATTAGAAAATTAAATACACTTGATGGAAAAAAAGCATTGTTATTCACGATTTATTTTAATTATATAGACATTTAATAATTTTGATCGGAAGTATAGTGTGATGATTGACAGACGGAGCCCTTTAAGTGGCTTTTGTTTTTGGCTGATACACGAAGTCACAACACTGGAGGCTTGGAAAGCAGCAGAAGTGATTGGAGGAGGAACTATTCAGAAGCTGGTTAAAGCCTGTCGACGATAAAGTGTCATGAAACTATATGTAAAACTGTATCTGCAGTTGGACATGGGTATTAAATTTGTTTAAAGTGGTATTAAAAAGCATTAAATTAGATTTGCTGATACCTGCAGAAACCCTGTTGTAAGTCATAGCATTGTTTTGACAAAATAACCAGCTATGAGTTTTTGTTTGAAGATAAAAACTGGATGATGCCATGGTACAGATGTGTGTAAACAATGAGCTTTGTACTTGAAACATAGTGTTGTGGTTTTGGTAGCGAAGAGTGCTCTGATACATTGACTACCCCCTGCTGTTGAGAGGTTGGAATATCAATAGTACATTTATTTTGATGCATAAAGGCAACTTTTTGGTATTATAGATTTAATGATTTTTTTTTAAAACTTTTTATTGCATATGTCTCAGTAAAATACATATGTTCATTCACCTTAAATTGGAAATTCAACCCAATTTGTGATAGACAAGTTTTATAGAATTGTATTTCCACTTATACCAGAGAAAAGGATATGTTACAGTGGATTATAAAAAAAAAAAAAAAAAAAAGCACTGCTGGAAAATCACACTAGTTTGTTTTTTTTGCCATTTCTCTGATGATTACTGTTCTGAAATAACAAATTTGGGAAATAAAAGGAAAGGTATGATTTTATTTGCTAATTCATTTATTTATTCATATTTGCCTCTACAGTTATTTAAGTCTCCTTTTTTGTTTCATCCTCAACATCTGGCAGCTAACACCACTCAGGTGTCCTTGACTTGTCTATGAAGATACATGTTGGAAACTGTGGCAAAGACTGTATGAGTCAGTTATAAATTAATAAAGAGAAAGAAATAAAAACCTGCCTCTTTTAATAAGTTGCAAGTAGTTTGAGTTACCATCCCTGGAGCAGGGGTCATCAACTTTTACATTAAAAAACTTAAGCTGAATGAATGAATGAATGAATGAATGAATGAATGAATGAATAACTCACTCCCTCAATGTTTTGTAAGGGAGAACAAAATCTACTGCCACATGTTAGCTTACATTACAACAACATTTCTATGAACAAGTCCAAATTGAGTTTGTGTTTGGCAAAAAAAGGCGCAGGACTTTAATTTAGCATACCATAGTCATTTTGGTTGATGAAAAGTATAAAAAAAAAAACATACCAAAGGCTGCACATTTGTATATGGACAATATAAGACTAGCTTTAGGCCTCTAAATAACGATGACAGCAAAATATTTAAAATAGCCGCTACTCATATCAACACGTTCCTTAAGTTTCTCTAACACAGCCACAGTAAGCCCCTGAAGAGCAGAACCTGATCTAATGTGCTGCTCTAGTTGAATTTCTTCCAGTCTGGAATCATTGGTAATTTGCAAAGATACAGTGTCATTTCCCCAACACTGACTCTGTTTGCCTCTTCCAATCAGCGTCAGTATTGCCATCTGCAGGCTGCAGGCACAAGTAACTTTTCATTGTGACTGGTAGGTGGCAGCAAATACCAACCTCTGACAACATGTGCATGTCACCCGGGGTCTGATTTCCCATTTCTGTTTATGTTGGTAATTATAGAGTCATTAAACCATGAGCATCCTCCTCAGCTGTGGAGACACACTATTAGCTGTAGATCAATAGTATCGTCTGAGTGTGTGCACGTGCATGTGTGTGTTTGTGTGTTTGCATATGGATGAACTCAGTGAGAACAAGGGTTAGAGGGAAAAAAATATAGGAGGTTGACTGCAAGTAATGGACCATAATTAGGGGGTGAATGTTTACACACACACACACACAGCCACACACACACATACACACACACAAAGTCACACTAGACTTGCACATAGCCTGAGGTAATTTGGCGGCACTAAATGAGATTATCAGTAGCGAGGTGATTAATGAGCATCCCTACTGCAGAGTCTTATAATCAACAGTCACTGCTCTGCTGTGATACACACTAGCTGGAGCTCTGCTCAGATACATGATACCCAGCACCTGCTGCTAACATCAGCTTCTCCCCACCGCAGCTCCACATCACAATGCATGAACCCACGAACAATCAAGTAAAATATGAAATGATCACTAGGGTGCCGGAGCAACTTTTAATTATAAGACTGGATGGGGGATTTTAATTCAAATCATCTTTTTCATGCGCAGTGAGATCCTTAGGTAGAAAAATACTTGATGTAAGATGTGTTGCAAGTAAAAAGTATAAAAATACAAGTAGGTCATGGACAGAAAAATCACATCTGCAATTCAATTCAGTTCAGTTCAACTGAAGTAAGTTCAGATCAAGATAGTACAATGCATGCATGTGCTGTTATTATAAGTTATAGTTATTTTTAAAATGTAGAGTTTATTCTTTTTGTGTGAGCTTTGTATTTCTGTAAAAGAAGCTCATTGTACCTACTTTTAGGTTTTGTTATTTCATTACAACACCTAATCCTATGTGTAATATGATATGCTAATATATATAGCAAAGGTGTAGTAAATACAGTGAAGTAAACAATATAGAATTTCCTTCAAAAATAAGGTGGTGTGGTTAATAATACTGATAGCTTCTACATCATCATACACTGTGTCAAAATATGCTGAGCAAAACATCTTGTAAAATTTACTTTTTATCTGATTCAAATAAAATATATATTTTTTTCAGTTTCTCAGTTGCAACAGAAATTAAAACATCCCAGATGAAGTGTTTATCTTCTGCAGTGAAGCCAAAGAAAAAACAAACACCAGAGAAGAAGTGTAATGATAAGATACATCTTGTTTAATCTCATTATTGTGTCATAATTAAATTTCTGCCACGACACAATGATACTGATGCGTCTAACAGAAAAATATGCTGCACATACGCCTATAAAGTAAGCCATTTTAAGGCACCACCTCATTCACATTAACTCAACAACCGTCTATTTTACTCTCACCACCCACTCAGCAGTGGACAGAAGTGTTTCACCATCTCTGTGTGCAGACACCTAGATCAGATAATGCTCTCTAAGTCTCTATAGTGAAGTGTTTGAAGTAGCTCCAGCCCTCCCCCAGCCTTCGCCTCTTGTTCTGCGAGAGCCGAGCAGTGTGTGTGGGGTGACAGGGTCAGGGTGACTGGGTCCCCTCCATCTCCATATAGGCTGTAGGCTACAGCTGCTCCTATGAGATTGGTACCTCAAACACACAGGCTAAGCCTTAGATGTCACCGCATGTATGTGTATATGTGTGTGTGGGTGTGTGTGTGTGCACTTTATGTGTGTGTGTGTGATAAGAGGCCAGAGGATAGAGACATCTTTATGGTGTAGGAGTGTGAGGATTATCCCATCAGCACTGTATTAAATACAAAGATGGGGAAGGTAGGCCAGTTAACCAGGTGCTGCATCACCCACCCTGACTACGACCTTTGACCTTTACTACAGCAGCCCTGAAGCTCCACTTTTTAAAATTCTCACGCCATATGGTATCAGTGCTATACCACACCTCAGTTTTAATGTAGGAACTTTCTAATAAGAGGATTATGTAACTAAATCAATGACTTATTAAAGCTTTGTTGCCATTTGAGCTTCATAAAGAGAATTTTAGTAGCTTTACTTTTATGAATGACCTTTTAACTTGTGTCGTATGTTTTGTTTTATTTCATACATTAGCTCCAACTTTAGCAGCAGCTAATGATGATTAGGGACCAACTAATATGGTTCTTCTTATACCGGATATTAGTAGTAGAGGAGACAGACAATGATAAACATTTGCAATAAGAATGGCTGAAATTTTTAGAATAAACTTCCATTTAATCTTGTCGTAATGCCTTTAAGCTGTGACTGTAAAATCACATTAAAAAGTACATTCAGTTCAATAAAATTTCAGTTACAGCTATGACATTGAACTGAAGGGATTATTAGTAATAATAATTATGATAATACATTTTATTTGTAAAGTGCTTTTCAAGATACTCAAAGACACTTTACTCAAGTTAAAACAAGTACAAAGAAGAATGTGCAACATTTACAGGAGTATAGAACATAGATTATATAATACAGAAATAACAGCATCATCAAATCATCATACCAGAAGCACTCAAAAAACATTATAATGTGTATATTAGATCTTTTTTTTTTTACTCATTTCAGCATCAATAGGCTACAACTTGTGATGTTTCACCAATCAGATACAAGCAGAGAGATGCATCACTGCACATTTTTCAATTTATTTATTCTATAAAATGCAGATTTAAAAAAAAACCCAACAAAACAATACTGATACAGATGTGAAAACATGAATACTGGATTTGATAATCAGTCTCTCCCTAGTGAGGATAAAGATAATCAAATACAGAATACGAGAATAACCACTGATGTATGAACCATTATTACCATTTATACAACTAACAGCTTTCTTTTTTTTTTTCAAACACCCCTTAAAAGAAATTGGCACATATTGGTTTATGTGATCAGTTCATAGTCTAAATATAAAGATGAGCAATTGATTAATTAATTGCTGGCAAAAACTCACATACAGTAAATCATGGTGGGATTATGCTCTGAAGTGAGGCTGCCAGAAGATGATCACAGATTCATTTTATGAGTTTTTAATTAAGTCACCAGCCTTTATTCACTGTTTTTTAATTTACACGTGAGTAAACTACAGTGCTATATAAAATCCCGTTGTACTCTGAAAGTGAAATTACTTAAAAAAAAAAAACAAAAAAAAAAACAAACAAAGCAAAATTCATGTGGTGATATTTTGCTGCTCTCAAAGACATTTCAGTGTGTGTCTGCATTGTAGTGTGTGTTGTTACAGTTTCCAGGCTGTGTTAGCCTACAGCAGTGATCCCGGCTACAGAGGACATATGTGTGTTCAACGCACTTATCATCCAAACTCTCGCCACACGACTAATATTGACCCTGACTTCATCACTATTCATCTGCTGATGCCTCGCCGTCGCCAGGCTTGATTGTTTATCATCCTAAATAAACATGTGGTGTTAAACAAAAGAATGCAAATGGTTGGAATATGAGGCGCTGTCTCAATGTGTTCTGAATCAGTAACATGTGAGAGCTGATGACTGCTGTCCGCACAGGAAATCTGCTGATGCCGGTGTCTCCTGAAATGTGCTCAATATGCTTCTTTTAAATCACAAGTGACAATTTAATGACACAGCACATCGGTGGTATCGTCGCTGCACAAATATTTGCATCTGATTGTGCTTTTGGGTTTTGATTGTTTGATCCCACGGTGAAAGTCAGATGATAAAACGCTGGGATAATGCAGTTCTATGCAGGTATTTCTAGACAGTGTGGCGTTCTGGTGGCCTTCTCCCCCTCCTCCTGCCATCGTGAAGACTGCCATTTAAAGCGGTTGAATAATTGAGGAGTAACATTTGCGTCAGACGCCCTGGGTGTGAGTGAGAGGCTGAGACACTTCTTAGGAAGAGCTCACATTCACACCTGCTGGAGTGACTGCAGCCATTATTAGAGACGTTATTACTACTGTCATTACACCCTCATACGTACAGTTAATGTCATCGTAAAACAGTCTCAAAAAATTACGCAAAAACAGATAACAATTATGTTTCGAGTGATCCGTTTTATCACAACCATTATCCAACAGCAGGGGTTTGTTTTAGTTGTCAATTACTCAAAACAAATCCAGCAGATCCAGTAAATTAAAAAATCTAAACCAGCACCGTCGACACTTCGCAGTTCTCCAACTCTGTCTTTTAAAATGTGTCAATGAAGGAATATTTTCATCATCATCATCATTTTTAAAGAAAACAATTTTACATAAAAGTGAAGCTTGGTGTTTTTTAACAAATGCTCAACACACACACACACACACACACACACGCACACACACACACACACACACACACAGAAATGCTGCATTTATGGTCAAACTATTTTACCTGTGACATGATGGGGCTGGTGAGTATTTAAAGTAGCATGATCATGTATGTGGGGCTGTATAAAATAAACCTATTACTTAATGCAACAGAGAAACTCATTGATATACGGTATATGTTCATAATAGTGTTTAGACAGCAACAGAGATTTATGGTGTAGATTTATATATATGAGACGTATAGAGAGTACAGCATTTAGGACATATTGGTATTTGTAATTGAACAAAAGTGGAATGAAAGGTCATCTCTGAAAAAAAAAAAGTCACAAAAACTAATTATGGACATGTAAATGTAATATGCTTTTCAAAAACCCTACAGTTTACTGTCATACCCTAAAGTGCAAACACATGAGCTCTACTATCTACTGATCTGCCAAAGTAAGCTCATCATTATTTGTATAAATGTTTTAACACTGAAGTTAAAGTGTCAAACATATACATATAATCTATTACCAACTATCAGCATTAGCCATTTAACTCTTCACTCATATATGTAGCTTGATCTATTTTATTGTTTCTCTTAGCCCACATTTTCATTAATCTTAATACTTTTTAGCCTTTAAATATCAGCTACTTTGAGTTAGCTATGAAACACTTGGAGCTAAAACTAAAGTGCACAAGTATTCCTTAATAAACTTCTGATATGGTTCTGAAAACTTATTTGTGTGATATGTATAGGTACTTATTTTAACTTGAATTATAACATTTGCCATAAACCCAGCTAAGAACACATAAAACACTAAAAATGTCTGGAAAAAACTAAAGTTAAAGCTAATACATACATACATAGTTAGCATAGCATTTAGTCTAGGGTAGCTTGTAGTAAGTAGAGACTACACTACCAGAAATATCATGGGGTACTTACTGGACTAAACATATTTATTTTAAATACATTTTTCCAAATCCTGAAATATCTGTCACATTTGTTATCAGTTCTACCACTAAAAACTTGAATTACAATGTAGCCTACATCTAAAGGTAGGCCTAATACTTGAAGAAAGTAGGAATTAATAGTTGGTTTTGGACTTCTCATGAACTGAGCTAACAATAAAAATAATTCAGAAAACCAGCTGCTTCATGTTTTAAGCTACATGTCCCAATTTACACAGATTCAATCAACAAATATCCCCAAGTTTTGTTGTTTTTGGGTCTCTACTCACTGCGAGATTACAAATTCTGCAACAGCACCATATCCCAATTGTTTAATTAATTGTGCTCATTTCTAACTTTGTTCACCTCTTGTCTGTTTTGTTCCTTTGTGCCATTTTAAAAACTACTGATGTGAATTGAGCCTGAGCTCAAAAAGCTTTTTTGTTCATTAGTCACTCAATATGTGCCACCATTTTGTGTTTCTCTTGTAATAGTTCATAACCTGACCCCTGAACCTGAGCGTCGCGGAGGTAACCGAGGCCAACTCCAGGTTTAATCCCCAAAATGGCTGCTTCACCCAGCTGTTTATCCACTGACCTTTTATTAAGAGAGGGTCTCTAACCTGAATGAATACTGTTTCACTGGCAAACACAGGCAGAGCCAATTAATCACAGCCTTGTGTGCGTGTGTGTGTGTGTGTGTGTGTGTGTGTGTGTGTGTGTGTGTGTGTGTGTGCATGTGAATGTGTGTCAGATTTCAGGCCGCACACCTCACCAATGTGTTTTCACACTCTGCAGTGTTTCTTTAACCTCTCCTGGACTTCTGCAGGCTTCACCAGGAAAGGAATCACAACAGACTTAGGTTACACATGTCCGACAGGGTGTGTATCTGTATGTGCGTGTGTGTGTGAGTGTGTGTACGCCTGCATGCCTGTGGGTGTGTGTCCACTGCAAGACCTTCAATTTTAACAAGGATTAGCTCTATATTTTCCTTTCATCAGTTTTCCAACGGATCCCCAAATATGTCCGAAATCAAATTGGGACAAGCGGCGCCCTGTGCGGATGTTTGGCCGGTAGAGCCCCTTCTACCTTGGGTGGGTTTGGGGCTGTTGAACCTTCACTCAACATGGGACAACACCCCCCAACACACACACCCAAACCTCCTCTTAAGTCATTACAATAATCCCCCTCAGTCTGGATGTTGGAGCAGAGCACAAACTCTCCGAACTTTCACTTAAACCAGTCTGCAGCTCAAACAAGAGGCCCACAGCAGACAGAAGACCACCACTGGTGATGTAGAAAGAAAAAAAAAAAACAAACAAAAAAAACACATGGGCATGTGCGCAAGTTTGCACAAACACTGACATGGGCGGGAGAGTAGGTGCTGCCTCAGTTATTCTTCATGAAATATACAGTTCAAAGCATCAGCGAAAGCTAAAGCTGAACAGTGAGCGTGCATAATAGCATTACCATACTGTGTCACACAAATGTATATTCACAATGCACACGCACACACAAGCTCAGAGATGTGGGGCAATATAAACAGCTCTTTATATCTCTCCCATTCAAATCGATTTGTTTACGGTCGGCTGCCAAAGGGACCAAATCTAACTGTTTCCCCTTGAATACATTAGACGGCGAGTGAGGTTGGGAAGTGATAATGACTTCCCCTGCTGCTCTCCCTCTCTTCTCCTCGTCCTCTCCTCAACCCCCCCCTCCCCCTGTCCCTTCATCTCCACTCTTCTGCATCTGTGTCTCAGATGGGGATTTTGACTTGTACTCGTCTGATTGAAGCCGGACGGACTCCATCTTCCCTCCCTCTCGCTCTTCTTTCTGTCTCTTGGTCCCAGGCACAGAACTGCTAAGTAGTCAAAGCGCTGCTGCCATCACCGTTTCTCTCACAGCCCTCTGAAGGAAACGGCCTTTATACTCATGGACAGAACAGGATGGAAATTGTGGACAAATAAATTTATAGAAAAACTACTTTCAGGCCAGTAACATGTCCAGGTTACACTTTTCCCCCTGTGTGTTTTAAAACACACTGCACAGGTAGCTGAAAGACATAAACCACTGAATAAATTAAAGCACTTCAGGTAAAGTGTAGAAGTATTTGATTTTGAGGACTGTGGATCACAGTTTGGTGGGTTTTTTTTGGTTTTTTTGGTTTTTTTTAGTCAAATTTTCCTCTTTTTAGAACTTTTGAGGATAAAATGTCACTTCAATAATGAAGACCACCCCTTTACTTACCCACATAAACTAAATGTTTTTCAGTTTGTCAGTTATGTATCTGTTTTCATATATACTGACTATTATCATTAAGCTATTTGATCTGTTTAAACTTCAGGTTATAAATACTTGGTGTTAACTAATCTATCAATTTTACCTTTTTCAACCCTCAATCTGCTCAGTCTCTAACTTTTATTGATGTCTATTGTATACACGTATACACTTAAAAAAACAAAATAAAACAAAAAAAAAACATTTGGATACTTTTCAACTTCTCAGCGTGCTAGCTAAATTTTATCTTTGGCAATCGTTAGATTTAGATAACTAACACACTGCTGCTTGCTAACTAATATTTATTATTTAATCTTAGCTTGCGTCCTGTGATGAACTGGCAAAATGTCCAGGGTGTACCCCGCCTTCACCCGTATGTAGCTGGGATAGGCTCCGAGCAACTCCCGTGACCCTAGTGAGGATAAAGCGGGTTCAGAAAATGAATGAATGAATGAATAATCTTAGCTGGCTATATGAAACACTTTTAAATTTGCATAACTTTTTCAACCTCTGTGCATGCTAGCTAATGACTATTTTTTAGTTTGACACATAAAACACTAGGCCATCTTTAAATTTATACAATAAACTCACCTTCTCTGCTTGCTAGCTAACTGGCAAATCTCATTTCATTTTCACTTTAATTTTCACATTTAAAACAGTTATAAATCAACTTTTGTCCTTGAATGCTATCTTTCATATTTATTTATGAAATGTTCTGCCATCTTTAGATTAGAAACAACTCACATTCTCTGCCTGCTAACTAGCATCATCATTTCATTTTTACTTCTAATGTGAAACAATATCATTACTATTGCATCCTTCATCTAACTAACTTTTGATTTATTTCTCCTTTATTTTCGTACTAACTTATGAAACTCTCATCCACCATTAGATTTAGATAAGCAAATAACCTTCGCTGCTTGCTAGCTAATTAGCTTTTATCTTTTACTTGTAGCATAAGCAACTCTTTAAGGGCATTGAGATAACTTCAGTTCTCTGCTTCCAAAGTAAGTGGTTTATTCTCTTAGCTGCAGCATTTGATTTGAAAGGTTTTCAACAGACTGGTGTAAATGGTGAGATTGCTACTCTTTGTACAGTTAGCCTACTGAATATTAGCAGGACATCACTTTCGTCTCCTGTTGTTTATATTTTTCTTAACAAATGCTTGTGGATGTATGATTCTTTTTCTCCTTTACAACTATGACCACTGGCAACTGCAGAAGTAAAAACCCTCGGGCACACTTTTTTAGTCATTTATCATTTTTTCTAAAGAACAAAGAAGAGGTTTGCAAATAAAACCCCCACAAAAAAACAGTCAAAAAGAGCAAAACAAAACAGAATTTGTAGATGCATACTGACAGACTTTTATATGTATATGCAGTTGTAATATCCATTCACTCTCTATGTGCATTGTATAATGTAAGATGAGGGAGATTCCACTGACTACCAAGATGACACAATGAGTCACGAGAATACACACACACACACAGAAAAATTCAAACATTCTTGTTGCATCTTGAGCTATTTAATAAAAGTATCCCACCTATTGATTATCTCTTGACTCTGTCTTATGGCAAGCAGTATTTCAAAGGATGTAGTCTTTATTAAAGAATCAGACCCCTCCGTAAAGGAAGGAATAATGTTGGCATTGAAACATTTCTCATGCAGTTTTAAATGGTACATTTTTCAGATATCAGTTATAGACTGATGATTTTTTATTTGGCACAAAGTATGTGGACGGGTGTCTTTGCTTTTTGATGCCTTTGTGCACAGGTAAAAATGGTACGATAAGGTCATCATGAAGCAGAACTAAACATTTATATCTCTGAAATTTCAGAGAACCAGAATCTGAGAGCAAGCAGCAGAGAAAAAGAGAGAGAGTGAGTGAGAGATTGAAAGAGACAGAGAGGACTTATTGTACCAGTGTTAGCAGATGTACAGCAGTGGGATGTGTGACCAAAGCTCTGTCAAGCCTGCGGGTATCAACACAATGGGGACAGACTGTCATCCCCCCTGGCTATTAATATTACATTACTGTCACTTCAGACCAATCTCTCAGTTAAAGAGTCCTGTGTGCGTGTGCAGGCCGGTGTGTGTGAATGTGTGGAGGCTGTACAGTGCGTGCAAATAGAAAAATAGAGTCAAATTTGCAGCTAAAGCCAGAATAGTCTTTGATCCATTATGCAGAGAGGCAGGAGCTGGGCTTCCATAAATGAGTGTTGAATTATGTAAAGCAGTGTGTGCATGAGAGAAGAGACCTTTATGAAGAGGTGACTATCGGAGGTAGAGATCAGGTAGGACATGATGGTGATGATGACATGCATTGGCCGGTGAGGTCATGTCTGGCTCAGAGGAAAGCCTGAAAAGCTCAAACGGCAGAAAGCATCATCTGGGCAACATGTGGATCTGGTTTAATGCTGGATTACAGCCTGTGGCAGCGCTTATACACACTGTTTGTGTTTCTCAGTCTTCTTTGTTCTGATGTGGAGTCGACAGCTTGTATGATTTTCCTGCATTTCTGGTACTTTATTGCAATAAAGGTTTAAGCAGCGTTAAAAGCTAAAATTGACGCTGATAGCTATTTTCCATATTTTCTTCGCTTTCATACAATGCTATGTTCATTATTTTAGAGGTATAACATGTAACATTAACACATTACAAGAGGTAAAAATAACCCAAGCCTATGTTATGTTTTGTTGACTTGAGTGCATGCATCATATCAGTTCTTTCCAATAATGTTTAATCCCTAGTAGAATATTGTAGCAAATTCGCCTCAGTATTCTACAGTTTTTTAATGAGGTGCTGCTCAACATTTTTTTGCGACTGTATATGTTATCTTGTTGATCCTTGACATTCATGGATTTATTTCAACAGCCTGTTTCGGTAATGGTTTTACTAATTTGGTGACATTCTACTGATTTTTGGATCATTTTTGTTTTGGATTGTTGACTGAAGGAGCTGATAAATAGAAGCATTAGTAAAAAATTCTACATACCTGAGACTGGAAAATTTGATTGATTACTTATTATCACAATTCTGACAGTTATGCCTAATGTCAGTAATTTACGTCATATGTGATAGGGTGAAAAATATCAGAATCTGAACATACACACATTCCCTCTGCAGCTCTCTCTTCTCTGTCCAAATCACAAGACTAAATATAAATATAGATGACCTGATGTAATTTCATGCTTTTATGGAAGCTTCCACATTGACATAGAGTTGAGCAGAAGAGTAACATTCAGGTCAATATCAACAAAATCTGAACAGCAATCAGTAATGACATCTGTCAGTCATATTTTTAAGGCCCTATTTGTCTGAAAACATCTTGATTAGCCAAACTTAGTGCTTTATTGAGTAGATTTTCTACAGTCAGTGGATGCAGAAGTTTCATGTCTCAGAAGATTTCAATTCCAACATGCTGAAAGGTAATTATGGAAATATTAGGCACTTTTTTCCCAATGACACTAAAAAAATCACTGCAGCTGGTTTAATCTATCAACATAATTTCTGCTTGAGTCAGATAGAGATTTGTCGGTAACAGTGGTGAAAACAATAACTCCCATGATCCCATGTTACGTTAGGATGTCGTCAAACTACATCTGTTGTTAGTGTTCAGTGACAAACCCCTAGTGGCAAAAATTACATACTATGTATTTAAAGGATTATATTTGTTACATAATTCAGACTTTATTGGAAGACATCAAGAGTTACTGTCATCAATGTGCAAAACATTTTCTAGAGTAACATATGTTGTATGTTATGAAAACTGTGTAAAATGAGAACAGCAAGTTGTGAGCATTAAAATGTAATACATGTTTTCCTATGACAGCTTAGGCCAAGTTGCTAATAGTCCAATTATAGATGAGTCCATAAAAACCTACATGTCTGACCCACAGGAAAAGAACAACTGTTAACAGTCCTGGAACTTAATAATAATGCAGCTAAACCAGCAGTCCAGTGGTTACTTAGATTAACAAGGTGAGTCATGACTGACTGTTCATGCAACCTGTAAACTGATACTAATACTACAGGCAGTGACAGTTCATAAACGAGACAGCGAGTCATTTCCTGTATCTGTGTCATGTGATTTCTCTAGCGACAGGTCCTAAGTCTGTTCACACCGATGGGAGAAGGGAACATGAGCAGACTTTGGCGGACTTTTTCACCCATTGGTTACTTAAGTAAATATTAGACACATTTTTCACAAGCAACATATCTTGCAGACACTCTGACCAAAAACAATGCTTTTCATAAGAACAAATCATGACAAAATGAATACTGTCCCCTGTTTCTGTCTCCGCAACAGTCGTTGAACCATCTGACAATACAAATCTTCCCAAAAATATAAAAAATGCAGCAAAAATATGGTGCATATCATAAATTGTATATAATTAATAGACAGAGGAACCACAAGATCACTCATTAGTTTCTGAATTGCCCTTTTGAAGCCAGTAGTTAGCAGTTTGGCTGTTGTTGAATTTTTGGAGCCAGAAGTGACCATATTTGGACAAAAGGGCAGAGCTGCAGTTGCCACAGAGGTCAAAGGTGAGCTAATGCTTAGTGCTACTAACTTTGTTAAACAATAAACTTCACCAAGCATTGCATAACCAAATAATTTCTCTGTCTTGTTAGTGGAACCAGTTAACCACAACTACAGTCAAGCTGTCTATCTGGAAAAAACTATGTTTTATTAAATAAACAGAAACTCTGAAAGTCAAACTCAGCAGGCAGACGAGCTGTCATACAGACCTGTCAATCAAACACAGCAGTCATCAACATCTTCCATTTGACCGGAGAAGTTATTAACGAAGGAAAATTTTACGATGGACCACCAAATCACTTTTTAGAGTTTCCAAACAAAAACTGATGAGAAAAGAATGAGTCCTGGAAAAAACTTATTGACTTGGAATTTCTACAGAGAAGTTCCATATAAGTCTATGGGTCCATGGGTTTTTGGAGTCAGTCCCAGAGGCCGTCAGCAGTATTACAGCTTTAAGATACTCCTACTCCATCTAATTTTGTGACCACAATTTTTGCTCTTGATGCAAATATTAAATCTGTCTTGTACCTACTGCTAAATTAACATAAATAAACAATGGTCCATCATTGCATTGGTGCTAAAAACACTGAAGATTCTGCGGCTGCAATCACAGGAAAGGTCACTAAAACACTGGAGAGTAATATTTTCTACCTACTGCACATGTCTGAATGAGTGTATTTTGTAATTCCTTTCCTGCTGATGCTAGATATTGTATCAATGATATACAAGGTATTTATTATTTTTTATTTAGCTTTGATTAGTTAGGAGATAGGAAAAGTGTACCATTTCATGGCGGAGTTGGAGTGCATCAACCTTTGTTGCATCATCTTTGCTGTAGAAGACACAAGTGTCTGTATTATGACATACTGTAAGTGTTGTGATACTACATACCAGAAGACAACCGACCACTACCACTTTAAATTCCTTTGGACCATTTCTAAAATCAGTTTCTAGCACCATACCTGCAAAATATCACATATGGGCTATCAGACTTGCCCATGATGGGCTCGATTGTTTATTGAAATGGCAGGCACTATTGATGTCAGAAAACTGAAACGAAAAAAACTTGTTGATGTTAATATGCGACACCAGGTGCTTAAAAATGAGCTACATTCCCCAAAGAAATTGCCGAGATCTTTTAAAAGTGACATTATAGCACACGCAACTTTTCAAGAAAACTTGCAATACAGATAGGCAAACAGACTGACTGACACACACGCACACACACATTGAGCTTTGTGGGGAATATGGCTGGAATGTGAGATCGTCAACAAAGCATGTGGAAGGGAAGAGGAGGCAGCAGCCTGCCAGAGTGTTGTTATTCAGGTCCACACGCCTCGGCATCTGTGTCAGCTAATGAGAGAAACTCAGCTCTGTTTCATCTAGTCTCCCTGGACCAGGAATTAGCATCTCCAAAGACAGACGCAGCAAGAGGGACGAAGGGAGGGAGAGAAAGTGAGAGGGAGAGTCACAGAGAAGGAAATAGAGAGAGAGGGAGAGATGTGGCAAAAAAATAAGTGTGATCGACAGAAAACGGGGGAGACGGGGAGAGGAGACTGGCTTCGTAGACAGGGAGGTGAATATAAACACAAACTCTGTGTCTCTCTGTCCCTTACACACATGCTGTAGCATATTGACAAGGCAGAGTTAAGTGAGGTGGCGGAGTGTGAGACAGCCCTTAATAGGTCCCTGATGGACCCCCGAGATGAGAGGCCAGCCTCTCAAAACAGAGGGGGAGAGGAGGCGGGGGTCACAGGTCAGAGGTCAGCCAATCATTACACCCCCTTCTTCCAACTCCCCCCTCCGATCCATCCCTCTCCTGTGCCTCCACCACCAGCCGCTCCTCTCCTTTCCTCTCCCACTTGACTGCACAGTGCCTAATGATTATTAACACGTTAAAACACTTAAGGAGCGCTGGGAGCGAACGCACCCCAGAGAGAGACAGAGATGAGAGGAGAGCAGGGAGAGAGAGGGTGGAGGGAGCTATGGTAATGATGTTCTTGCACATGATTTGCCGGATAGATATCACTAATCACCTCATCCCTATGGTGACACCACTGGGACACACACATCCTGACTATATGTTCACACAGAACCAGCCATATCAACCTAATAAATATTTCTCTTTTGCATATTTTCAAAGACGTGGTGAATATTTTAAAAGCTGTTCATTTATGTGTGTAATAATGTGTGCACGGTGTATATGATTCCAATGTGTACGTGCATGTATTTGCCTTCCTGTGTGTGTTTTCTGCACCCAAATTTTGTTCTCTTCTGCTGCACAAGTATATACAACATTGTGTGTGTGTGTGTGTGTGTGTGTGTGCGCGTGTGTGTGTGTGTGTGTGTGTGTGTGTCTGTGGAGCGGCAGGGAGCCCTCTCATCTGTGCTTAGCTCCGTAAATGGTGAGTGATTGAAGGGTTTGATGTGGAGTGATTCAGCTGGGAGCTCGTCTGTCTGCGTCGAGCCCCTCAGCTCATAATCTCGTGTAGTGAGGCACTTCACGACTTGGAAATCTGAAGCTGGTGAAGATATTTTCAGCCAGTGAAAATGAACTCAAACCAAAGAAATCGCTCACCAAAAGTTTTCCCGAAAGGAGTGTTTCCCTTATGGTGCAAAACGGGCTAACGAGATGAATGGGAGCAGAATGTCTTTGGAAAAGGAAGACAGACAGATAGAAATGATAATGATATGTCCAGATAGAAATTTTGTCTTTTTAGGAAAAGAAAACATAAAATTGAATACCCTTGAGATTTTCAGAAGAATATTTTAATATTTAAATGTTTTATTTAAATGCTATAAATGAGATGTATTCCCTAGAGTGACATTTTAGTGTCTTTACTGCTAATTATTGGTGCTGGAATTCTTTCTGTATGTTTCTGCAAATCTCAAAAATATATATAATTTCAACATTTATGAACAAAAAAATGTGTTTTTATATGTGCATTCTATATGTACTGTATATCAAAATTTAGGTAAGGATGAAGCTGAAAGTAAATTAATTTGGATTGTACAACATTTATTATTAGGTTTAGGTAATGTTAGTGCTTGGTTAGGGGCTGTGGACAAAGGTTTCTTTCTGTTATATAAAAAGTTCACCAACATATGATTAAAGCAGTTTTTCTCCACACCTAAAAACCTATAGACCTTGGGATGAACTTTTTCATGGTGGAAACATCCTCTATATGTCCGTCCCATTGAAGAAAGGCAAGTTCTGGACACTGGATTGGATAAAATGCCACGTCACTCTCATTAGTGTAGGATTCATGTGAGGTGAACACATTCAGCAGGGGTCTATGGACTCGCCCCTGGGAAATTTTTCACATTAAACACTATTTCCTGCATTCTGGTGAATTTTATTAACCAGTATTTTCCACCAGTTCAATGTGGAAATGTTTATTTACATTCTCAGGCACCAGGTAATGAAATATACAGTGGTTTCAGAAATTCTGTTTTGCAATCAAATATTTATTCTCCTGTACCCTAATAACCCTAAAAACACCTAAATCACAGCTACAGTAGCATTAACACAGATAATTCTTCATGATGTGCTGAAATGCAGTGTGTGGTAGAGACTGATTGGTAAACTTCCACAGTTGTGACTCTAAATCTCTAACTTTCCTAAATAACCTAAAACATGTTTTAAGTGTCATATTGCAGCAAAAAGCCTCACGTTGATGCATTTTATACTATCTGTCAATAAATCACAGCTGCTGCACCTTAAATACAATATTTAGGCTATCTGTTGATCTTAACCAGCTGGTAAGGTTTCATGGACTGGTAACTGTGAAAGATTAACAAACAAGCAAACAATTCCTGTAACAGTGAAGCAGGATAACTCACAACTTGGTTTTGGCTCTTTTTGATAAACTAATGTCCTAATGTCAGGCTCTTCCTCTTTTTTCCCAACCTGCCAGCTCATGCACAACTCCAGAGTAAACAAGGAAACACCGCTGACACACATGACTACACCGAGCCATAATATCTGTGTGTGTGTATTTCAGGGGTGTCAAACTCATTCAGCCTAATATGATCTCAACTGGGCCAAACCAGTAAAATAATAACCTATAAATAATGTCATCTCCAAAGTTTCTCTATGTTTTGAGTGAAAAGTGTAAAATTACATTATGAAAATGTCTACATCTACAAACTGTCCTTTAAAAAAAATGAAAATATATGAACGGATATGAAAAAACTGAAATTTCTTTAGAAAAATAAGTGCAATTTTATCAATATTATGCCACATCTTCTCATTTCCACATGTCCATTATAACTTATAGATTACAGTGGATCTACAAATACACAAAACATTTAGTAACAGGCAGAATATTGTTGAAATTTCACTTACTTCTTGTAAGGCATTTCAGGTTCATATTTGTTCAAGTTATTCACATTATTTATAAAAGGATAATTTATAAATGTAAAGATTTTTTATGTAATTTTACTTTTTTACATTAAAACAAAGACAAACTTTGTTTGTATGTGGCCCCTGAACTAAAATGATTTTAACATCCTTGATTGTTAATATCTTCAGTGTAATTTTTCTATTTCACAAATCCATCCCACAGGACGGATTGGACCCTTTGGTGGGCCGGTTTGGCCCATGGGTCGCATGTTTGACAGCTGTGGTGTATTTGGTAAAAATAAGTTTATGTAACTTTAGACCATTTATCTGGAAAACACTGAGAAATGCCAGCATATTTCTGGTCCGGATCTCTAAAGATAATTCATGTGTGATTTGCAAACATGTACTATAGTGACATTTTTTTTCAAGTGTCTAACTTGGACATACGACCAGTATTTAACCAGTAATGTATATGATGTATTATGTGAAGTTGAAGTGAATGTGAAGTTTGTGTCAGAGCCAGTTTGTGGACATCAGTAGCTAGCGTTATACACTACACTGCAAAAAAAATATCCTGTTGTTTTTACGGAAAAAAACTGGCAGCTGTGGTTGCCAGAGAAATACTGTAAGAAACACAACGAACCGTAACCATGTCTACGGAGTAACATGTAGATTTAACATTTTAAATATGTATATTTAACACTGGATTTAAATGGTAAATAGACTGTACTCATGTAGTGTAGTTTATACACCTTCATGGTGCCCAAAGTGCTTTCCAAAGCCTCCAGGTGCAATTTAAGGTTCAGTGTCTTGTTAGGACACTTCAACATGTGTGACATGTCAGAGCCCAGATTTGAACCACCAACCCTTCAGTCATTGGACAACCTGCTCT
>JAPQRP010000003.1:20589869-20618123 GCA_037367295.1 Apogon hyalosoma
TAAACAACTTTGTATTGTATTTTCACCAACAGTTTTTTTTATGTTGCAATTTTACAACTTTTTAGTGTTAATTCTACAGTCATTTTTTACAGTGTACTGCCGCTGTAGAGAAGCAGAATAGTGGTAGCGAAAAACCGCGTAGAAAACAGTACAGGTTGTTTTCATGGATGGAGGCGAGCAAAACTCTATTTGCACAGGACTAGTATAAATGCTGGACTTACTGTGATTTGGAAATGAACCCCATATATGTGTTTCATGTGGGGCATTTACATGGGCTAAGTGAAGGCTGGTTTTTGCTTGAATTTGCTGACACGGTTCTGATGTCAAGGGCAGGCTTAACTCTTCTAGACAATTGCTGAAAGATAAAAGAAAAAATGATCTTTACTGTAGCTGTCATCAATGTCATCCATCTCATCATGTTTTCAGATGTCACTTTTCTGAAGGGCTTACTTTTCTCTCCGTGAATATCTATTCTATATTGTGACGTCGGCCTCCTGAATTTTCACCTACAACACTTTCAAAACTTTTATTAAGCATCATCAAATTCACTGAGGGAAAAAAGTGTCGCATATGCTACAGACATGTTGATTTGCACAGGACTAATCTTATGACAGGACCTCTGGTTGCTGAAACAGGGTGGGTAACAGTGGAATTTTAGTTTACAAATGACAGGTATGGATGAGTTTCATTGCATTAACATCATGGATGACCTCAACAACTATTACAAATAACTTGAGGTTTGTTCATATCCCTTAAAGACCAAGAACTATTTTTGTGGTAACTTCCAAATGGTTTTTCTTCTCTCTAAAATAAACCTTTCCTATTTGATTTATGACAATTTCGTATTATCCCCTCCCTTTCGCCTTTTTCTGTGAAAATCAGGTATTTTCCTGTATTTAACTCACTGATCATGTAGATGTCCGTAAATGCTCAAAGTAAATTCAAAGGGTGATAGATTAAAATGGAGAAAACTGAAGAAAAAATGACAATTTAGGTTCAAATGTACCATTAACTGAACCTAAAAAAGAAGCATCTACAACCACTGTCATTTGTCAAACTACATGGGTTTTATTAATGAATATATGTGGAAAATGGTGTTTCCACATTCACTATGGAGCCTCTGAACATCCATATGTCATAACCATAAAAAGCTGAGAAACTCCATTTTACCTGAATTATTTACATATATTGATAGGATTAGTGGGTGAAAAGTTATTAAACATTTTAGATCACTAGATGCTTTTGGTTGGTGTTTAGATCTTTAAGTGTCCCATGAAAACAGGGCTTAGAAATGTCTCAGCTAATAACCAACAGCGCAAAATAAACTTCAACGCAAACTTCACATACGCACACACAGCTCCTACATGTCGAACCGTTAAGTGTTCTCAATGAAATCTGGTCATGTATAACTTTAAGTCTATATATGCAAATGCAACCAAAATGATTGTACAGTAAATGAAATAAGCCTGTGCAGTGTGTGTGAGGTGTCATTTGAGCCATATTTCACTAATGGATCTCCTCTCCATCTGTCATACATAGTAACATACAGCATTTCAGGACAGACATGAAGTATTTCATCTGTTCCACTAGAGACGCTGGGTAAATGTGTGTGTCCCAGGGGTGTATATTGTGTCACTGGGGGTCAGCTGAGCGGCTGCTGGGGGAGGATCTGCCAGTGAAGTGGTCAAGCAGCCCCAGATGGGTTTCTAATAGTCTTAATCCAACAGGTCAGCACACAGGGCTCTGCCGCCCCTCATGAACCTGGTTTTCCTCTCCTTCTGCCTCCTCTCGCTTGCTTTTAACTCTGCTTATCTAACCTCCCCTCTCTCTCTGCCTCTCCCCCTCCTGTCTTGCTTTGCCTGTCTTTCCAGAAGAGCAGCAAGGAGCTAATGAGGCCTGGCTGGCGTTTATCCAGCCCTCTATCCCCTTGTGTGTCTGTGTGTATGTTTGCTGCTGTGTGGGCAACCTCACTATCTTCACCCTAGAGTTACTGTGATATTTGTCTGCATCAAAAACGTTTATCAACTCACTTTTCTTTTTTTTTTTTTTTTTTCCTTATTTGCATCTTCAGGCAAATTATTTCAGTTCTAAGTGTAGAGGAAATAAACAACCAAAATAAACAGAGGAAAAATGGGAAAACTAATCAAGATGAAATATTTTAAATCATATACATCAGCATGTTTCTTCTCAATTCTTCTAACTTTTTTGTGTCCTTAATTATAAGATATTGTGAGATTTTATTTACGAATTGCATAACCAGGCTTGTAAAGCAATTTTAGCAAGTACACTAACAGACAAATACAAGACTGCTTTGTTGAGTTGTCTCGTTGAAACATCATATCTGAATATTTAAAGTCATAATGTAAAGCAGAAAAAAATGTGTTCAGAAGCTTGAAAAAGTCATTCTTGGTTCACAGAAACTGACATACTGCATATTCCCATGTAATATTCATGTCCTCTGTGAAAATACTCATGACATTCATTGACAAAATACAATAAGAACACAGAAAACATGGATGCAAATGCAGTGCAAAACAAAGATGCTCTGATTGGTCAACACCAGTGGGGATGCAACGATCATAATAATCCAACAATGGCCCATAACTGGTAAGTTCCCTAAAGGGGACAAAAATAACACATAGAAATTGCATCATTGGTTACAAAATAAGTATACAACTCTTTGGGCAAGATGAAAGATCTTTTTTTTTTCACTGTTTTCCCAGAAGAACAAACCCTAGAATATCATTAACCTTGTGTACAAACCAGATACTGTGAACATATGGAGGACATATGACACAAAAACACTCAACCACTGAATCTGATTTCATCTAAACTGTAATTGTATCTGCAAGTCCTTTGAGATTAGATACTTTCACTTGTTTTTAAAAGTCTTTTTGTAATGCAGATAATTTTGCTGATTTTAATATTTTCCCTGTTTTATTTCTTTTTTCAAGCTTCTGAGTACTGAGTTTTTGCAGTGTGCTCTGGAAAGAAAGGTAGTCACAGACTATTAGAAATGGGAATTCCAAGGTTGATTTTCAGGTATGGAAGGCAGGTTTTCCGGCCCATTAAAAGGATCCCAGAGCAGGGAGATGCGCTCCACCTCGGATAAGATGCTCTCCTTATCTCTCTGCGGAACAGACAGATGGGGAAAGCATTCCTGCTTTTCCCTGTGTCCGTGAAGCACCTGCCTGTTTTCCATACAGACGAACTCTCCCTGGGAAACAAACACTAAACAGCCTCCTGGCAGACGCTTTGATGCTGAAATCTACCTTTTTCAACCTGAGAATATCCTCAATACATCATTAACTCGCATTGCCGGAATTTGCAGACAGTTGGAGCTAATGAGACACATTTCAGAGAGTCGATTTCAAAAAACGGTTCACAGTTTGACAGATGACTATACAGCGGTGGTTCATATTTGATATAATTTACAGAGTAGCAACAGATAGGAAGCAAGACACCACAGAATCACATGTGATGCTGCTCTGGGGGAATACTGTAGGTGGAGAGAGGACCTGTCACACACATTGTTGCAGCAGTCATTAGCGCTAAGTGACAGTTTCTGGTGGCCCCTCAATAAGCCCAGGGAGTATATATATGTGTGTGTGTGTGTCAGGGAGGCGAGACAGCACGATGTAATGTATTATATCAACAACAGGTTCACTCCAACACCCCCAGCCAACGTGACAGTGTTAATATTGCAAGATTATTATTCAGCTTAGCCGAGCTGAAGGTGTGATGACCTGAACAGGTGACGGGACTAATTAACCACCATTTGACCCTGGCTGCCTCAGACAGCTGCTCCGAGTGTGTGTGTGTGTGTGTGTGTGTGTGTGTGTGTGTGTGTGCGTGTGTGAGGTAGAATGTGAGCGCTCGCTATGAGTGATATCCAGCTTAAGAAATCATTTTTATTCGTCTGCTAGTGAGGGTAAAGTAATTGCGCATTCGGCCGTCTGTCAAATGTTTCTGGCATTACATTTCAGGTGATATCCCACTCATGATTAGATTTGCATAGGAAACAAATGAAAGGATCGTGCAGCTGTTGGCAAAAATAATAGATTTTAAGATGATGTTGGTTAAAATCAGGAGATAAAAGGGAATGCTGCAGGGTGCAGTCAATCAATCAGCGTACACATACTGTATAAGACAGGTCTTTGTATTTCACATATTTAAGTGGTCCTGTGTTTATGTGGGATGGTGCTGCCTACGCGCTGATATACTGTAAATATAATGATATGAATGACAGCTAATCATTAGCAGGCAGGTGTCCATCAGCATAATATGAGCTGAGAGAATCTGTGCATTGCAGGTTAAAAAGGAGCTCAGCTGTGACAGCTCTGTTATGCTCATTTACATACTTCAATGAGTTTTTTTGTGGAGTTTTTTTTTTTCTTCTGACCTGGAAAAAAAATAACCAAACAAAAACTAAATGAAGCTGATGACATAGCAAAACTGTGAAATGGTAATCTTACAATGCATACAGGAATAAAGATTCAGTCTGTAAAGCGTCATTTAAAGATGTAGGAGATCTTTTTGACAAAGTGTTACATAAAATAATTTTGCATTTTTACAAGTCATCTTGTCTTCATGTTCCTCTGTTCTTTTAGTGCTTTCACTTTGTTTTAACTTTCTGTAAAATGTGATATTGTTCAAAGAAAATGAGAGCAATTCACTAAAGGAGGATTTATTTTTCTGTTGTTCTTTCATTCATGGATGCATCTGTCCATCCCTTGTAACACAGACATGTTTTAACTGGACCCAGGAGAATGTTGCATCTCATTAGGCGACTCCATTTTGCATCTGATTACTGCTTCCTGCTATTTACAATATGACACAAAAGGTATGTTTCAGTCACTTGTAAAACATATCATCTCCTTATTTTTTGCTTATTCTAAGAACAGTGGCCTTTAACTGGATATGTTTATGATAAATTGTATTCTTTTGTAAGATCAAGGCCTACCTATCAATTTCAATGTATAATTTCATGTCTACTTGTAACCTTTTTACAGACATTTTAAGGAATCATTTGTGTTTTCAGACAGGTTGGTGAAGCTTGGGAAGCCAATGACACAAAATAAACCCTGGTTTGAACTGACCCCCAGTCAAATAATGCCCGCTTCTTTAATAATACATCGTAATAATATATTCCCAGCAGAATTTATGGTCTTGGCTTTAACATTTATTTCCCTATTGAGGAGATTTTAGTCTGTCATGTGTGTTATGTAGGTGTAGATGGACATTTCATCGCATTAGTCTCAAAAATCCAAATATGGGACACGTTTTACCAAAATTTCAGAAAATGTTTAAAGACTGTGTTTAGTTAATTTTATCTGTTAACAGCCTAGTAAAAGGTTAAAGGTTAATTCACTTTATTATCCCTAAGGGGAAATTCTGTCTCTCCATTTTATCCACCCTAATACACACATTAGCACTCAGCATTAGCATTTAGCTTTTAGCATTTGTATGTGGGGACAGAATGTAAGGCTGAGGTTAGAGTTTGAAAACATCCCCAAACTCCCATTTGTAAACATGTGAAAAAAAAAGGATTACTTTCTTCTGTTAGCAATTTTTTTTTTTTTTTTTTTTTTTTTTTAGAAAAAAACAGGTCATCACAGCAAGTTTGAAGTCAAATATCAAAAACTATAGGATAACTTAAGGGGTTGTCTCTATGTTTTCATAAATTTGACAGTATTCTCCTTAGGTTTTTGTTATTTGTGAATTTAAAGTTTCAGGTTAAAGCTAATTTACTTTAATATCCCCACAGGAAAATCCAGCCTCTGAATTTTACTCATCCTAATACACACACAGTATACCTAGTATTAGTATTAGCAGAAGGCATTAGCATGTAGCATATTAGGATAGGAGCATTGAGTTGCCATGGGAGGTGTTCAGGGACCAACTCCAGATCTTCATCAGTATTGTGGTCGGGGGCACTGACAGGAGAATTAACCTTTAAATATGTGATTTTAACGATGAGTGAAAATGGAGAACACAGAGGAAACCCACACAGTGTGGAGAGAACAGGTAAACTCAACACAGAAAATGTATTGTTATTTGCCAAATTAATATGCATTACTGTACGCAGCCTACTGTATGTACCGGTGTATGACATCAGGACTGTAATAAAGCCGAAATATTAAAAAAAAAAATCACATCAATAACTAAATCTACATTGTAATAGACATTTGACAGTAATCAATGTCGAGTACTCGTAGTTACATTTAGATTCCATGGTTTAAACATACGTTTTAGGACTTTTCACCTTATAAATTTTATCTGAATTTGAAAAAAAAAAAAATTTGAGAAAACAGATGAGATTTTTTTATAGAGTAACAAGTAATATATAACACACTTACAGGGGTGTCAAACTCATTTTATTTCAGGTGCCACACAGCCCAATTTGATCTCAAGAGGGCCAGACCAATAAAATAATAACATAATAACTTACAAATAATGACAACTCCAAATTTTTCTCTTTATGTTTGTACAAAAAAAGTAAAAGTGAATTATGAAAATATTCACATTTACAAACTATCCTTTCACAAGAAAATGTGAATAAAATGAACAACCATAAACTTCTTGTGCAAATAAGTGCAATTTTAACAATATTATATCCCAACTTAAGTGCATTACAACTTGCAGATCACAGTGAAGGGCACAAAACATTTAGGAACAAGTATGATATTATAAAAATTTTGGAGATTGGAGTTTGGAACTAAAATAAGTTTGACACCATTGACTTTTAACATCCTCAGTGTAAGTTTTTCTCTTTGCAAATTCATCCCACTTCTAGATTGGGACCTTTGGCAGGCTGGCTTTGGCTCGTGGGTCATATGTTTGACACCCCTGACCTACTACATTTCCAAAGTAACCTACCAACATTGCTTGTAAGGTGACAGCTAGCAGCGCTTACATTAGATTCACTAAATATTACATAAAAATAGGTATCTGCCCCTTCCTCAAAGCACCTGTGCAGCCTTCCTGAACCATGTTGCAGAGTTGACTTGTCATTGCTTTTGCTTCTGCAGCTTCACTTGGCTCATAATTGACCCCTCACAGCTAATTGTAATTGTGATGGACACAAGTAAAGGTCAAAATAGTTGCTGATTGAAATGAAGCTGCCTTCTTCATTGGCTTTTCTCTGCCTGTTTCAGTCTCGATCTGGAGTAGTTACCTGTAAGAGAAACCACAGCAGACACACAGAGGCCGCTGGATTCTTGTGGGCCCCATATGCACTGCACACTTGAATCTTTAATGACATGGTGATGATAGAGTACTCTTGACCTCCACGATTGCACACTGGCACACACAGACACACACATCTTAAATGTCTCCAGCTCCTTTAGTCGACTCATCCATCGTGTCTTTTAACTTCTCAGCGTTCCTACAGATTGGTAACTTCCCCGGTTCAACTCTTCAACAATAGGCAGGTCCTACCCGGAGCTGGGGAAAGCTGGCCAGCCATTGTCTGAGCTGAAAGCCCAGTTATTCATTGCCCGTGAGTTAAAGAGCTGACCCCGGTGTAACACTGACGGAGCTGGCTAACAACACTGAGGCCCTTTGTCTGGCCCTGCCTCGTCTCTGATCACCCTGTAATGAACTGAGAGCTCTGTCGAAAATTTACAGCCCGACACTGCCTTCGCCCCTCTTCTCCCTTTCATCCTGCTCTCCGCCTTGTCTTCATTTTTAGTGCTCTTTTTCTCAACAGACATCATTTTAAAGGGTCCCCCTCCCTCTCAAACCCCGTATACAATAACAATGCTGACAATATGAGATGGGCCATTAATTTTCCCTCAATGGATCCCAGTTGTTTTCCCTTCTTCTCCTGCCTTTCCTCCTTTTCTTCTGCTTGCTGTGTTTTGTTCACCTTCTCCAGCTCTATAGGGATTGGTGATGTGGTTTCTTCATCCCATAGGGGTCCAATTGCCACACACATACACAAACACACACTCATACACATGAGCAGGCAACGGTCCTAAATGAATCACCTCCTACTGTTCCTATAATGGGGAGTTAAACACTCTAAATGCTTTACGACGTTTAATCATTACCTCCACAGGCTGTAATCACTCTCTCTCACAAACACACACTAACTGTTGCCTCAAACACAACTGTTACCAGTGAAAAAGACATGCAGGAAATACGCTTTACCAAGGCTGTCAGACCCACAGAAATTATATTCATCGGTAACTAAACTGTAAACACAGATATGTTTTGTTACAAATGTAATAATCAAAACAGTATAATCAAGTGAAAATGAGAACCATCTTTTTGAATAAACATAAAATGAGTTGCTTGTATCCCCAGGTATCCCCATGTTGAAGCACTATGTTCCTACAATAGCTCTAAATGGACATGCTGTTCTTACTTTTATTTTTTTATTTTTTATAGTGGACAGCATCCAACATTGAGGTGTATTACTAGCCACTTTTACACAGAGATCCCAGAAAAAAGGTGAGATGGTGATCCCACCTTTTTTCCACCATTGACTGATTTCCACAGCCAAGCCAAAGGAGTAACAGAGGTGAGACTGGCTGGACTTTTACACAACGGACCTGCGTTCTGGAATTGAAGGGACGGTGCGCACAGCATATAGTGTGATGTATAATTTGCGCATTGGAAATACCCCGAGCATAGCAGTGTTGCTAACCTCTCCAGAGTCGGCCTGTCTTTCACCGTTCCACAAATGTTAGCATGGATAGAGTCCTCTGCTCGAAGTGACAACAGCTCACGGATCTCGGCATCTCCCCAGTTCAACATCTTTTTGATTGCGTTGATATGTTTGTTCAGTGTACACAGCCTGCTCTCATGTTTAAATTCCCCCAGCGCAAGGATTGCACACGCAATACTTCATCAAAACGTCACACCTTGGTTGCAGAACGAAAGGCGTTCATTTTACATAGCGTTCCGGAATCATGATTCCACCTTTATCACAGCTCTGTTACTATTTCTAGAGGCATTACAAAGCTGTGACAGAGGTGGGACCAAATGATCCCACCATTTCATTTACACAGACATCGTTCCAGAATAAAGGTGTAATATTCCCGGAACAGAAGTGCTGTGGAAAAGGGACTGCCTACTATGATTAACTGGACTAGAATGTGCATCCCCTCAAAACCATAGGCTGTATATAATTAGTGGACAGAGGAACCATGATGTCACTCATTGGTTTCTGAAATACAATGATGAAGCCAATAGTTTTGCAATTTGGCTGTTTTCATGTTCCTTTCAGAGCCAGAAGTGACCATATTTGGACAAAAGGGGCAGAACTACAGAAATGCAAGGGGTCAGATGTGAGCTACTGCTCAATGCTAGCTTACCAACCCAACAAAATAATAAACTTAATCAAGCATTGCCTATTAAAGTCACAATATCTTATAATATCTCATAACAGCAACAGTCAAATTATTGCCTTAGGAGTTCAATGTAAGTCTATGGGAGTGGGGACTTTTTGGAGTCAAACTCCATTGGCCGTTAGTGGTATGACAACTTTAAGATACTTCCACATTGTCTGCATTTTAACCAGGGTCATTAACACGAAAGGAGTCAGTTTCTTTTAAACCGCAATTTCACCACTAGACATAATTATATATTACTGAACCCGTCAAAGTTATTCATTTACATGATTTAGCAAAAATGTTGCTTTAACATACACATTTTCACCTGTAGTGATGATGCTAAAATAATGCGGTAATGTGGTGCAGCTGTTATTCAGAGCTTGGTTCAATACAGAAAACTCCTCAAATATGTGATAAAAAATAAGTCACTATATATTTAATAATATACCAAACTATCTGTAGTCAGAGCACTTTTCTTGTACCGCAGGAGTCAGACTGTGAATCCAGTCCCGGATGTCATGTACAACCATCCACCATAAGAAGTCACACATCCTTCATAGACAAATTACATTAGTTTGAAAGAAAATAGACAGATTACATTTATAGCAAAATGCAAGCATCATTGTGTTTATAACAAAATGTAATTGGATTTGCAAGTTAGTTGCATGTAAATGTAATTTCTATGAGACAGAGTTACAGGATGGAGCCAATATTTTTTGGTCTGGCTAATATTTAATTTTTTCCTGGAATACTTTTTTCAATCTGGAATTAATGCTGGATTTCTGTGAACTGCGGATGGACCTGCTGTAATAAATCCTCTCCTTGAAGTGTGTGTGTGTGTGTGTGTGTGTGTGTTCAACTGCGTTTATGTGTGTGTGTGTGTGTGTGTGTGTGTGTGTGTGTGTGTGTGATATCCCAGGGTAAATTGTTTCCTCCAGGCTTTGAGAGGTGGGCATTCAACAGTCTGCCAAAAGAGCTATAGGCGATAATTAAATGATTCCACGCTTGAAAGGAGAAAGAAACAGAGACAGAGGGAGAGGGTGAGGGAGGGAGAGAGAGAGATACTGAGAGAGAAAACGATGGAGGTGGAGAAAGAGCTGGATGCCGAGTGAGGAAGGGAAAGGGAAACAGAGAAAGATAGATTTAAAAAGGGGAGGTTTTTTTTGTTTTTTTTTTGCCACAGTGTGGGATAGTATCACACTCTGTGGGCCAAACACACTGTGGATCCAGCTCAGTGCTTGAAGCCAGCATGTAGATAAAGAAACATCATTAATCAGCCATGTTGGAGGAGTCTAAATCACGATAGCTCCTGTCAAATGCCAAACAGCTATGTTTAATTCTGACTCCAGTTTTTTCTTTTACCTATATTTCTGCTGTCATTTGCCCTGAAACAGCTGAGCTTTTAGTTCCCAACTCAAGAGCAGAACAACAGCAAGGGACCACGCAAAGTTTGGGCATATTTAATCAGATTTTACTAATTCTAATTCCCTTTAAAAATCAAAAAAATTGTGATGAAAGAAGTTGAATATTTGTTCAGCAGCTATTGAACTCAAAATATTTCAGTTTTATTCCATCTTATATTTAAAAGCTCAATATGTGAGTCTGTGCACTTATGTAAAGTTTGTTGGAGTCTGTTTTGTGCTGGGAGCTGGTCATCAGTTAATCTGAGCTACTTTTTTTAAACCCATTTCTGATACTTTTCCTACTTTCATAAAAACAGCTACAAGACTTTGGTAGGTTTTGTGCAAAGCTCCTTATGCTCACTCCGGTCTTCATCATTGCCTCTCATCTATTCAGTGGGGACAGTGTGCAACACTAGCTACTGTTAGATTAAAAAGGGAATTAACTAAATAGCAACAAACAAGTGACACAACACAGACTCCACATATACATATTGAATTCTCTTACATACAGTGATGACTTAGTGTATGTAACTTTGGGTTAGATTAGTTTCGTGTTTCAGTTTCCTGCAGATGAGTGACACATTTCACAATCAAAGGCTCAATGTGGAGGCTGAGTTTTCCTGTAGGTCAGGTTTACACTTTACTTCATGCATTTTAGTAATGTTTTTTTCATTAAACCCTCCCTGCGCTGTGAATGATTCCAGCTCCATCTTATCGCAGAAGGCTTTCCCATCACAAATTTGTCAAATTCATGCTGAGATAACCCTGATCCCCTATTACATCAGTCTGACATCATTAGGGTTTGTTTTCCAGATTTTAGGTAGCTGCTTTTGAGTGCAAGAGACATTACACAACTGTTTTCATAGACTGAATAATGATCTATTCAAAGATATTCATATGCACAACCAATTAAATTTCTCTTTAAACATCACAAACTGATGATTTGTGTAATGTAATTTATATTTACAGCTAAACAGCCTCATATGTGAGCATTTGCTGCTACTCTTAATTGTTATTATTATTGTTGATTTGATGATTTTAGGTTTAGGACAATTTATTAAATATAGCACAAAACATAACATCTGGCAATTTAACACAATGTTTGGTATGGGCTTTTCCAACCACATGATTTATTAATTAATTAACAAATAATTAAAATAGTTTACTTGTGAACTGTCAATATTTTATTGCATTCAGTAGCACTATAGCACAGAAGAGTAGCAACATTTATGACCACATCAGATCCTTTTTATCAGCACTAAGTAATAATAAAAGTACAGGTAAAGTTCTGCATTAAATCTTTTCTTTCATATAAGTATGTAACCATTAGCAACATGTACTCAAAACGAACACTGTGAAAAATAGAAGTGCAGGAAATGGTCTCTATTATATCTAATGATTATTTCATTGCTATAGTTGTTTAATGCTGAGTTCATTTAACCAGTTTACATACATTTAGGTAGTTCAGTCTGCACCAATGCATCATAAATGTTCATATAAATACGCTACAGCATGTGTAGTGTCTGAATTAATGTTTTCTGTGATCTGCTGGTTTGGTAATCTCAGTGTAAAAAAACAAAAACTTGTACGCCGTTCACTTACTAGAACAAAACTTAATGATCCTGGACACTAGTTTTAGGCCAGTATCAGGTCATCCTATCTGATTTGTTACATCCTTTAAATCATGAGTTTCTTTGGCTCTCATCAAAGTGGAGGTGCAACAAATATAACAGATACATGAGGTCTTCTATTTGTTTGACTTTTGGCTTTTCAACTAAATGTGACTTGAGTCTTGAGTCTGGAAGCAAATTCATCAGATTTTATTCTACTGGTGTTTTCTGTGATGGCTGGGCAGCAGCTGGGTGATTGACAACCGCAACATGCGTTGTTAGTCAGTGTTTTATGTGTTGTTAGCAGTTTTAGAGCAGCTTTTTTTAATACTGCATAATAATTATTATGATTGTTATATTTTTACATGTATCAACTGTTGTCTGTAACACAAATTGCCTCTTCAGGATATTAAAGTTTGACATATTCGATAAGATCATCATATATTTGTGGTGTCACTGTCCTGATATTGCACACTGCTGCAGAGTAGAAAAGAGAAGAACTCGGGAGCCAGAGTAAGGATTGTATGTTGTATGATTTTTGTACATATGATACACAAGGATGTAGGTAAATCAGACAGTCATTAGCTTAGAAATGGAGTTAACTAATGTTCCATTTATAAGCACAAAATGGACTCCGACATAAACTTTACAGAAGTACAAGTAGGCACAAGTCTTATATAATGAACAGAACTTGAGTAAAGGTACTTATGGGAAACATTTATCACACATGGAACACTGTTCTCATGTAGTATACGTAGGCACACATCTTTTTTTTTTTTTTAGAAGAACAATCATATATTACTTCCACTCCTTTCACTTTTTTTCTACCTCAATATTCAATAAGCAATCCAGAGGTGCATTTATATTCCTCAAACTGTCACTCACTGGCAGACACACAGAGAAATTGTTGCTGTATGTGCCAATTTTTCAAGACTCTGAGCATTCAGTTCTCATCACTTGACACTCCGAGTTGCTCAGGTTTCGGCGCTCGAACAGAAAAAACTCCCTCTCTCTCTGTCTCTTATTCTCTCACTCACTCTGACAGTAGGTGTTGCATACTAATGTGTGTGTGTCTCAGGGGGGCGAGATGAGGAAGTCCTCTCCCATTACTCAGTGCCCACCAGCTGGGCAGGGGCAAGGGCTACAGCAGCAAGACAGATGGTACTGTCACCCCCTGCTCACACACGCACACACACCGCCACACACACACACACAGGGATACACAATGGTGTAACACTGAGGAGGAAGTCATTAGCTGGGAAAACCACAAGATTCCTTATTGAACCGGGTGGTAGAGGGGCGAGGGAGGTATAAAAAAAAGAGAGGGAGTAAGAGAGAGAGAGAAGAAGAGAGGGAGGTTTTATCCTAAACTCAGTTCTGCTGAGGCAATCTGTCATGGTTGAAGTAATTGCCCTCGTCTTGCGTGAATGAAGTGATCTGTCATCGCCCACTGCATTACTGCCTTAAGAATCACTCTGATACACACACACACACACACACACTCACGTATGTGCACGCGCGGTCAGAAAGCCGTGACCCTCCTGAACGCTCCGACTAAGACGCATGCAGCTGTGAAATCTTGAATAAACCGCCCTTCAAAAATATTTCAGAGGGTGGGTGTGGGTGTGTATGTGTGTGTGTGGGGGGGGGCGCTAAACTAAAAAGGGAAAAAATGCAAAAGGATACATTGCATGTCTTCTTCCACTCCCTGATTTATAATCACTCTTTGTCTGTGCAGTGAAATGTTGTTTTGTGGAGAGTGAAGTGGCTGATTCTGCTTCTGTTGTATCAGTAAGAGTAGAGCGGGCCTGGGTCTCATTAGGTCAACATCCTCTGGTCTTATATTGTAGCTTATTGTGCCTGGTCAATACACTGCGCTGTGTTGAATGAGAAAACAAAGGGGGAGGAGAGGTATAATTGCACTTTAACTGCAGCAATTGGACTAATATTTGTCCAAGTGGTGAAAAGAGACATTAGTCACATTGATTAGGAGTCATTAACAGACTGTCGTGCGGTGATCTGAGCTCAATGACTGTGCATCTTACATAAACGTTATACATTAAAGAGGACAGTGACGTAAATGCTTGGAAATATTGGAGTTCTAGTTTACTCATACAGGATACTATAAAATATTAAACTGAAGTTGTTTTTTTATTCTCTCTTAATTCAGAATAGAATAGAATAGAATAGAATAGAATAGAATAGAATAGAATAGAATAGAATAGAATAGAATAGAATAGAATAGGCTTTATTGTCATTACATAGGTTGTACAGCAAAATTACAGGTGGCCTTTTTACTATAACTATTTTCAAGTTTGACATAATTTTCTTCCATTTTCATCAAATTAACAATTCTGAAAAGTATTTGACATTTTTCCAGCACAACAGACCCTTTGTGACTCTTAATGTATTCATATTTGATCACTCTAGCTGCATTTATTTATTAACTAACAGTATTATACTGTTTGATGCCACTTTTCCATAGACAATATCAGTGCAACTCCCCTTGACTTCACTCAGTTTAGCCCAGATTTGGTATTCAACTGTAGGTATAGTACTTCCTCAGCGTGGTGGGTTGTCATAGTGACACAGCATAAACATATTGTGACATCATCTTCGACTGCAGCCATGACAAGTGAGGCAACAATAGTAGATGAAAAAACTTAAAACTGTATATTTCTGAAATAAAACATTAATTTATTTTCCATTTAATACATTTAATATGGATGTTGGCTTTGGTGCTGCCTGGATGTGACCTGCATGGTTTCACGTAATGTTTATTATGACAGCTCACCTGGATTGGCAGCAAACATGGTACTAGAAATAGTATCTGATAGTACTTGCTCTAACGTAATGGAAAAGAAATGAAAGAAAACTGGCACAAGGTGTGGTCTAAGACGGATGTGAAAAGTACAGCTTTTATTGTTTGTTCTGTGACCTTATAACTGTGTCATAAGTTCATCATATTGTTATGAACATGATATTTCATGACGGTCTATAGGAAATTTAATCAAACCTTCACTTGAACTCAGTGACAAACTCAAGTTTGGTGGTCAAATTTCAACCTCACCAAACATAATTTCAGAATCAGAAACAACTTCAGTCAATCACAGAACTCATTATGCACTCCTGTTCAACAACATTATGATCCTCAGACCAATACAGTGTGCAAATTCAGTATACAGTATAAGAACAAAAATCATACACAGTTTTAAAAAATAGAAGAAAAGTCTATTGTGACATGTAATTTTTGCCCATAACCCAATAATTTGTCTGTTAATTATGACAAACTTCCACACAAATATAATAGGATAGAATTATGATGTGATGACACTCAAAGATCAATTTCATTTATGTTCAACCCAAACTAATTCACAAAAAAATAAAACAAAACAAAACAAAAAACATCAAAATCCCAATTTCTCTCCATGTTGCAGCCAGTACCAGACAACATATTGGAACAATAATATGAACAAACAATGTTGTCCCAAGCTTTATGTCTGATACTGGCTGCCTTGCGTATAGAAAAGTCCAAAAAACAAAACAAAAAAAATCGACTGTGGACCTGTTCTTGAGTGGCAGAAAAAGGACACTGTGAAAGTGATGAAAGGCCAAAAGTAGATAGATTCATGCAGCATAAGGTAAAATAATCGACTGGTATTTGCAACGTCCATCATGGTTCCCATCCTGATATCGTGTTGTCTGAACCTGGTGTTATGTGAGTCTGGTCAGACACTGGGGTAAACTGCAACTTTAATGGTTAGACCCTAACAAACGCCAAACATTAGCAAGAAAATCAAACTCTCTATCATTCAGTCGACCGCAGTACTAATGTTAAAGGCAGATGCTGTGCGTTACATTCATGTAATGTAAAATATAGTAAAGCTCAGGACACGCTGATGACATAACGTATCATTTGATGATCATGCAACTGATGCAACAAACACACACACACACACACACACACACAGGTTGCAGCTGCTCATACCTGTCATTGAAGGGAAAACTGCCAAAATAGTTGCTTTTTTAAAGGGTTATAAATGTTGATGCTAGGAAATAGTGGTATTTAATGATACATGGATTGCTCTTGTGTTTTCACAGTGTGATGGAGAACCTGTTAATATCCTGTCAATGTTTTGTGAAACGTTACTCAAGTATCAGGGTTATTTAACCAGTAGTCATACGTTAATGAGTGCTACAGCCTCAGTCCTTATTTAACCCTTATTGTTTGTGCAGATAAAGGTATTGGAAGTTAAAAACATTGTCTTAAAATGTAATTGGGGCAATGATTTGAATTTGTTGTTATGTGCTATACACATAAGAACATTTCACCCTAGTTCAAATAGCATTAAGGGTAAAAACAGTGAAAACTTGGCATGAAAAATAATTAAATTGAAGATGCAGATTTGGTTATTTCTCAAAAAAAAAAAAAACTATTAGGATTAAAATCTAAAAAGTTGAACAGTAACCAACATTACTGTATTAAACTAAGTGAAGTTTGTAATGTTCACATTTTGTTGACACTGACAGACAGGTGTTAAGTTAACTTTATGGCAGTTTTAAGAGTTTGAGTTTTTACATCGAATGCATATATTTATTGCACAGGTGTTATTGTGTCCACCCCCTGTACATACACTACCTTGAATCCCAGATGCACCCCCACATGCGCACACAGACACACACTAACTCACCACCTCCTCCATCACCTCCACACATGCACACTCACAAACAGACGGTCAAATAGACATACAGTCTGTCATATTTGCGGCTGGTAAACAAGCACTGAGAGGCTGTTAAAGCCGGCAAGCTGAGTAAACCAGAGACAACAGTGTGCTTAATGAACTGGGCTGCCTCCCAGCACAACATCTCATCATCACTTGGACTTAAACAAACCACTCAACTGCTAATTGGCCGAGCTGCATGGAGCCGCTGTGAGGAATGTACGCTCCCCACCTCCACTGTTGCTTCTCAAAGGCTTGACAGACAGCAGCAAGACAGACTCTCTGTTATTGAGTCTTTGCACAGATATGTGACAGTCTGGCCTTCTGTTGGGCTTCACTGTGTACATCTATACACGCACTGACTCACTTTATTTAGCTTTATTTAGACATTCCCGCTTTTGATGTTTTCACTATAAATTCCCTTACATCTTCATCCAATTAAGTTGCTAAGATTCCTAGTCCACATCATGTGAAGTTCAAATTTGTGTTTTGCTCTCCGCTTACCCAAGGAGCACCTCTCAGTCAAAGATCTAAACCAGCAGTATGGCGTCTTTCTCTTGCATAGTCCTCTTTTTTTTTTCCACCAGCGCTGATGCTTTGTACCCACTTCTTCTATTGTGGATGCTGATGATGGATAAACAAATAAAGCCCATCACTTCCTGTGTGCCAGAGGATTTTGCCCAGGAAAGCCCTACCAGACGCCAGGTGTTAAGATTAGCCAATGCAAAGTTTCATAAACTGGGTATAAGCTGAATTATATTATTTGCAAACAAACATTTATTTATATGAAATGTTGCAGATTATTCCTTCATCATCATTTATTTACATATTTGTTTGGGTTATATCCAATTGCTATTACACCAGGTTTCCCCACATGGAACATTAAAGCTCAGTCCTATGTTATTGTGTTGCCATATGAATGCTTTCATGGTGATGATTTTTATTGTAAGAAGACTGACGGGTGGGCGGATGGATGGATGGACAGATGAATAGATGGATTTTTAGTACTTATTACTAGTGGTGTCATATGATTTAAATCTTTAATCGGATTAATCACAGGGTTGCTGTGGATTAATTTTGATTAATCACGATTAAATATAATTCATTTTAAATTATATTAATCGCATTTCATTTTGCATGAGCAAACAGACTCAAGAAAGAAAGGAATATATATGCAGTTAACATGTTTGTCCAAGCTAGGCGATGTGTTAACCGAAATGCTAGCAGAATCCCCGACTAACATATGCTTGGCGTTAATGTGGTATTTGAAGTTGGAAGTGCTTCGGTGAAAAGAAAACTCATACTCATACATGCATCATACTTTATGTTGGTCGACTGTTCCGCCTTGGGTTTTTTTGTCCTCATATTTCCATCCAGAGGGCCAACTGTTTAGCGTCTTCCATTGTTTATGGGTTGGTTCTGTTGCCTGTCACCACCAGATCAACTGCCCAGTTGTTCATGCGCAACGTTAACTTTACTTGGACAAATTGCTCCAAATGCAGAGACGTTCAGAGTCATTCCGTGCTGCAGATGAGTTAACTGCATTAAAAGTTTTAATCAGATTAATCATGATGGATTAATCTGCGTTAACCCATTAATTTTGACAGCCCTACTTGTTACTAAATGACTTGTAGTAGGTATAAGTATTGCAAACTATGGGTAAAATAAATGTATTTTTGCAAACCATATATATATATATATATATATATATATATAATCTCAACACACTTTGTCTATTCTATCTGTTTTGTCCGTTTGCTCAGTTCATAGTTTTCAATCATGTGATTTCCACAAAGTCCTGAAGGGCAAAAAACACCATTTGGTTTACACTCCACAGAACTGCAACACAAGCCTGTCAATTTCCCATCTGTTTCAAGCCACAAACATTTAAATCTACCCTCAAAAGACAGAAAACAATAATATGTAAACGAACTGCAAGTTTTAGGCCCTTGTGATAAAGCACCCGACCATGATATTTCAGGCACTATAAGCAGTAAAATCCCCACCAGAGCTCCACTTTAGCAATGTTTACATATATTACATCCCTCTCTTTCAACTGTCACATGAAGACAGTTATATGTATTTTTGACATGGATGGGCCAATAATGCTGCCATTTGGTAGATTAAAGGTTCAGTATGTATGATTCATGTGAGCTCATGTGCTTAGGTGGAGTTTATGTTGGAGTCTGTTTTCTGCAGGGAGCCATGGGGTTTGGTTTTTTTTTACATTGGTTAACTCCATTTCTAAACTAATGACTGTTTCATTTGCGTACATCCATGATAACAGCCTGCACATTGATTACTGTGTAGAACCCCAATTCATATGAGTTCATTTTTCCTTTTTCTGCTCCAGTGTTTCGGCAACATTGTGCACCGTAACCTACCATTAGCTAAGAAATGGAGTTAAGTTAGCATCAGCAAACACGGTCTCAGCACAAATCTCACATCACAAAATTAATAGCAATAATAAAGTAATAGTATCATAGCACGTACATGAATATGCACATATGCTACACAGCCATATTAAACTTTTAAGAATAAGAAATGCCTCATCATCTTCAAACAGGGCTAAATAGTTAGCTAGCTGGTGTGGATCCAAGGGTCATTAGTGTCAATATGTAGGACAACAGTGACAAAGCAGAAACATTCACCTTAGATTAACCCTCAAAAAACCAAACAACTGCCAGAAACAACAAGCATGTACTGTTCTAACCTGTTTAATAACTTTTTAACCATTAATCCTGCCATTGAACATTGGACTTAACCATGGCAAATGATTAGGTTTATTCACTAGGTAGTGGTTACTGAAACAGATGGAAAGCAGTGCTGATATACATGCCTTTTCATCAAATGTATTTATTTTTAGATATGTATTACAAGTCACTGTGCTGCTGTCTTTTAATTGTTTTTACAGAGTTTTTATACTTTTAAACTGCTTTTATCTTCAACCTTTATTCTGATTGTATCTTTTAATTTTTTATACTTGTACTCTGAGAGACCTCTACATACTAACTCCTATGAATCTGAATGTATACAAATGGCTTATCTTATCTTATCTTATCTTATCTTATCTTATCTTATCTTATCTTATCTTACCTTATCTTATCTTACCTTTCTTTACCTTACCTTACTTTATCTTATCTTATCTTGTCTTGTCTTGCCTTACTTTACCTTATCTCATCTCATCTCATCTCATCTCGCCTCGCCTCGCCTCGCCTCATCTTGTCTTGTCTTGTCTTTTTCTGAACTATTTAATACTCATTAGGGTTGCAGAGCCTACTCAGTCTACATTTGGGTGCTGATAGATAAACAACCATTTGCTGTCACATTCATACTGGCTGGTGCTGGAATGGAACCCAGGACCTTCTTCACCATGCCACCTGTACTGATACACACATAGTTTGAGATTATACCCATTTGCAGAAATGTACGTGGCCATGCCTCATGTACAGCAGCAGTTCAGTCTTTGTGTAGGCAGACGTATCTGAACTCAGTCAGACCAACCTCACTGCAGGGTGGAGACGTTTTAAGCGAGTTTAGGGTTTAGGAGGAAGTTGATGGAGCTTAAGAATGGGAAGCACACCCAAAGGCTCATGGACGTAGCCTGAAAATACCACCAGTACATTTCTGAGTTTAAGTTCACATATCAGTTTGCCTCAGTATATCAGGTGTTTGTTCAGGGGGTATGCAAATATTTTCCTGTAGATTTTAATAATAATATGATATTTTTTAAAATGGGGCTGATATTTTGTCCTGATATTCAGTTTCAGAGCAAAGTTGACCATTGTAAGCACTAATGTGTAGTACGAAGTCATGAGCATAGCTACTTTTCAGTGTTTGGTGACAAATGGGAGCTGCTATATGAAATAATTTTATTACAGTGTCTTCTTTGTATTTTTTACACTCTTGTGTCTTTCCCTTCTTTGTAGCTGGTCCTTAAAATTCTCTTTTTGGTGTTCTAATTGATTTTTGGTTTCAGTATCACCAGTGGGCATTGACGAGACATTCTACTGATGTCAAATCGAATTATACTATTCTTGTATTATTATAGTACAGGTATACAATAACTACTTTGAGCTGCCCAAACCTTCTCTGAAATCACCACTGTAACCTCTGATAAAATGCTTCTACAGTTCAGAGTCACGACTTCATAATACCAGAACTGAAAGAATTATTTAGATACTAATGATCAAAAAAATGAGAGTCAGAGGTTTTCGTTGCAGAACTTTTACCGTCTGACACTGAATTAAGTGCAAAATGGCATCTTAACCACCCTCATATCAGTCAAGAGCTCCTTTTTCATGCATATTTTGATGGATCACATTTGTCAAGGTCAATGAAAACATTTGCAAAAATACCTTGGAAGAAAAAATTTTTTGTCTCACTTGAAGTGGTCTTTGCCTCTTTTGATCATGAGGTTACTTTTCTGAACAAATTCTAATGTAATGAATGTTTAACTCATGACTGATCACCTGTTTGCATATAATAACAGGCTAATAATAATAATAATAATAACTGAGAATAAACCGGGTTCATTAAATGAATGAATAATAATAATAATAATAATATTCCCATCTCATAGAGGGTAAAGAGGATTTTGTTGTTTGCTTCTTCTACTTGTGGTTTTGTTTCACAGCCTCTACTTCTTCTACTGTTTATTAAAGCCATTACATATCATTACATAGTCTACATCACCTCCACCTTCTGATAACACAAGCAGTTTGGACATTCACATTTTCTGCTTTTTTTTTTTTTTTTCCTTTCATGAAGAATTGAAGACCTCTCTTTAGCAGTTGGCTTGTCCGGCAGCAGTATGATCCATGGCAGTAATAGAGACTGATCTTATATTTTTATTGACAGGCTGATTCACTTTAAATAAAGATCTGGGTTAACTATATGATCATATCGCCATTCGTCAAATACACAGCAGCTTCCACTAAACATGACTCAAAAGTTAAAGTCGGAGTGATTTATTTGAAACTAATTACTATGGTATCATATTAAGTGGATGAAAGAGAAACACCTCCTTCTCACTGGCAGTTAATAGGTGATTAAGCCCTGTTGCAGACAGTGGGCCACAGGGAGCCAATTGATCTGACCTCCGAACCCCCTCATTCTGATGGGAGGGGGTGTGTGGAGGTCAGGCCTGTAAGGGATACCCTCTTTATCCTTCTCCCAGAGCAGGAGCTCAAAGCTGGGGGAGGCACCCAGCCAGGATCCGTGGGTCTCAGGGGCCCCCCTATCACTGCCGCCACATTCATATGGTCAATATGAGCCAAAGAGCAAACACCTTTGAGCTGTGTGGCCTCATGGCGCTTTGACCTGAGCTGAGTATCCGTAGTTTTCCCAAAGGTAACTGAATCTATGGCACAATCTATGTCAGTTTGCAGGGATGAACATTCAGCAAATATGGCAAAAAATACGTATGTCATAGGTAATATGCAAATAACAGAAATTTTGTGATATGCAACTGTTACTAGTAATTGTTGCAAAGTGATTCAATTACTTTGCAAGTTACTACGAGACATTAGCAGTTGGTTACTAAATCAATGTTTTTGTGTCTTATTAATGTAGACATAGGTATAGATATTTCTGTGGCTCAGTCTGAATCAATACGATTAACACATTTTATCTATAACCCATTATCACTATAATGAAAAGTAAATATTGGTGCAGGTAGCTGGAAAGCAGGTCCATCCTGGGCTGTTTTCATGACGTGGCTCCTTGTTGGTCAGTGAATCTAGTCCTGAAGTCTTTTTGTGATGAGCTTAGCAGAGTTATATTACTGATGTCCATATTTAAAGCCAACAGCACCTGAACTGTCATTCAGAGTTTCCAAAGAATATGTTTGCATTTTTATCCAGTACTGTGGCTGATCATTATCGTTACAGTGGCTTAAAACTTTGCCACTTGTATTTGATACAGTAATCAATTGAACTTTGGATTAAGATGTTGAAATATATAAGAAGTATTTTGACTAAAAAGTCTGGAGCTAGCTTTAGCTTTTGTCCCTGAACTGAGGTGGTGATCTGGATCATGCTGCAAAAACAAATGTTGGACAAAAGCTTTAAATTCTGGTAAGAAAGTGAAAGAAACTGAAACAAATTGAACCAGAAATAGAATTAATTAACGTCAACAAATGAACAATACACACACAACGTGAATATCAAATCTTTTACATTTATATTATAGTGACACACTACTTTATAAGATGTGACTTCTTATTGTGGACGTACAGTGGGTGATTCTCCTCCTGCTTGACCATCTCTTCGAGTGAAAACCGAGCTGATCCATCTCTCAGTGAAGGACTTGTAGGGGATTTTCAGTGGAGAGGACTGTGTAATGCCACTTCTCTTTGAGGTATCCATTGAAGTCAGCACTATTGCATTAAGCTTACTGGTCTTCCTAAGGGCACCTTTTCATCACAACACACTCACACACACATCCCTTCCCTCACACTCCCCCTTTTAAGTTGAGGTATTGTCTTTAACAGCATTATAACGGTATCATTCTGCTCCCACTGTGAACAACAAAGACAAGAAACGCCAAATCCTAGAACACAGCAATCTGTGTGTGTGTGCGGGTGTGTGTGGATGTGTGTGTGTTCTTTAAAGCAATGCTAATGGACCCTAAGAAGCATTAAAGTGACCCCTACTGTAACAAAAGAGTTAATAATCCGTTTAGAAAACAATCAGATCCCTGGCCATGAGAAAAGCCCCCCGCTAAGTCTTTCTGTAAGGAGGAGGAGGTGGGAATTCACCCTTTTTTTCAGTCAGCAATCTTGTTGAACATCGCTTGTTTTCATCGCTCTCTCTATGGGGAATGATGGAACTGTATTTAACGGCAGCTCATAGCCACAGTCAGCGAATACTAAAAAGTGATGCGGTTGAATTTTACAAGTGCGGCGGCCAGTTGGGGGGGATTCAAAGTGACCCTTGCCAGGGGTCAGGGTTTGTTATCAGCTCTGTCCACTGTAAGTGAGTCCCACTGGAGTTCTAAAAGAGCTTTTAACAAACAAACGCTGGCACGCCCGTTAATTACTAATGATAGACTCTTTGTCTAGTGTTTCCCCTCTGGGTCAAAATGTTCAGCCGAAAGGCTTTGACTGGTGGCTGTCATCTGGGTTTACCCCCCCTCTAGGTCACACTGCCACAGATATAACAAGCGATATAATCCGTCGAACTACATCTCCTGCACTGGACGTCAAATATTACAGTGATTTAGAAAGTGTTAGTGAGTGATAAAATAAGGTGTCTGAGAGGGCTCATAAAGTTTAGTGAAGTGAATGCATTACCTCAGTCTGCCAGCCTTATCTGTTCGGCGTCAGAGTGATTCATCTGTTTTAACATCAGGTCAGGGCTGAATCTATCATTGCTTATCTTCGCTGTCAAGTAGCTGAGGACAGGTTTTTCTTTATCTCTTTGCTCTGCTGCTTGTCCTTCCTTCTCTGACATCCTGCAAATCTTGTGAAGACAATTTATTTAAGCAAAATAAATCAACTAATTCAGAAATATGAAGCTTTTTTGCCTCTTTGTGGAGCAGATCAGTTTCAGTAAAGTTTAGATTTTACATATGACTCTTTTAATGTTAAAACATTAGTTTTAAGCAGAGCTAATATCTAACAAATACTCTAGGCTGCAATTGATTATTTGTTAATTATTTAATTAATCATTACTATTGTGACTGTTGACTAAATGTTTTGACTTTTTTTTTCATGTGAATGTGAATATTTCCTAACTCCTCCATGGCACCACACAAGTCACTTGAGGACGTCATGTTGCACCAATCAAATATGACTATTGGTTAATTGAGAAAATAATCAATAATCAATCAACAATGACAATAACCATTAAACCCTACTTAACTGTAGAGCATTGCCTTCATAATCCATGCTTTGTTAAACTAAACCAAATCTGATCTTTACCTCCATGCAAATGTTAGTATTAGAAGGTTTTTTGGGCTTCGTACAAATCAGTGCAATTACAAATATGAACTAGTTTAGAATGTGATGATTTCATGTGATGGTTTCAGGAAAATTCTGTTTTTTATTGGTGTTTTTCTGACTATAATCACTCTCATGTTCCCTGTTTTGTTCTTTGTTGACTCTCATTGACCTAAATCTACTTTTGTGGCAACTTCCAAACGATGTTATTCTTTATGTCTAACCTTTCTAAAGTCATTTGTCACATTTATTATATTATTATACTTTGCATTGTATATTTTTTTGTGAAAATTATGTATTTTCCTTTATTTAATTTCCTGATCACATAAATGTTCATCAAAGCTCAGGGTAAATATATATCATAAACTGAATGTAAAAACAAGTGTCTACCACCATTACTTGTGAATCAATGATGCAGAATACATGTTTCAACATTCACTACTACTTAAACACATCTTATGCCACTGAAAAGTTGAGAAACTGAATTTTACCTGAATTATTTCAGTGTATTAATAGGATTTGTGGATTAGATGGTCTTTAAGGGTTAAGCTTTCAGTAAACATGAGAAAATCTGATTTAGGGAGACAGGCGAAGTAAAAGAAAGTGTCTCTGCCCTTAAGTAGAGTTTTCATCTGTCTGAGCTTTACTTGGGTATTTATTTATTTTTAGTTTTAACCTGAATAGCTGTTCTTTCTCCTCCTTATATAATCAGAACAACTTCACTACTTTAGTTTTACTGCGTTTGAGGGAAATAATTGTTTTCTGTTTTTACTTCATTTTATGCCTTCATATCATCAATACCGGGTTGACTTTAAGTGGATGGGATGATAATATGTAGAGAAGACGATCCCTCGGTGTATCCTTCGGTGCATATCACACATGACAACAAGAAAAAGAAAAATGACATAAAAGACGCAACAAGACAAAACAGACATGAAACAGAGCTGGACCACGAAAAACCTGATTTGCACATTGGAGACAAGTTAATGTTCATTATTTTTCAGTAAGTTTTTTTTTTTTTTTTTTATTTGAAGATGGGATGGATTGATATTCTTTACATTATATGTAAAGAGTCTCAGTTTGCTTTGCACAGAAACAACTGAATGAAAAATCCTTCAGAGCCAAGTTTTACTTTTATACTTTGAGTATGTTTCAGAATCTGTAGTATTTCATTTGCACTGTAGTACAAGTTTTCCTCTGCTATAAATATATACTTCTACTCAAGGATGTGTGTACCTTTGTCACCTCTTTATCTCCAAACCAATTCGACAAGAGCAAATAAACCGCACAAGTTGATTGTGGGAGTTTATTGTAATCAGGAAATTCAGAAACAATTTCACTTTTTTGCTAAATAAATCAGCTCTTATCAAGTGTAAATTTCAATATTGGGGTGATTTGGCTTGACTTGCTCTGCTTTGTTCTTCAGGAAATTTACATTTGTTACAGAAAAACGCAAGAAAAAAAAGAGTAAGTCTTTACCTTATTTTTGCTTATCTCAGAGAAATTCCGGTCTAAACAGTCAATGTACATGACCATAAGAGAGATTTTTACAGAGAGGACTTTATTTTCTCACATAGCAGAGGTGATATCTTACAAATAGTCATTTATTTAATCATTACTCTGGTAATCCCTGCTTTGTTTAAGCGTAAACAAACAAGATAAACTCTGATTTAGGGATTTTTTTTGCCTCAATTAGCTCTGTGCCTGTGCAGGTGGATTGTGGGACTTCATTTGAATTAAAACATTCAGAGATATGAAATAATTTAGCTTCTTTGCAAAGCAGATCAACTCTCATCAAGTGTAACGTTCCACAAAAGGCTGATTTGGCCTGACTTGCTCTGCTTTGTTGCTCAGGAAAACACTAAAAATAAGAACAAGTTTTTTTGTTTTTTTTTTTCCTTTTTTCCACCTTATTGTCAACAGTTTTTATCTGTTTCAGTAAATTCTGATGTGTACTCCTTTACCAGTCAGACAAACCACTGAGGCAAGTGGATCGTGGGATTTTAGAATCAATAAAATCAGCGTTATGAAATCATTTATCTTTATGTCTAAGCAGATCAGCTCTTATCAGTGGTCATCACTTGTTCTTCAGGAAATTAACATTTGTTTCAGGGAAATGCTGCGAGTATTTTACCTTCATCGTTAAAGTATTCTTATCTGTCTCAGGGACAGACTTTTAAGAGTGCATATGTGGATCGAAAGATATTTTTACAGAGAGAATTTTACTTTTAATCCTCTGTTTTACACAGAAGATCTCACAAATACTCTTTGGTTTAATCATTATTGCATTACTCTCATAATCCCCGCTTTGTTAAGCTGTAAACAAACAAGACAAAATCTGATTTAGGATGTTTCTGGGCATCTTCATTTACCTCCGTGCCAATTTACCCAGGAGGAAATGGCCAGTGCAAGTGGATTGTGGGACTTTATTCGAATGTTTCCTGCGGTAAGTTATTCCTTTGTCTGGGCCTGGCTAATAGCAGCGAATGGGATTCAAATAGAGTCAAGCTGCCTCCTGAGATCCCTCAATCCACCGTCACCATAAAAAGAGGTCTGAGGCCAGTCTAAATATTTGGTAGTCTTAGCAGGTTCATGTTAAAAGACACACACTCACATTCACGCGCACACACACACATACACACACACTGTGAATGCACAAGCAGGCCTAGGCTGTGAAGTTGAATGGCATAGCTCAAAGCCTTCCTCCCCCTATCCCTGCCTCTTTCTCTCTCTAAACCGCCAAACCATTCTCCCCCCTCCTTTTCTCCAGCTCAGAGGAATTCATTAACTGCCTCTCCACAGAGACACTATGGAAATCAGGCAGCTACAAAGGCAGAGGGAGAGAGAGAGAGAGAGAAAGAGGGAGGGGTGGTGGTGGTGAATGGGGCTATATTATCCTATTAGATGGTGGATATGTCTCGTTTCCCTCCCCTGTCATGAGAAAAACATTAATTTTAAGTGAGAAACGAGACACAGGGAGGGAGGGAGAGGGAGAGAGAGGGAGAGAGAGAGAGGTAGAAATGGTGAGGGTCTTTAACATTGCTCTTTTATCGAGCTGAAATGGAGAGTCCCCTGGCTCCATTTACCTTGGCAATGAGGATAGAGCCGCTCTCCATGAATGCCATTTAAAATGCCATGGAGATTAAGCATCCTCCCTCCACCTCACTCTCTCTCTCTCTCTCTCTCTCTCTCTCTCTCTCTCTCTCTCTCTCTCTCTCTCTCTCTCTCTCTCTCTCT
>JAPQRP010000003.1:20627063-20638321 GCA_037367295.1 Apogon hyalosoma
ATCCATCCATCCATCCATCCATCCATCCATCCATCCATCCATCCATCCATCCATCCATCCATCCATCCATCCATGCTTTCGCTGAGAGAGAGAGAGCAAAACTGAAGTCTAAAGAGAGCAAATGAGAGGGAGAGATGATGCAGTGAGAGCTGTCATTGATGTAAGAACAGCATGGAAGGGAGCCAGACACTTGAGGCCATTTTCACTTCCTCTGCCAACTCTGACAGACTGCCACGAGCACTGCTGAGGAGAATATCAGCCGCTCGTTCTCTTACGCACTTCACTTTTTCCACACATCGTCCCAGCCAGATCGCGTTACTGTTCTTCCAAGTACCCAAACAATATGTTATTCTTTCAAAGTTGGAAATCAATGAGCTTAGCATGATAGTGCTGAAAATGACATCAAATGGCTGTTTTATCGCTTACACAGTGTGTCCAAAACATGTTTTGTTATAAAAGGTGGCGAAAGAGTGAGCAGATCCAAAATATGATTAGAGTTTTCTGGCGGGTAAAGCTGCAAACTTCTACAGAGTTTCAAGTTTGTGCTTCATGTTTGTTGGTTGTTTGTCACCCAAGCTGCCCCAAAACTTCTCTTTTAAAAATAGAAGTAGAACTGTGTAAAAAGTGAGAATAACCACCATTCGCCATCTCTGGAGTTTCACAGTGAGTTGCATGAGGCCCTCAAACTCTCAGTGTGAATAGGGTCTTCATTGGTGCTTTGGTATTCTGATATGGGCTCTTTGGTGAGTTCTAATCCCTATTAAAGAGGCAGATTATGGAAGGGATTTGTCTTTGATTTGCCAGTCCCACTGCTCTTTTCTGGCAACAGCTAGCTCTCCTTCTATATATGCTTCCCTCTCTCTTACTTTTTACTTGTGTCTGTCTTGATAGGATGGTCAGGAATCAGACAATGATCGCCACCATGTGTCACCCCCCCCATGCTCCCACCCTCAGCCATCCTTCTGTGATTATGGCCACATGTATGAGGCACCCCAGTCGTCTGAATAGATTTGTTAAAGGCCCCCAGTGGATGAGAGAGGTCCAGGCCCCATAGCCCGGCCCTCGTGTGCTGCTCTATCCCCTTTCGAAGCACTCTGCATGGGGGTGAACTCCCTGCCAGTCCCCCCCACCCCCTCCCCACCCCTCCTCCTCCTCCTCTACTGCCTACCACTACCCCTCTGCTTCTCCACCACGCAGAGATAATCAGGCTTATGTAAAGACGACGTGCTCTTTTGACAGTCATCAGCTCATCAGTGATCCAATCAAGCCCAAATCCGCCATTGTTCGCCCCTCAAAGTGTCTCAAATCCGCTTGTGCAGGAGAGAGGGGCTTCAGTCTTTATCCTGCCAATCACTCCTGACATTCCTGCCACTGTTGCCATGGCCTGGGGTCAGAGGTCGTGAAAACACAGAGCATGAGCTGACTCGGGGAGAATGGCGCAGCGCTAAAGGAGAGACTCTCCACGCAACTGGCCCATTGGTCAGTCAACGCAGGGGGTAAATGTAGACAAGTTAGGGCTCTATAGCCCCGCTGAGAGGGCCAGAAAGACATGAGCAATAGAGGAGAAAGAGGGGCGACGAGGAGGCACAGAGAGGGCCAACAGAGGAGAAAGAGGGCAAGAGAGGTGTGTGTAGAGAAAGGAGGAAAAAGAGGGTTAGGGAGCAACAGTGTTTGATTTCCAAATAAGCTTTAGAGAGCTTGACCTCAAGGGGTGAAGAGAAGAAAAGACCTGACACAAAGTAAAAGCCCCTGTAGAAGAAATAATGAACCTACAAGTTAATAATTCTAGAATTTTTTAAATTTCATTGATAAAGGTTTGTCATGTATGATGTGCTCATGCTATTGCACGCATGTAAAGTTTGTGTTAGCTTTCCATATTTAAGCTAAGCTAAGCTTTGTAAATAGATTTTTGATGTCAACAACTTTGATCTTTCCATTGACAATATTTATGCCCAGTCCCGACCTCTTGTTAGCCTCCAAATGAAGTCAGCTAACATCCAAGAGTGAGACTTTTTCATCATTAGCTGACTCGTTTCATGTCTTTGATAATTGTATTTAGTATTGGTCATTGTTGCTGCTGTAGAGGAGCAAAAGATTACCATTAACTTACCTTTCAGTATAAAAGCTAATGCTGCACATGTAGTATATAAGATACAATATGCAGGTTGTCCAGTCTTAGGCTACGTTCAGACTGCAGACAAATGTGGCCCAAATCCAATTTTTTTTGCCCATGTGTGACCTGTATCCGATCTGTTAAAGACAGTTTGAACAGCACAAATCTGATTTTTTTCAAATCCGACCCAGGCCACTTTTATATGTGGTCCTAAATCTGATATGTATCTGATATTTTGCAATGCAACTTCAGTCTGAACAGCTAGGTCATGTTTATCCAACGTTTACCCCCCTAAGACCCAGCAATGCATTTTTGTCCTCTGTAGTGGACAAGTTTCACAGCTTTACTTGAAAAAAAAAAGTTCACTATAAAGGACATTATATCATTAAAAAAAATGTATCCAAAAAAAACTGTTGCATCATGCTGTTTCCGATTAAGGTAATTATTTAAAGTAAAATGGTGAAAATGTTTACTTACTGGGTCTCAGGAGGTTACATCATTGAAATGCAACAAACTTCACATTTCTGCATCCCAGGAGGAGGAGTGCAGCCTGGGAGGCCCCTAACCCTAACCCAAAGTGGAGGCTGCAGTGCCTGGAAGTCAACGGCTGAAGGCAGTTCGGCCGGGGGGGGGACAACAACAACATCAGCCATGGCGGAATACAGAGTGGAAAGTGGACAGACGAGACGTGGTACCTCCATATCTACTTCCGTAAACACAGTGCACGCCTGCATGGTTACGTTTTACGTCAGGGCCTCTTTTGTGCATGCGGGTCACTTCAGGGTCGCATTCTGTTCAGACTCAAAACTGACAGAAGTTACATTCAATGTGTAATATGAACAAGCACACAAAAAATTGGATTTCATGAAAAAATCCAAATTGTGCATTAAGACCTGCTGTCTGAACGTAATGTAAGGTGATGATAGGGCAAAAAAATCTTTCACAATCTGTGGCTGATCACCTTCACTTTTCCCCCTGGAATGAATGGGACATGATCTGCTACTGGTCTACAGGGAAATGAGGGATGCTGTGGGACACTGAAACTGGAAGTAACTCTTCAGTGGACCATCGTGTTGATGAACCGACCTTGCTTGCCCCGGTTAACATTATTCAGTATCCAGTTCAGAGATTATGTTGAAGACCATAGCTAACTAAAAGTCTGTCAATGTTACAACGTCTGAATTAGTTTCATTTCAGTTGTATATTTAATACCTGCAACAGATCAAACAGTTATTTACCAAGTAAATTAGCTGTAGCGCTAATGACAACTTGTATCCCTCCTGTTTCTCCTGCTCATTGTAGAGGGCAGAAAATCTGGGATAACGGAGCCTTGTTCTCACTTTCTAAGGATGCTACTTAAATATACAAATTTCACTAACATAATGCTTTTATTTTAAGTGAAAGCAAAATCACCGGTTCAAAATCAGTGTTTTAAAAGACCAAGATTAGACAGTTTTTACGTATTTTCAAGTTAATGGACTTTGAGGAGCAGAACAAGAGAACTCAGGAAATCACGGCTGTTTTAATGAGTGCAGGGAACCACACATTAACTTAAACACAGCACAACACAGATTTCAACATAAACTTCATCAACTCATACAAGCATATGCAAATCTGACACATTTAACCTTTAATTTTTAATGAAATAAGAACGTGCTTTTGTGAGATATAAACTCTATCTAAGCTGCAGGAGATCAAAAAACGCAGCCAACAGATGAGACAGTGTGTGTGTCGGAGTGTGTTGTGTGCTTACATGCTAACTGCTGAGTCGTAATTTGAAATGGAAATGTACCTCCCAACGCAATGAAGCTAATGCATGTCATTGCAGGATAAGCGGGCCACTGGGTTAAATCTGTTGTAATATTGTCAAAAGAATAATTTTCTGTACCCAATGTATACGTAAGTGAGCAAATGTTTAGCGAAGACGAGATATCATAGGGAATTTACGCCATTCACTGTTCCTCCATAGGGATTAGTGGAATTAAGCGTTTACACAAAAGCGAAGTATCAAAACTCATGGGTAATTCAACAACCTCCACAATGCTGAGTTTACCAAGTGCTGCTTCTTAGCCTGCGTTTATTGTTGTGTTGCAGCTGCGAGTACCTTACAGACAAATAGCAAACATTGTCAATGCCTTTAAAGGAGACAAATTTAATATACAGGGAAAATACACACAACAAATACTATGAAAGGGGTGGGAGTGATAAGTCTATTCTGTTGTTGTTCATCTATTCATGGCAATAATCTGAGGGAAGAAGCAGATTAGGAGAGAAGGGAGGGTTCGTAGCCGAGTGTTCGCATCGCTGGCTCCTTTCAGCCATTTTGAAACAATGTTTATCCACTGGTCTGTTATAGCATAGCAACTTAGCTTAGTGTACTGCTGTGAGGGGGCTGAGGACTGGCTGCGTCTTTGTTCAGCATCCACCAGGACGCACTGGCGCATTAGAACGGAGGTGCACATGAATCCATCTGCAACCTCGGCCAGTTCTGCTTTTTTTTTTTTTTTCTGTAATTTGTGCTGCAGTTTGTGAAGCATCGGTAGAAAAAGTGTTAGATTTACGGTCTGCATCTCACTGGCATCATATAATTTAAACCGCTCTGACAGACCGGGTCCCAACCCACAGGTGGGTCGCAGGATGTTTCATTTTGGTCTCCACATAAATTTGCATTTCAAGCATTTCTGGAAACTTTCATACAGTGGGTGCTTTTGTCTGTACTGAATGTTTGTACTGTTCTGGTAATTGCAGGCTACTTATATCAAGTGTGAAAAGTTAACATACATTCTGTTTGTTTTACTGATAAGAGGGAAAAATATGACAGCCTCTTAACGCCGCCTAAATGCATTTACGTCGTCTCATTTATAAAATATCAGAAATATGCATATTGTTTTGCATTTAGAGGAAATGAAAACAATTACAGAGCCTGTTAGCTCTGCCTAAATTATTTGGTCTCATGTACCCTCTAGAGATGAGCGTGGCATCAATGTGGCATGCACAAAAATGTGATAGAAAACATTAAATAGCTTCTGAACTGTTTATAATAGAGGTGAGCTGTGAACTGGATCTGAACCATGAGATTCTTCGCTTTGCAGCACAGTTTGTGTGCTTACAACATTGTGCTGATTTACATTGCATACTAATGAACAGAAGTTTTATCACAGGGCAGTTTTTCTCTTTTCTCCAATATGGTATGCTCACACAAAGATAATGCATTAAACAGCACTAGAAAGAACAGACTGAAAACAAAGAATAAGTGCAGAAAAGGTACATGCATACTATTGCAACTATTTTAAGGTTTAAGGTAGTTTCCAACAACGCATGCATCACGCATACATCTCTTGATGGTGGTTGTTTTAGTTATTCTACATTATATTGTCATATGATGTGGAAATGGCTGTAAAAATGCAGAGGAACATTCAGTAATGCACAATTTTTCCTTTTTTTGAGACAGATAAGGCCTACTGTGTGTTGGGTCCATAGAAAAACATATAAAGGTGGAATAATTTTGTTTTCAGACACATTTCTCTTTTTATTCTTATTTATACACATCAGTAATCACATTTGACCAGGTACTAAGATTACATACTGAGTCTCAGTTACAGTTTATCTATCAACAATAAATCATATTATCATAATAATTTCATGAGCAGAACTAAGAATATTTTATCCCAGCTTCATGGTCAACAGTGTATATTGCTAGTTTTACTTCTTCCACTATTGGCTATCTCTTAGGGGCGTCATCTAAAGACAACTTTATGTGAAACAGTGTCAGTTACACTATATTACTGTGATACAAAATGTGTTTTTCCTAAATATTTCACTTTAAAATAAGCAAGGTAAAAACTTATCTAATCTAGCAAGAAGATTAAATGGTAGAACTTCACAATGTAGCTTGGTAATAGCACGGTAATGGTGGTAACATAAGGAAGTGCTAATTAAAAAATACCATGCAATGACAGGTGTAATATTAAAGTATGATTTGGTAATGACTGTGGAAATATCGAACAGACTGAAATTTATAACTGCATTTAAGGATGGCAAAGAGGACAAACTTTTATGGTATTCACTACCCAGCCATACAAAGTTTCACACACTGTAATTCAGTGACCTGTGTTTAGTTTTGACGATGAGAGGAATTCACTGTAGCATTGTTTATGCTACACAATATTTATGCAATGTCACAATAAATGTCACAGCATTTATTTGTGTTCAGAGTTGCATAAATTGTTCATGAAGATCTTGTTTTGATGAAAGGAGAGTTAGACAAATGCATAGTCTTACACATCCCAGAGATTCTCAGGGGGGTTCAGGTCTGGACTCTGTGATGGTCAATCCTTGTATGAAAATGCTCCTGAAGCACGCTTTCTCAATTTTAACCTGGTGAATCCTGTTGTTGCCATCTTGGAATATGTCTGTGTCATCAGCATATAAAGAAATCCACTGATGTTGACACCTGGTCATTCAATTTATTCAGGTCCAGGTAACCTCATTTTATGGACACATAACATTGATGAACCTAGACCTGACCTCCAGGACAAACCCCAGATCATACTACTGCCCCCACAGGCTTGTGCTGTAGGCACTAGGCATGATGGGTAATCACTTTACCCACATCCCTCCTTACCCTAATGCACCCATCACACTAGAACAGGGTCAGTCTGGACTCACCAGACCACATGACCTTTTCCTTTTCAAACATAGTCCAATCTTTAGTTTCTCTATCCAACTGATGGTTGAAATGAGAAGCTACTGCATCAGTTAGAGTTATCTTTTTGCAATAATTATCCAATGGACGACTGTTACCTATTTTCTCAGTTCAGTCTGGGTGAGAATAGTTTTTGGCTGTGGAGTTTATTATATTTGTGATCAAACATGGTAACTTGTTACTATATCTGTGAAATATTTTGGTTTTAAATGGTAATAATGTTATAATTACCTGAGATAATGTAGAGTAGGTTGACTTTTTCAGGCAACCATAATTCTCATATAATCATTGTGCTATCTTTTCAGTTCAATATGGAATATTATTAAGATGAGATTAATCTTTGCTTATGGCTCAGACATGCCCTTTTCTTTCCAGGTTTACACTGTGTTTAGTGAAACATATTTGGTGTTGTCATTTATTACAATAGTTTTGAGTCTGCAACACGTATTTCTTTGTCATTTAATGGTAATATAGTCATTTTTAGTTCATATTACTATGAAGTAGTATTACGCCCATGCCCCTTACTTATATTTCAGTGTAGAATTAAAGATATATACATTACTTCTACTATTAACTCTGTCATGCATGAATTATGAGAACCATAGTCGAGATTTTTTTCCTGGGTGTTTTTATTCCTCTTTAGCCATGAAAAAAACAATGCGATTTATTTATTTTTTTTTTTTATGACCCTATTGTTCATGGAGTTACAAAAATGTCTGGACAGCTGGACACCATTCGTTAATTTTTTAAGCAAAGAAACATGTATTTAAAACCCATCATCAGAGAGTGATATACTGTGTGAAAACTATGAAGTAACATTTTTAATGCTACTAATCTGATGTTTTCTCGCATTTTAACATACTCTAATACTAGTTATTACTCACTTCATGGAGATAATGTGCAAAAAAACCCCAACCATTTTGATTAAGAAAACTTTTTATTACAGTCAAATAACAATTAGCAATTGATTTACACTGAAATGTATTATCGCAGATAAGGTTTAACAAAAACAGCAAAATTACCGTAATGGTATAAATTGCAGTGTATGGCATGGTGCACAAGAGTCCACTATGTTGGATGATATGAAACTAAAACAACAAAACCCATGAATTTACAAGAGAACAGCTGTAGAATAGCTGTCCACTGTAGTGAAAGGTATGCATGAAAGGGTTAATTACCTGGTATTACTGAATTATTCTTATCAAATATATTAACCCACTGTTTCCAGTCAGAAAAGTGCCCTCATAGTTTAAAGATTCGATTAAAACTGACCTGAAATGAGAACTATACTGACATCTACTACTGGGATTATCACACTACTTTAACTCGTTTCAGAAAATGACTCAATAATAGATGAAGATTACAAGATAAGATGGAGATCCTGATGTACAGTAATTACAGTCAAAGACAGAAACACCGCTGCTGTCTTTCACTTTGTTGATAATGAAAGATGACTCATGGGTCGCATATCTTCACAGTGTAATTACACACTAGAGACATGCATGTGCACACACACCTTCATTCTGACACACACACACACATACACAAATGCAGAGTAATGCGATTCCTCATTCATCTGCCCGAGTCATTTAGGGTAATAGAGCTTAATGGAGTATATTAACCCTGTCCAGCCTGTACCCCCCCACCCCACCCCCCTCAGATGTATGTGTACTCATGCACATGCACAAGAGTAGGGGAAACCTGCCAACTGTTTATCTGCAGCAAACACACACACACATACACACACTCAGTGAGGGAGCAGAGATCTGGTTTCCCACTGTCACAGATGCTTACCCGCCTCTCCATTAGTGATGTGATTGGAGTGGACACAGAAAACCAGCAGCCTCGTTCCCACAGGGGCAATCTGAGGAAATTATTGCCCCCTCCTCGTCTCCTGGGAATGTCATGCGCTCCCGAAAGAAGCACTTAATCGACTGCTATCACATGCAGCTCTGTCAACCGCGTAGCACGGGTTTTGGAGCATTTGGTGTAGATTGATACTTTGTGGAATGGTGTTTGATGATATGTGATCAGTCATGGCACACAGCGAGGGGCTCATGGGAGCTACAGGGCGTTCTAGATGTGGAATCATGAGGAAGAAACACTCGGCAGTATTTACCAGGAAAGTGACAAATAGATGATAACTGGAAAATGAAGATTGATACAACAGCCTCAATCTGGAGTCTGTTTTTTTGCTGTAATTCTTTGTGATAATACAGAAAAATCAATAGAATTCATTTAGATTTAACCCTTAAACACCCAAACAACCACCAGTGACCAAAACTATCTACTGATCTAAAATGTTTAATGACTGTTTATCCACTAATACTATCAATACATGTAAATAATTGAGGTAAAATGCAATTTCTCAGCTTTTCATAGTCATCAGATATGATCCATTTGGATGTTTAGAGGCTCCGTAGTGAGTGTTGAAACATCATCACTGATTTGCCAGTAAAACCCATGTAGTTTAACAAATAACAGTGTTTGTAAATGCTTGTTTTTAACATTCATTTATTGATATCTTTGCTGAAAAAGTCACTTTTTCTTCTGTTTTCTCTGTTTTTGTATGATAACCTTTGAATTTACCCATGAGTTTTCATGAACATACATGATCAGTGAATTAAATATAGGAAAAAAAAACCCATGATTTACACAGAAACATGCAAAATACAGAGGATAATATTATAATAAATGGTGATAAATCTATTTAAAATGGTTAAATAGAGACAGTTTCATTTGAGAATAGCCACAGAAGTAGCTCTAGGTCTTTATGGGTGAAAGTAACAGGGACGTGTGGAGACAAAATCAGTGAAAAAAATACTGAAACAACAATAGTGTGAAACCTCAGTGGGGTGTGGACACTGCTGGTGGCCAAAAAATCCTGGGAGGTCCAGCCATAGATGAGCTGTAACATGAAATCTGCGCACACACACACACACACACACACGCACACACACACATATACACACATGCAGACAAGCAGGCCTACTGTGTTGGCTTTGGTCGTTCGCAAAATTGTGGTTGACCTTTTCACCCCGGTCAATAACAACTGCAAGTTGAGCCCACTGCACCCTGAGGCGAACACCACCACCACTACCACCACACACGCACACACATACACACACACCACTGCTGCGACAGAGAAGCTGCAGTTCCTGAAAGCACCAGAGGATGGCACCTGAGGTCTAAGCAGCAGCTCTGCAGTACTTACCTGAAGCTTCATTGACTATGCAGCTCTGATTCATGGTGTTCCACAATTTAAGTGTGGGTGACATGCTTCAGTTCTGTCAGATTTTAGGATTTTCTGGATTTATTATCTTCCATTTGGCTTACTCCACTGAATTCATAAAAGAAAATCCACACAGCTGTTAGTTATTTTGAAGAATTAAGTATAATATGACTACTTTAATAAAGATAATGTAGAAGAATATTAGTCAGTAGGGTAGAGTGGGGTAAGATTAACCATTTTTACTTGAGATAATATAGCTGAGGGAATATGAGACAAATAAAAGTAATACAACACAAGTTTAGGATGTGTCCCATCAACTAAAAGCTTGTGTTAATCAAACTCAAACAGACAAAAACATAATAGGTGCCTTAATATACCCAGTTAGCTATCTACGAAAACAATTACTAACTATTGTTTTAGCCTGATATATAGCATTACTCTAAAAACACTGTAATGATTAATATTTAAATCCCACAGTCTGCTGATTTTATTCATGTTCATGAAATAAACATTACAACTAATTTTTCTACAGTTAAAAAGCTGCAAACTGGAGATAGTTTGCCAGACAGTGTCACCTTGAATTGAATAGAACTTTTACTCCTTCGGGGAACATCCACACATTAATTGACTGATCAATCTGTCTTTCTTTTGACACTTTTCTAGTGGATTTTTGTCCCTTGACTTCAGGGAGTGAACTTTTTGACTCTTCTAGGTGACCAGAGCTCCAGTTTGTTTTTTATGCTGTAGTTACATGAGATAACAATTATTACATCCGGAATAAAGAACATAATATCAGTTACTCATGATCAGGATGAAACACTAATTCAGACACCAAATAATAAAGTAATAATCATATAATCATATAAATAAGCCATACTGCTATAATTTTTGGAGAGGTTTAGAGTAGCAGCCAAACACAAAATTTTGCTAATTCATACATGTTTTTGGATACTGTAAGTACAACAGCACATTTAATATGATACGACAAAAAAGTAAGACTTCATCTATGCTTTTCCTTCCACAGTAGAATGAAAATAATAAGAAAATACACTGTCATATGACTAAACTACAAATCCAAGTATGTTTGTAGTAAAATAATGCTGCCTCCATTTTGTTTTAACTAGAAATATAATCAGTGCCTGCAAAAAAATTTAGTTTCTCATTAAAGAATCCACAACAATTTTGCTTTGTCATTACTGACAGTAGCC
>JAPQRP010000003.1:20639249-20664544 GCA_037367295.1 Apogon hyalosoma
TATATATGTAAAATGGTTTAAAGTATGAAAATACAGGAAAAGGACTTAGCTCCCTTTACACTAAAAGAAGTTTCATAATTTAATCAAAATCATTTAATTCTGAATTTGGTCTTTTTGTGGAGAGAAACCCATAAAAAAATATCAACATTAAATTATTTTTACTGAAATTATATGTAATACAGACAGGATTCGATTTCTAACAAAATATATTTGCAGTTACAACTTAACTGCACACAAATGTAATTTCTGAAACACTGGGATGTGCAAAACAATATTAGGGGTAATGTAACAAAAAATTGTGTATGAGGGGTCAACTTACCCACTACCCCAGTCTCCCCTAAAGAAGAACAGAAAATAGTATTGGTAGATTGATAAATTGATCAAAAAAAAAAAACAGAGTGAACAGAAATCAAATCAGCAAGACAGATGATGGCTAAATAAACAGATAGGGTCGCACGGAGAGGATCAGTGGGAGAGCTAAGCTAGGTTAAAGTGTTTGTTAAAGGCTGGATCGGTCCCTGTAGACTGAGGCTTCAGGAGCTGAATAATGCATGCCCGCTCCCAGAGTAATGAAGTGGAAGTGATAGGGAGAATTACGGCTGGCCTCCCAGGGCTCAACGCAAACTGTACACACTCTTAAGAGCTGCCTGTAGCCTGAACCTGTCTCCCTCTCAGCTCCCGTCTGTGTCCGTCCACTCCACTCATGCACACACACCTCCACACACTGCACCACACAGCAGCTAAGAGGGTTAGCTTGTCTCTGTTCCCGTATGCTACATCATTGATGAGGAAGACCAGGGCATTTATAGTATCCCACTCATAGTTCAACAGCTCCGTATCTTCTTTGAGGCTCTTATTAGACCGGAGCAGAGGATGGCATGGCTGCTGCTCAGTGGTCAGACAGGCACTCGGCGTTGGCAGCCTTGTTTGTGGATCAAATCGAGCCTGGTTTGCACTTGTACCTGGTTGGTACTATTGTGCTTAACAAGAGGCAGCTGCTGTCGGCCGTGTCTTGTGGTGAAAAGAAAGAGCTATTTTCTTTCCTCATGATCCATTTATTGCTTGTCCTCTTGCTTCTCCTTCGTTCTTTGTAGGCCTCCTATTCTTACACAGCAGAAGTTAGAAGAAAGAGGCATTACCTTATGTGGCCCTTGGTTCATTTGTCTGACAGTAGAGCACTGAGATGAGCCACAGAGAAAGTCTCACATAGAAAGTACTTTTCTACTTATTTAGTTTTGTCTTACCTTAGTAGAGCTAAAGAGTCCAGTTATAATAAAGTAAAAAACAAAACAAAACAACAAAACAAAACTATTCTTCATTCCATTTATCCTGGAATTTGGAACTTCAAGAATCAGAAAATGTGTCACAATAGCAACATCAGTTCGACCCAGGTTAGCCACTGTTAGCAACACCAGATGATAATATCCCTTGTATTTAGTGTTTTACAGATGAAATCACCATAGTAATGGACAGTGGACAGAACTGTATGTACAAATAAGACAAATTAACAGTATATTCACCTATTTGTTTCTGACCTTTGATGCATGGAGCAGCCATCTTTAGTTCTGAAGTCAGGCTTAGTGAACCTACACTGATTTTTTTTCCTTGGAAATTGAACGTCAAGAGACATTCCAGTTACAATGTCCTTGTGAAAACTTGGAGGTTCAGACTTCCTGACTGAAATGGAAAACAACATCTGGATGTAAATGTTGTTCTAGCTGACTGAATTGGATTCTGCTTTAAGAAGCTTTTACATAACATTGTTGATTTCACTTATTAGTACCTTTAAATGATTGGTGGTGTTTTATATGTATGTTTTTAATACTGGGTGTGGTTTTGTGTTTTTTGTTTGTTTTTAGTCTGTGTGTGTGTGGCTGAAATATTAATCTTCTGTTTTCTGTAACCTTCTGCTGCTGCTGTCTAGGACAGAAGACTCTTGCAAAAGAGATTTGTAATCTCAATAAGTCAGTTTTTTTTTGTTTTTTTTTTGTCATGGTTAGATAAAAGTGACATAAAAAAAATAAAAATATTAAGACATTCAGCTGGCTACTTTAGTTCAGCATGAAGACTGAAGATTGTTACTAACACCTAGCATACCTTTGTCCAACAACTTAAAACAGTGTTTTACCTTTAAGGCAGTGTTTCAAATTGTGGGGTAGTTCCACCCCCCACCCCCACCCCCGGGGGGGCGTGAAGGCTTGCCAAGGAGGCCGTGGGATCACTCCTGGGTGTTTTTTTTTTTTTTTTTTTCAGGTTAGAACATGTAGCAGGTGGAACTAATGTTAGGTGGACTCATTTTAGGGACATACAACAAACAAATCTGCTGCCATGGGGCTCTGTCACTAGACTAGACAAAGAGTTTAGGTTTGGAGAATGGACAAGGATTGGACTGGAAAAGAAAAATGTACAATGTTTCCGTTTTTGCACAGTTTACACTTTAATGTTCTGAGATGTGCAATGTAAATGGGGTAATTTCAGCCACTGATACTGTTAAAATGTTCATCTTTGTTACCAAAATTTGTTTGTTGTTCCAAAAAAAAGTAACTTTATTGTCATAGTTGTAAGATAATTGCACATTTCCTATTTTTATTTGGAAAATATTGTCTCGGGGCAGTCTTGTTGAGTTTATTTGTATTGTTCAAGCAAAAATCTAAGTTATTTTTAATTTGCAAAAAAATTATTCAAGGAAAAGCAAAAAGTCTTGTTACAATATTGATGTTTCTTTCAATAAAAGTTATAATTGCAGCACTGTTACAATGTTGTTGGGGTTGAGGGGGGCCTGGAGATTTTTCATCCTCCAAAGGGGGGCCCTACAGAAAAAGATTGAGAACCACTGCATTAAGGCAACATCAACTTAATTGTATGCAATTTAAAAATATATATATTTTTTCAACACTTCACCTGACGGTCAGACAGCTCAGCTATTGACAAAGAGATGAAGTTCTGAAAGGCTTTTCAGGGCCATGGGTCTCCCTTGAAAAAAACAGCAACTTTACATCACAGAACATGGGAGCTATGGGTCTACTACTGCCTAACTCAGTCTGTTATTTTTTTATTGTGTGTCTTTGATATCTATATTATAAAAGCCAAGTGGCCTCTGCCTGTGTGTGTGTGTGCATTTGTGTGTGTGTGTGTGTGTGTGTGTGTGTGTGCGTGTGTGTGTGCGTGTGTGTGTGTGTGTGTGTGTGTGTGTGTGTGGGGATTCAGACAAAATCCAGAAGGAGTGGACTGCTGCAGTTTGGCATACTTATGTATTTTTGGTTGAGGAACAGACTAGTGAAAATGGGAAGTTGATTGGACCAATATTTTGGGAGATATTAGTAATTTTGGAATGTAATAGCCTTAAAATCGCATTGCTATGGCCAGAACACTTTGGTGGTGACTGCTGAACAGCATGCATGAATACATAACAGCATAAAAACTACCATATCTAGAACCCGTGGATCCCTACAGGTCAGCACGCAAGTTTTAATATACTAGTATAGGTCCACATTCACATGAGGTAAAATTACCATTTTTGTCAGGGCAGTCTGGTGGCTTCGATACGATGGCTTCAGTTCCTTCTTGAAAAGAGCAGTCAGATGGTAAGGAAAGAATAATACATTTTGTAAATATGGCACTACTGTGTACTTCTCAAAACCACCATCAGTTGTAGGTAATACACTGATAACCACACTTAAAATAAAGTGAATTAACCCTTTAAACTAAGGTGAACTAATGCTGCTGGGTGTAAACTTTACAATTACATGAAAAACAGCAAGGGTAGTAATGGTTTGTAGCACTCAATAAGAAAGGAAATGCACTTAAAATAATGAGTCAAACTTAACCAGACTGACATTTTCCACTCTGGCCTTGACTGTTTCTCTAAAACAAGACCCAACAAACAGTAATGTCATGTTTACACTCAGGTTGTTAAAAGCATTTTTCTTTCAATTTGGACCCTTCAGCACTACCCATTGAGCTCTTCTCATTCAAGGTGAAATTGCTAAAACTGAGATGAAGGCTCAAAAAGCATCTACATGTTAAACAGTGATTAAAATTGCATAGATTTCAGACTTCGAGGCAGAAAATATTCAAATGCAGCGCACTGTGATTGAAAGAACTTGTGATTGGAGATGTTTGGCCCTCCCTTGCAAACACTCTGCGCAGTGCTTCGTCCTCCTCCTCCTTTCACATTTACATGCTTCTATCATTAACCCCCATGCCCCACCTCCTGCATAATAGCTAAAGCCGGGTGCAGGAAGGAGAAAATAAAAATGTGATTCCTTTCTCTTTTTTGTGCAAAGCATCGTGAATGAATGATTGATGTGAGGGGAGCAGGATCAGAAAGATATAATCACGGTCTAACGAACGCAGAGCCATAAGAAAAATATAGTAGAGGAATGTCATAAATTTATAAACACGTTGTATATTAATATATAAGTAGTGGATTGAATATTCAAAAAGAGGGAAATGACATAATCTATGCATCTTCACGTGCGATGCATGCTTGATACTCATTCTTTATGCACTGGCTGAAGGTAACAAAAGCTTGGAAGTTCATTCACACCCTGTATATTCATCTATGGCTCACAGGTTATTTTCTCCATAATAAAAAGTCATGTTCACTGTCAGTGGCTAAACAAATTGCCATTCTCCATGAGTGGCATATGTTTTGTGTGAAGACGTGGAACGCCACCGTGGCCAGATAACTTCATTTCCAAGGTTTGAGCACAGATGAGGGAGAGACAGTTAGTCCATGTTCAGTATATGAGCACCTTTCACGGGACAAATGGAATGTCAATCAAGCTCCGGTACACAGATGCCTGCTCCCCAGTGGGGCTGGAGATGCTTTCTGGTGATGCAGCTCTGTTGTTCAAGCCTTACTCTGGGTGCATTGGGAATATTTTGTCCTTTTACCCCTCCACATCCCCTTGCTCCATTTCAAGTCCCCTGACTATAAACGATTTCTTCTGCTCCTCAAGTTTTCCTCTGTAGGATTTCCATGCATCTCTTCATTCTCATTTGTCTCCTCAACTTTTCTTTCCGGAGGTTTTAGCACCTTTTAAGATTCGGATGTGATGATGGGTTACAGTCTGGAAGTCAACTGTTTTATGGCATTATAAGTGTCCTGGTTGCATGCAGTGATGATGAAAATGATGATGATGCGAAAATCTTTGCACTTTGTAAAAAATTAAGTTGTTGTGCTGGGATAATGTTGGCACCATCATTTTATTTGATTGAATCTAGGTCAGTTTTAGCTGGAATATCTGATCGAGACCAAGGTACTGTATGTGTATTTTTTATTTTCTTTTTTAAAGAGGTAACATATTAAACAAATACTTTCTTGTAATTCATTTCTGGTGCTGTACAGACAATAGCGTTCCCTGCCAGCTAAAAATTGATATAGTAAAAAATGACCTGCAGCTGATTGTTCATAGTTCACAGACTGAGCTTAACAAACACACACATTTCATAAAAAAAAGCACCTAAGACTTTATCTTAGAAATGGAGTCCACTAACACCAACAACCTGCTCCTAGCAAAAAAAAAAAAAAAATCAGTCAACTACATATTCACTTAACAACATAAGCTCACACAAATATGTTGAACAATTAATTTTTGAACATCACTTTATATTTGACCCAGATTTGTTGTTTGTCTCAAATGTAAGATAATGTCTTTAACAATAAAATTGGGCCAAGAAGAAATGAGATAAATGCCCCCCCCCCACAAAACCACTAGAATGGCTTAATACTATGAAAACATGACAAGCCATTCAGTTGGTAAAGGTGCTTACTCAAGGGAATGCACAGTGTTTATTCTTTGATTAATTTGCTTGGAGGAGACCTGAAATTCCCCCACTCATGAATATGTGGATGACAAGGAGATTTCTCTGTGGTGACAAGTTATCTAAACTACAGGGCAAAACGATTATGCTAATATCAGGTTGTAGTCATCAATCATCTTGTGTCAATGTGGTGTCAACGCATCACGTTCCTGTTCCCCCTCTGGCCATAGCAGAGAGTATGAGTGTGTGTGCGTCAATGCATGCAGCTCTGTTTATTTGGAAAGGAGAATTGATCACATTCTCATTACGCCTGGGGAATGTTGGGGGGGGGCACTTGCGTGGTGCTTTTCTTGTGGATAAGAAGTGCGCAAAGAAAACTGGGAGGGAATTCATTAGGTGAGTTTCTTCATCTTGATCTGAGCGCTGGGGCTACACGGACAGAGTCCGGGCTGACGTCACAGAGACGCGCCTTAAAACCTAAGAGCGCATCACAGGGAGATACATGGTTTGATCACACACACTTACACACTCGCTTTGGACTGTATCAGAGCAGGGACATTGCCAAGGCTGCGCTGAGCAAGTTCACTGAGGAGAAATTTCTGGATTCCAGGAAGTTTTACAACAACTCAACGTGGTGCGTAAAATGAAATTGGTGCGTAACCGTGTGCGTGCCGCCAGTGGAAGAAATTAGTGAATGAAATCTGAGTTTAACTGAGTTAAACTGGTGGACTTGAAAGAAAACTCAATCTGAATTAGTGTGAGGGGTAAACATCTCAGTTTCTCCCGGATGCTGGTGGAAGTCGCAGCGGGTGTGCGCTCCTGCTTCTGCCTCTGATTTCATTGAACCATGGCTTATTCTCAGCTGGGATACTCCTACTCCACAGCCCCGCAGGTACAGTACACGCGGATTTCATTTTTAGAGGCAACATAATAGACCTGAGCTATGATATGAAGGTGAAATACAGGCTTCTACGATGTCAAACTATAGTAAATGACCACTTTATTCTCTATTTGTGCATGACAAAATGTGTCGAAACCAGCTGTTTCCATTTGATTAAATAAATAACTGGAAAGAGAACAGCTCCGGCATTAATTCGATTTAAGAAAATGTCAAATATACTAATATAATAAAATATATTTGAAAAATACTGGCTGATTTTTTTTTTCTTAGTTTAATTTCCTTATATACTGACTTTATAGAGATGTGAGCGCATTTTCAGTCTCAAATATTACCTAGTCATATACAATAAGTCATTTTTATAATTCTTGCCTTAGTTCCTGATGACCTCCAGCCCTCTGACCGGTCCTCTGGAGCCGGGAACGCCTCCGTCCCACCCAGTGCTGCGCTCCCCGGGCCAACAGCTCACCCCTGGCACGGGCATCGGCGTCTATAGCGGCCCTTACACAAAGAGCCAAGGATATTATAACAGCTGCTCCAGCGACGCCGCTGCCCTTTACTCCAGAGTGAGTTTCACATTTCACAGAGCTTCATTATCACTGTCCTGTTGAATTAACAAAGTTCTGGTTTATGTAGACTGTCTGCAACAGGAGTGGAAGTCATGGGCATATTTTATGACTGTAGCCACAATAAAATAAGTTAATGTGGAAATAGGTGAAAATAATTAGAATTTTAGCTCAATCATGATTATTCAAAGTTATTTGATAATGTTTCAGGGTCCACTAGAACCTAAAGATGGAGCTGCATCAGTGCATGTGGGAACATCTCAGACTCCTGCTTATTATCCTTATGAATACACATTTGGACAGTATCCTTATGACAGATACGGGTAAGTAAACGCCAGCACCAGGCATCCTTTAAAGTCTACTACATTTATGCAGACATGGTTTCATACGACTTAGGTTTTCTCATATCAACATTTTTAGATTGTATAGTCACAAGTTACTCATATTCCTCTGAACTTTCTGGTGTGACTTAAATTAATTGCTCTGTTGGATTACTGTTGGATTCAGCTATTCCTGCTCTGATGGTGCTTCACGTCGTAAAAATGCCACTCGAGAGACCACCAGCACCCTGAAGGCCTGGTTACAAGAGCACCAGAAGAACCCCTACCCCACCAAAGGAGAGAAGATAATGCTTGCGATTATCACGAGGATGACCCTAACACAGGTAGGCACATATGAGGAGCTGAATGAGTGGCTGTTTATTTAAGTGTAGCTGCTTATTACTTTTTTAACTAGACTTTTTTGTAAAAGTTAAATTTTTTCAGGCACTCTAGTTCCTGTTTTGTTTTTTCTTTCTTGTGGTCCTGTCGTCCTTCATTCACCAGTGCGTTATATTTGACTTTTTTCCTTTAGTTGTGATTTGTTTTTCTATCTGACCTCCTTCCCTTCCCTTCCCTCCCTCAGGTGTCTACATGGTTTGCTAATGCACGTAGGAGGCTGAAAAAGGAGAACAAAGTGACGTGGTCACCTCGGGCTTGTAAAAGCTCTGATGAACGTGGTTGTGATGATACCAGTGATGAGGCGGAGAAGCCACTTAAAAGTGATAAAGATCTGCCTGGTAAATCTATAAAGCATGTATTTGTATATGTGAAGGTCAGGTTTAGCAACGGTCAGTAAAGTTGCATAGACTTAATTTTGTTTTTGTCCTTAATCCTTGCAGATCAACACTGTGCAGACCTACAGAGTGATCTTGAGGACTTCGACTTGCTCGAGTCTGACGCGTCAGACTCTGAACCGAAGCCACAGTTTCTTGCTGAGGACAGTGATGCCACCCCAAACACAGACCTGCCACGGAGACACCTCCCACACAACAACCTAGATCAATTACAAGCAGATGAAAGACTGTCTCCAGACTGCTCCAAACTCACAGCAGTCCAGCACCAAAACACCTTCTACCCAAGTCCAGACCTCCGAAGTACAGACGGCAAGCCCAAAATATGGTCCATCGCTCAAACTGCTGTGTCTTTAGGAGCCAACTTGCAGCCTGAATACCCTCCTTGTATGCTTTCAATGCTTTCATCAAGCGGGTCGTCCTCGCCTCCTGGGTATCCATCAAACATGGCGGTAAGCAAGTCGGACAGGCAACAGGAATCACCGGTGGCTTCCCTCAGAGAATGGGTGGATGGAGTTTTCCACGGCCCACCTTTCCAGCAACAGCCCAAACCTGCCGGACTGTGGAAAGACTTGAATGAACCCATGATAGACAGAACACCAGGGCAGCCCTTTGAACTTGTTAGGTCTGCATCGTCTTTGTAGTCAACACAACAGCATCAACAGCATTTGTTTAAAGCTGCCGGACTTGGGACAAAATCCATATCCTGCTGTTGTGACTCGAACAGTAAACAATGTATGATGGTATTTTGGCATTTTTGGGTCTGGACTTTTACAGGTCAAATGTCTCATCACCTCACACCCACAGCGAGGTTCACAAACAAGAAAAATATACAATATTGTACACTTGCACTATAGCCTGCACATGCACTGAGTCACAAAAATAAAAGGTGTATTCTGCAGCATGGCAAAGTTCTTTGAGTGTACCCTTATGTTAGTGACCGCTCATGGCTGCCAAGAGTCCTTTAGATGATCCAGTGCAGGAGTTGTGGAATATACCTCTGCAGTTTTGATGTGTGTGTGTGTGTCAGTGTTTTTGTGCATGTGTGTGCGTTTTGAGGCAGCGAAAAGGGGGAAGTGGGTGGTATTCAGCCGTGACTAATGGAAACACACAGAGGAGGGTGCTGCTAAATTGTTAAATCGATGCCACTTCCACATCGGCTCCAGATATAGCTGCAATCAGCGATGCGTCCCTTTTCATTAGGCGGCTTTTGACTTTGTCAACCTGGGACTGTGAGAAGATCTGCCGCGCACAAAATGCTTCATATAACCTCTTAAGTAATTTTAAGTGAGTGTCATTCTGTGCTCACAGCCAAGTCTTTATCCACTTCAGTGAGTTTTTCACAAGTAGCAATAAACAGAAAGAAGTGTCTGCCATGATTAGACCCTAAATGTTTTTATTAAAAAAACATTTCCATCAGCTTCAATTATTTAAAAGAACTTACAAATTTAAGACTTGAAATGCTTAAACTAACACTTTCTAAAACAAAGCACAACAAGAAACAGTTATTCTTTTCCTTCAGCCCTGTCTTTCTGCTCCTGTTTTCGATTTAGGAACAGTGATAAAGTATTTATCAGAACAGAGGAGGGATCTGCCTGGGCTTTGTATGGAATTAACCATTTCAGATTAAATAATTCAGGATGAATTCAACCGAGAATTTCATTCTGTTTCTGCCTCATAAATAAGTGAGTTTTAAGATGATAAATAATGACATCTGTAAAGTTTTCTTTCTCCCACCCACTGTGGGACAAGATCTTATTGTGGTACACTGCAAATATAGTTTTTTTTTTTGTTTGTTTGTTTAATCTTTTTGCTCAGAAAAGTTTCTTTTTGTATTTAAATAAGGTGTGATAGCAATGATACAAATGTGTTTACTTCTGTAAAAAAGTAACTTGCCTTCAAACCAAGAGAAGAGCGTCATGAAGGAAAGAATGACGGTCAGATAAGAGGTGGGCTCAGCGTTGAGTGGGTTAAGAGATAGAGGATTATACTTGTTCTTACCCTCATCTGTTTGAGACGAGACCTGTCTCACTACATGGATATACTGAAATGAAATATATATTAGTGCTTTTCTCATTTTTCCTAGTGTCAGTGATGTCAAATAATGATACTAAAGAATAAGTTTCATGCTCTGTATCACAGTATTGACACTTGTTTTATGATTACCTCTGAGACTAGTGATAGTATAATTTATTTAAATTAGCGGCAGGTCTAATTTCTTCTCTATGAAACAAATATTAAAATTAAAATTAGCTTTTTGAAGTCAGAAATTTTTAAGTAAAGACAATAGAGGAGATGTGACAACTTTTGTGCAGAATATACTTTTTATGTTTCAACTTAGTGAAATCAGAGCAGAACCCAGAATCAAAGGTTCCATGTGGTTACATGAGTTTGACAGTTTTGTTTTTTTTTTTTCCTTCTGGGAACAGTCATTTGTTGATGTTTGTAACTGTCTCACTTATCTACATCCATGATTGAGAACTGCGAACAGAGTTTCCACGAAAAACAATATACTTTGCTCCCAAAGTTCTTCAGTGCTTCTCTTCTATTCCTCCACGCTGCAAAAAATAGGCAAAGTAGAAAGAAGCCAAATATCCTGAAATGTAATCAAATTGTCTTACATGAAGAACATTAAACATTAAAAAGAACTGGAAAAAAGTTGGATTTCTTAAAACCAGAGTTACAGTCTAGCAACTGAAAACTTAAACTTAAAATAAAAAAAAACAAAAAACCTAGCATATCCTCTGTTGGGGGGAAACCTTTTTTTTTTTTTTTTTTTTTTTTTAAGTCTCATTACTGGTTAAATTTAGGCCCATGTTAACTGGAGAATTAACCATCGCTCTTATTAGCTTAGAAGAGTAAGCTAATGACAACAATGAACTAATATTCAATACAAAACAGACAAAATGTCACCTAAGGACAGCAAAAAGACATGACAACTTAGACTTCCCATTAACAATTATTTTTCACTTTTTCTTTGCAGAAAATATTGTGTAACATTAGCACCAGCTGATTTGGAAATTAGAAATAGACTTATCTGATGAATATGAAACAACTGACTTTCTTTATGAAACACACATCAACACAAATTTCACATAAAGACATTAAAAAGAACATGAAGATGTAAGACTGATTTCCCAGAAACTAGTTTTGTTATCACTTTCTTTAAGTAACTTTTTTTGTTTGCAGAAACAGTGTGTAACTAGCTCCCGTTAGCTTAGAATTAGAGTTAGTTAATGAACAACAAGCAAGTAGTGTTCTTTATAAAACAGATGTCAGCACAAATTTCACATGTGGATATGGAAAATGAGAAATATAAGACTAATTTCGCAGAAAGACATATTTTACTTTCTTGGAAATCCTTTTCTATAGTATATACACGAGTGTATAACATTAACTACTGTTAGCTTAAAAATGTAGTCAGCTAACTTCTCAGATACAAGCTCTATCTAGATGTACATACACGTGAAATCTTTAAATATTGAACCTTTAAAAATACTTTTGAAAAGACAAAGATATTTATTTAAAATAAGACTGCAAGTTTTTCTAAATTATTCCTCTGTGAAAGTATTATAAAAGTGAGCATAGCACAATTTTGATGCAAAGTACTGTTAAAACCACAACTGTGACTAAATTTTCATGTTTTTCTTATGAGATCTGGCCTCAATCATGCCTCTTGCACATTTATTCACACTTCTCTGTTTGCTCCACTGACCTCTCACACTTCCCCACTTTCCCCCTACAGCCATCACATATCATCTACGTCTTCTTCCCTAACCCACATCTCTGTCTCCTTTCCCTTCCTCCATATTGCTCCCTCCCGTCATCTCACCTCACCTTTGTCTGCTCTCGACACACAAGCAAGTCACTGAGCAGCCGGTCTGACACGGAGGCCTGCTCCTCGGCCCAGATAATGGGATTAAGGCTCGCCGTGTGGCTGCACAGGTCGGGGAATGTTACAGTTTACATGTCTGGTTCATACCAGTTATATGGCCCATTATGTCTAAAGTGGAAATCAAAAGGTTGTTGATGAAGAAACTTCACTTAACCTATGACTCTTATGTTCAAATGATATTATAATAATCAGCTCTGTTATTGTACACACTAAATCCTTCTTTTTCAATTGGTTCAACTTATAGAATTTCAGTTGGAATGTCTACACAGGAAGTATTGACAACTTCAAATGACTCCTCTCTGCACCTCCTGTCTGACACCTATTTCCTTTCAGCACCGTCTGTGACTCTGACACATAACCAAACACACACACATACACACAGCTCCAAGTCTCTTGCGTCTTGTCACACTCACTTTGGTTTTCCGGGGCTATCAAAGTGCTGAGTGCAAACTCTTCCCCCCCAAAAACTGTCACATGTCGCCAGAGGTGTCTCGCTCCCTGTGGTAACCCTCTGAGCTCCTGGCACAAGAACAAGTCATTATTTCCATGGTAAAGGTCAGAAGCTCTGTCACCTGACTCTAAAGTTGAGCTGAGTAGAGTCGCCCTGAGACAATGACCAAAGGTCAGTTTTCTGTTTGCCTCCTCATACAGTTAAGTATGGATTGAATGTGGACGGGGCTGCTCCCAGATCTGTCTGTGAGCCCCTTCTGGTCACAGACATGGACGTTGAGATAATTGGCTGCAGGGAGCTCCATAATGAGCCTGAGGGTCTGTAATATGACACATCTTCAAGGAGAAATATTTTAATAGGGCAATTACAGCAACGAGAAGTATGTTTTGTATGGAGTGAGTGATTGTTGTGGAGGAGAGCTGTGTTCAATGGCATTTAAATCCATTATCTATTGTGTGGCAGGGTACTGAGGAGATTTTCAATATGATTACCATGTTATTTGAGCTTTGGCTGAACCGTCTGACCTCACAGTGCAGGTCATATTAGACTTAAGAGGTGGATTTGCAGTTGTTATTTACAGTATATGGGTAATTCAACCGAACTGTCCCAATAACACTAAATGTTAAAGGTTATTAAGTATCTACATTTAAAGTCTTTCCTAAAATCATCTATTTGGTACATAGCAATGAGCCAAAATTCAAATTTAGTATACTTTGTTAATCCCAGGGGAACTTCTGTGGTTACAGCTGCTCCATGCAAGTATAAGTATCTTATAAATGTTCTAAGTATAGCATTTGCACACACTTGTATGCTTATTTGAAGTTTGTGTTGAAGTCTGTTTTCTGCTCTTTACCATCTCTGATACTAAGCAGACACAATCGGTTACTTTTATTGTTTCTGTGGTAATACTATCTATGATAGCATCCTTCTTCAGTTATTCTCCTGTGCTCCTGTACATTAACAACAATATGCAGCACTAGTAACTGGTGTCCAGCACAAAAACACATACAGCAAACACACACATCTTACAGATGAAACCTTGAAAAAGATTCTTTTTGACATTGATTTTTTCACAACTGTTGTCATTTCCTTGTAAACCATCAACCTCCATCTAAAAAAATGCCTCATATTTTCTTGCTACTAAACAATTTTAAACCTTTGACTGTGACAGATTTTGGCCACAGTCCTGCATCTGTGAACAGTAAGTAGACATGTCAACATTTTGAGGTTAATGTGCTTAAAAAAAGTGTCACTACTGAAACACCTGGGACAGATTCAGCAACTATGAGAGAAGAGTGCAGGTGTCAGTGGAGGCATGAAAATGTTAAATGATCAATTTATAAATATTAAACCTCAAAGACCTAAACAACTAATGGAGATCAAAAATATCTACTAAAATATTTAACAACTTTTTAACCATTATTAATACAATTCTAAAATAACACGCCACTAGTAATACATTGAAATAACTGAGGTGTTTTGTTAAAAAGCCTGTTTTGCTTCAGTTTCTGTTTTCATAAAATCACCTGTGAATTTATTCTGAGTATTTATGAGTGGTCAGTAAAATAAAAACAGGAAAATACCAGCTTTTCACAGGAAAAGTTTTCTTTCTTTCTTTCTTTCTTGAGGATGAACACAATATTTCCACACACACGATGTGACATACATAGATACTTATGTATACTCTGTACATGCAACACAGTCCTACAATAAAAAGACAAAGGCACATTTCAAAACGTAACTAAGAGAACAAAAAAGAATGTATAAAAAGAGGTAAAATAAATGTTTTTCTTATTCTGAGTACTGGGTGTAAATAATCGGTGTTGATTGAATTGTCGTATTGGAATCATGAAAATGTAGTTGGTTGTTGTGATAAAAAAACAAACCAGCTCTGAACAGGTTTTATTGAAAAGGATGAGATTGTTCTTTAGAGTTGAGTTTAGCTTTTATAAATTTGGTCTGTTAAGAGAAAGAGTGAAACAAACACAGTCCAATCAATACCAGAGCACTATTTGGCAAAATCAAGCAACTGCTGCACTTATAATCATTTTATTTTAGTAAATGTTGGATCTTACTTGTAACTTATCTTATGCTATTTTGACTATTTATCACTTAACATGTTAAACCATATTCTAATAAACTACTATATATAACCAGTGATAAGGAGACTATTGTAAAATGTAAAACACATAACAATTTAACAATGTTTTAGCAGCTAATAACAGACAAAAGAGAGCATTACTGATATGTGTGAAACATACATGTATGATTTAGCAAAATGAAAGTCTTTGAGGATTAAAATGTGCTGTTTATTAACTTATAACTAAGTGTATGATGAAAAAGATGGGAATAATTACCGCTCATGTAGAAGACATAGGAAGTTCAGTAGACAGCCTGAGGTTTTCACTGTAAATGTAAATGTGGGCTCACTATTTAGCAAGGTCACTAACCATTTACAGTCATATTAATAAAGTTAGTCTTATTGTAAAACTGTACACATCTTTGGCTGTGGGACAACAGTTTGCATCTTTTCAGTTGAATGGATCAACATTAACTACTTGCAGACAGACTTCTCTTGCAAGGACGAACCCACCCAACAATAAATGAGTCCACTAATGTGTTCATCATCTACATTTACCAGACATCTATAATGTTAAAGAAGGTTCTATTAAGCCGGGCGATGCATTCAAGAGTAGTGAATAATTAAAAGGGCTGTTAAATCCTGCACAAAAACACTGTGCTGTTTAATTCAGCACAATTCATATGCTCAGTTTCATCTAAAGATTTTGCCCCTGGCAATGCCTACAACTCAACCAAGCACCACCTCTGAACCACTCAGACTTACCAACCGCAAGACCAGCCAGTCAGCTCTCTGACACCCACCCGGCTTCCCTGCTTCATTTTAACAATGCACCTCTCTCCCCTTCAATCATCCAAAGTGGTCTGACTATAGATGAGGTTAACTACAGCATACAGCCTTACTTCCAAGAGTCACCAGGGCCAATTATATCAGGCTGACTACTCTTCCCAACCTGAGCTCTATGGTGTGGAAAATGCAGTTCCACTGGCTGCATCACTGGGGACAGAACAGGCTAGTGCTGTCTGGAGCCTGAGCCAAGCGCAGGCCAATTTGGCATGCAGAGGTCTATGGAGAATAAGCCTGATGAAATATATATATGATCTTCTTCAAACATGTATTGTTCCGCACTGCTGTGTCTTATCAGGCCGGCTCCCTCCTGATGTCTTCCAGGCTTGGCAGAGCGAGACTCTACAGCGCAGATTGTGGTGGGCCGATGCACAAGGAATGCTAAGGTTCTCTCAGTGCCCCTTACAGATAACAGGAGACAAGACATATCTGGGATATTTATTGATGAAAGCCAGCCTAAAAACCTGCACTCAATTATTTATGTAGGTGAAGAAATAAGCCCAAGTTCATGTGGATACCAGTTGAGTGGAGGGACATTGTACCTTTAATTAGCAGTATCATTATGGCTCGAACTAATGCAAAGTCGAAATGCAAATAACCCCATTAGTGTTGCATTTAATCCAGTTAGTGTCAGTCATTTCAATGCAAAGTCAAGAATGTGGCTTTTACTTTGGTCCCAAACAACCTTTCACTATCTTTGTTCAGTCATCAAACATCAATGCGGGGCAATGCTGACCTCTGCCTATCACACAGGGAACTGCAACAAGACCACATTACTTTTACACGATTTTAATAATAGAAACTGACTTTTTGTTCTGTTGGGGATGAGAATTATAGAACTTTACTTCAAAAACAAAGAACAAAAAACAACACTGTCCATTGCAAAAGTAAAAAGAAAGGAAAAGAGTATCTGAAAAAACTGTTGCATCATGCTGTTTCCAATCAATTACTCAATGTATAAAAAAAAAAAAAGCCTAAACTTTTATTTTCCCTGGTTTCAGGAGGATATCAACAATCTTCCACCTTACATCTACTGTATGTACCACCATTTATCTATCAAGAAGAACACTCTCTCAAACAGACAAGATATAATTTATTAACCAATATGGCAATTTATACAGGGAAGCAAAGACAGAGCAGCTGTTTCAGTGATGGTGCTTCTGCTTGAACTGTAATCCACAGTAGCCGCATGTGCCCACTTTTGTATCTTTATCCTGAGCAGAAGGACATAAAATATAAAAAAAGTTAGTATTTACATTGTGTAAAGCATCTGCATAATCTCATTTACACTTCAACAGTTGAAATGCAACTCAAATTTTAGCTCAAAGTATCTTGTCAGAGGGAAAGTAAACAAAAATAGCAAAAAATATATATCACTTGCAAATGCAACTAAAATGTCTTAGAAACTTACAGTGTTTAGTATTAATGATTCACATTGAAAATAACAATGTGGTTTAATAATTTCACTGCTAAATATGAATGAATACACTGAATATCTGGTTGTATTCAGTGGAAAGTTTTCCGTGTCCTTAATGTGTGCTGCCACAAATGATCCACCAATCCAGGTGTTGTGTAGCTTAGAAAACGTAGTTACCCTGTTCTTTACTTCAACATCATAGATAAAATGTTCATCACATTCAAAGTTTGTTTTCTACTTTTAAACACTATGATGAGTATAATAACAGAACATTTTTTTAAGACATGACTTAATATTTTCACTGGGAGCCAATACTTAACTGTAACTGAATTCTGACTAAAAGCTTGTATATTGACACCTGTGATCTGCAGATTCAGATGCAGGACGTAGCTGTTGCTTGTTTGTGAGTGACCTTGTAAATGATATTAGCATTGGTGAACATGTGCAAAGAGTACATTGTTGAGTCGACTGCCTTCACTTGCATCCAGAAATCTTGTGTATTGCATATTTAGCATAAGACTGGAGAACAGGAGCCATTTGCCACCAGCACACTTAAGCTGTCCTTTTGGCAGCAGGGTAGAGAGATGAAGGGAAAAATCCAAGATCTTTAAATCCAGCATTCATCAGCAAACTAATGCAAAGTAAATAGATGTATTTCCAAAGCTAAAGAAAAAAAAAAAGTTATTATTGAGAATGATCTCACTCTGCCTGTGTATTTTAGGGCACTCCCATAGCCTGAGTAAATATTTGCATGTTTCAATGCCATAAACAGAGAACTTTTCTCTGAAAACAAAATGTCACTGCTCATACCATTACAGAATAAACATTAAATTAATGGTGTTCATGTTTTGTCCCAAAAAGTCAAACAAACTGAATGAACCACTTAAATGTAGACATATTCTTACCAGGTTGATGTAGACTTTGGGGTGGCCCAGAGCGCCTCCACCTCCATCACATGACACCACTCTGGTCTCGACCTCAGACACCGGCTCCTCTGCCACCAACTTAATGGCAAAGTTCTTATTCACCTTAACACAAACAGTGGAGAGTCCTGTCAATATCTATGAGAACAGCTCACATGTGGAACAGTCCATCAACAGTATTCATAGATTGTGACAAATGTTAGTAACATAGTCATCTTAAAATCATAGTTAAATACATGAATGCACTTTAGGGCTGCACAATATTGGAAAAACTTGACTTTGTGATTTTTTTTTAACCCTGCAATACATATTGCAATATGAAAAAATACTCAGGAGTATACAATAGTTGTGTGGTGCCGACATAAATGGTCAAACAAATTAGCTGTGTTTCCTCTTGTTGTGGCGACAGGTTGAAGACACTGTTGACACAGAGCACGCGTTTCAGTTTCATCCTTCTTGTAGCTGAAATAATTCCACATAAATGACGGTGCTTTTCTTTTTGGCACCAAGTCTTTGTTTTCAGTGGTTTTCTCTTGTTCATTGCTCATTTTTCAATGTTGTTACCAGTAACTCAGTCCATGTGCAGGGGTGTGGCCTGCTTTGGCAAACTGATTAAGAACGATAGTGATTGGTGGGTCGCTGTGTGCAGTGTGTGTCAGGTACCCAAGTTGAGAACACACTGAATTAATTTACCTCCTACATTGCATGACCTGTGATATGACTTGCGCACACGTACATTGCGATGACGATGCTCAAACGATATATTGTGCAGCTCTACTGTACTTTATATAAGTTACTCAGATAATCTTAAGGGCGCTTTGTTTTGGTGTTTGTGCATTGCTCTCCTCATTTAGAAGAACTTTATAGGTGTGATATTACATGTGTTATACTGCAGTTCTTGCTTTAATGTATTTCTTATCATTTATGAGTATCAGAATACCCGGGAGTGCAGCTGAAAATCAGTCAATCAGTTAAAACAGTTTAACAGGACTGGTTAACAGCCTTACATAATTATCTACTAATGTCAAGTTTCCTTGAAATTTTAAAACTTATCAATAAGATAAAATGTGAAGATGGAGTAAATGGTTAGCTATGAAGCATGAATGCCTGATTAATGAAAGTTAGCATGCATTTGTTTCAAGCCTGTGGATGACTAACAAACTGTACTTTGTTGATATTCTTCAATTTTAAACACTGATGAATCTGTTTAAAGTCACTGAATATCACATCATGGAATATAATTTGAAAGGGAAAAAAAAGGTTAAAAATGGGCATTGTGGCACTATGAAATACAATTACAGAATCAAGGAGACTGATGCTGATAGTTTCCACAGTACTTCATTATGTTACTGCTTTTGAAAAATTCACCTGCAGGGCAATACTGCAGTAGAGGAGCTATATGTCATTGTGAAGGTTTTTAGTTTTAGTTTATCCATCAAGATTAATGTCTTTATGTGAAAAGGATTCAAGCACAGCAATATCACTGGAAGAACAGGGTACTATGTTCAAAAACATGACCCAAACAGGAACTTATGAATGTTGTATGTAAGTGTCATACATGTGTTCCGGTACTAAAAGTGGGGATATTTGCATGTAACATACATTATTTAATTGTGTAGTGATCTTGTTACAGTGTAAGATTTTTTTTGGATGGTGTATAATTGTGCAAATGATGACATAGCGTATGGACGTATTTCGGAATTTCTACAGAACAAATGAGATGGCATCATTTCATTTTTTTACAGTGAGCACCGTCCACAGGAAAGCCTCAATGTTTTCCTTTCGTAATATTTAGCTACTAAGGCCATTTTGATACAGCCGTCTCTTACCTCTTTCTGCCTTCCAACAAATCTGGCTCTCCTGGGATCGTTTTCATCAAACACCTGCGGAAAAAATTGAATATAACACATTATAAACCATGTGAAGGACTAGCTCCTATGATGCTGAGGTGTAAAAGCTGGAGTTGTCCGATAATGGAAGCAATGCTAGCAATTAGCTGCACAAACGCAAAGCTAAGGTTAGTTAGCAAACGTTAGGGCAGCCAGGAGTACACGTAGTGAATCACAAAAAAACGCATTGAATCTTACTTGTCCAGTGTGAGTGATAACCTCGCCGGTACTGGAAGCCTCTAAGCTGTAACGGTGGGCAGGTACAGCAGTCAGCCTCAAGGGTGAAACGAGCGTCTTAACATTTTTACTGAAGGACAGAACTCTACCCAGTGTAGCCGCCATGTTTACCACCATCTACATTCCCAGGATGCTTTGCAGAGGGCGCTTGTATATTTGTATTTGTAGAGCCCTGGGTGTTGCCTTTCAGGTGTAAAACTTCCCCTGTCATTAAGTTGTTGTCAACGAATGCGCTTGTATTAATGTTCAATATATACATATAAAACGGAAACGCTACGGTTTTATCGAATTAGTGTCAGCTGTGCAAGATTAAATCAGATTTCTAACATATCCATAGGAGAAATGCTGTCTGAAAGACATTGCGCTGGATAAACTAAAACCCTCAACGCTAACCGGAAGCATTTGTAGTCACTATTCAAGAGCAGCATAGCCGTCGTGTTGAGGTGAATAGTCGGGGATTTAGGGGAATAACCCTTAGATTAAAGTGGTTATCAATTCCTGAAAGGTTTGTACTTATCGTTGTCATTTTTCTAACAATGTTTTAGCCGTTTTCATGGAGTTTTCGGGAACGGATAATTGTGACATGCTCCTCTCCTTGACATGTTACACAGCTAGCGACAGGCAAACAAGGCTGTGAGCTACAACAGCAGCATGGATTGGAAGTATTTCAACAATGTGGCACAAATGATAATGCTTGTACAATTGATTCTGGTTTTTAAGTATAGTATTTGGGTACAGGAATCATGAAGATCATTTATTTTTATTATATCCTCATTTTGCACCTTCAGCTCGGTAGAGCACGTAGTTAAAATGTGCAGCGTTTTTCCATAATATTGACTCACAAGCAGGTGGGTAAATCCCAGGTTCATCAAGTCAAAGTCCTGCCATGTATTGGTTTCGACCTGTTCACTGACCACAGGTGATTTCACTAATTATCCATCTACCTGGATGAGGAGTTGTGCTCATCAGAATGGGCTGGATCAGTGTGAAGAGGCTGGAACCAATACATGGCAGGACTTTGACTTGATGAACCTGGGATTACCCATCTCTGCTCACAAGCATGTCACAGCTGTTTAACTTTAATCTAGTTTGATAGGTGTATATCACACTTATTGTAAGTGCATGAAACAGACAGACAGCAGAGTTTTAACTTTAAGTTAAAGAACAAACAGATTGTTATTTGTAGTTTCAAACTCTTTCTTGTGGTCAGAGTAATGCAAACACTCAAGAGTCCTTGATAATTTTAATTTAATATTGCTTTTATTTGTTCCAAAAAGAGAAAATTGATACATTTAGCTGAAAATATAAATATATTAAGTAGTATAAACTAAAGAGAAATGCATAATGTAAAACTGTGTTGAGATAATTATCTTTGTTGTTCTTTCACTCTGCTGTAATCCTAACAAGTGGTAAGAATATCAACACAAAAGAAAAAATGTTAATGTATTTTTGTAAGTGTGTGTCCAAAACATGGGAAAAGCTCATTCCAATTTAGGAGTTAAATTATGTTTTTAAGCCTATATATAACTTATAGCTATAGAATAACTTTCTGCAGAATGGGAAAAACCAAACCATATTTTTTCTCCCATATATTTTCTCAAAAGCTTGCTTCTACAGCTAGGTTATCTCTGTTTCTGTCTGTGCAGGTTTCTTCATGATGGCGTCCCTCCTGTTGAAGCACCTGGCCTCCTCCCTGTCTCGTCAAGCTGTCCAGATGAGCCAAATAACTGTGACCTTCTCCTCACCTGCAGCGAGCACATACAGACGTCTCTGCAGCCTCGCCACAGCTCCGTGCAGACTACTGCTGTCTTCATCTAGAGTTCAGTGTCATGGTCCAGTCCAGCCCCTATCCTCGTCACCCGGCTGCTCTGCCCTGTGGCGACCTTCTCTGTTGGGACGCTGTCAGCTTCTCGCCTGCATCCAGCCATCTGCTGGGATGAAAACCAAAACTGCCCTGAAGAGGCGCTGTAAAGACTGTTTCTTTGTTCGACGTAGGGGACATTTGTTTGTGTACTGCAAAACAAATCCAAGACATAAGCAGAGGCAGGGATGAAATGTGACATGCTGAAGGGGCTTTGAGATTGTGGAGTCTTCTATTTACAGGAGCTGTGTTATGCTAATAAAATGTTGTACTGATTCCCTTTTACTGTTTTTTTTTTTTTTATTTTTCTTTGAAAAGAAATGTCTATTACTGTCTTTAATTTCACTTTCAAAAACATTTAAAATGAAAATAGAAAAGTTGAGAAGTCAGACACATTGCTTTGTTATCGTCCTGTTAATCGAGACAGAAACTTAATTTAAATGATCAGTTTATGTAATTTTAGAGACTGAATGAATGTTAAAGTTTAACATGAGTTAAACTGGCTGTGATGCCAATGAGTGTTTAAGCTATAGTTATCAACTCTGAAATTTGAACAATTTCTACCTCATTTCCACTATGACGTTAAACTAAAGACCAGCCTTTGTCATATGCCTTCTTAGACTTTGGGAAACACTGAATACATTTTCAGACATTTTAATAGCAAAATGAGTAATTAATTAAAAAAAAAAAAGACATTTTACCTTAAGTCTAGAATTCTTATTAGAAACCATTTTGGATTTGCTGGAAAGTGGGTTTTCATAAAGTTAAAAACAGGCCTGCTCTTTGAGTTCATAGTTTTCACAGGACAGTGATGCAACATGATCTTTAGCTTATGATATATTGCTGTTGACATTTATTCAAGAATTTAATACTTTTTTCATCACTTAAAACCATAAACTTGACATTTTATATAGGATTTTCAGTTACCTAAAATCAGAAGAGTTACTATTATATGCAAACTTCAGAGGCTACGTTCATTAAGTGTTATAAAAAAATTCTTAAAATTGTATTTTTGAAGTTTCTTTTCAGAGCAATGAAAAACCATCTTTGCCCTCAAGAGCTAAGGTTAAAAAGTGTTCAGAGGGGGAGAAAAGACTTCAAAGAAGCTGAAGAGCTTCTTAGGAGAAAATGGCAGAAATGTAAAGAAATACAAGAAATATTCTCTGAACACAACAGATTCCATTGCTTGTGGATAATATTTGGGATTGGCTATCAGCAATGGAAAAGGTACCAGAAAAGGTATGCTGATAACAGCCATTTTCTTTCCATGTACTCCTTGTATATTCAATAACTTAAGTAAAGCAAGCAATTGTAAATATTAGTGTTGAATAGGTCTGTGTTTTTAAATATTTTACAAAATTACAAGTGTAACGACATCAAATTTGTTATGTCTTAATAGACTGAATTCTGTGATTGGGCCGTTGATTTTTATTTATCTTTTTTGTTCACCAAACACTCACACCATTCATCAAACAACTGCATCCTTCTTTGTTCAATATTTCCCTCAGAATTGTCCTAAATCACTCCTAGGCTGGGAGTCCTTGCCACAGTTTTTAGTGTAAATTTGTTGTTTGTAAACACTTCCACAGACTGTTTTTCAACGTTCCACCACATGATGGAGCCAAACACACAGACTTCAACCTGCCTTGACATCAGCTTGTCAAACGGGGTCCTCCTGTAACCACAGTGATACATTATGAATGTGACCCCTCCCACCCTGTGGTTCTTACATCAGTGTTTTCCAGTATCTTCATTCTTTAAAATCTTTACATAATCCTTTGCTGAACATTGTTTGCTCTTAGGATAAAACTGACCACAGTACTTAAGACATAATAGATGCTGAAGCACTTAATGGTACTGACAGAGTGCAATATACATATAATACTCTGAGCCTCCCAACAGGAGAATCTACTTGAATAGTTTTATTGATGGTTATTATTTTCCAGTGGAGGAGAAACAAAACACCTGTATATGGGCATCTGAATGTTTGTATTATACATTTCTACAGAGAAGAGCAGGGTAGTTTACCATGTATTTTGGCACTACAGGGTATGATCTGAGATGAACCCATAGCTCAGAATTTACAAACAGTTTTGTTTTTAAAGGTTTTTTTTTTTTTTCCCCAGAAATAATGGGATAGCATAGCCTTATTCCTTTAACCCACAAAGACCCAAACAGCCACTAGTGACCAAGACCATCTACAGATGTAAAATATTTAATACCCGTTGATCCACTAGCCCTATCAATAAATGTAAATAATTGGTGTAAAATGCAGTTTGTTATCTTTTCACGGTCATCAGATATGACCCATTTAGATGTTCAGAGACTCCATAGTGAACATGGAAACACTATAACCTTCTACAACATTGATTCATCAGTAAAACCCCCGGAGTTTGATCAGTGACAGTGGATGGAGACTCCTGATTCATGTTCAATTAATGATATATTTTACTGAAAAAGTCACTTTTTCTTCAGTGTTCTCCATTTTGATATAATAACCTTTGAATGTACAATGAGCTTTTCTGAACGTTTATATGATCAGTGAATTAAATATATAAAAATACATGATTTACAATAAAAAAATAAAAAAAAAACAACTCAAAATAGAGAGGATAATATTATACCAAATGGTGATCAAACACTTAAAATAAGTTAAATATAGAGAAAATTTCATTTGGGAATTGCCACAGAAGTACCACTGGATCTTTATGGGTTAAATTAAATTAAAATAATTCATTGTGATTATGAAATATCCAGATCTAAGTTTATGCATGTGGTGAAGATCAATCTTCTGTGGCTTTGAGTAAATAAAGTTTTCTTTGAATATGGAGTTGCTGGCATCTGGCGAAGTCACTCAACAAAAATGATTGGGTGGATCAAATGAAAGAGGAAGCACAACATCAAATATGCTGAAGGCGTTATCACGAACACTTCTCAAACACACAGCTCACAGTGTCTGTTTGATGGATTTTTGTGATGATTCAACTGAGTCACCATAAATGAAACAAAGAAAACCACTGTATTTATTAAAAATGTATAAACAACAGGAGTCATTTGGAGGTTTGTTGTGGTTGAATTTGCACAAGAATTAATGATTAGCAGCAATGTGGTTTTTTTCGGTCATTTATAATAACAACTTTATGTTGATTTTGTGACACCCCTGACGTAAAAGCTTAAACTCAGTTCAATTTAAATCATAGTTCATATGTACACAAATTATACTTAATATCTATTGTAAATATTTGAGAATAGAAGGGTAATTTAACTACAAGTAAAAGTGTGATTACATATAGTTACTGTAGCCTATCATTTATTTCAGTGTGTAAAAGTTCTGCTCTTGTGTGTCTGTATG
>JAPQRP010000003.1:20664644-20678753 GCA_037367295.1 Apogon hyalosoma
CACAAATACGTATATATATATATATATATATAAGTGTAAAAATAACTACACTTATTTGTAGAACTCAGAGGTGGATTTACAGGGGGATTGGGTGGGAAAGACCTAAAATAAATAAAAGGTGCTTTTTTCTTCAGCACCATCACATTTTGCAATTTTTACAGAAAACAAATTGTACATGTATTGAAATATTTTCATTTTGCTATTAATACTTTTGAACACTGAGCTTGTTTTACATTAAGAATATTTTGGCATTGTTTGGTACAGGGCATTAAATATTGATAAACTGAGTTTGTTTGTGGATCTTTCATTGAATCAATTTAAACGTCACGTAACACTGCACAAACAGCTGTTTTATTGTGCTACCTCTTTGTAAATGCTCATTGTTCTCAAGTTTAGTGTAGCGTTCCACAGCTTTTATTTTGAAAGGAAAGAATGGAACTCATCTCGGTTGTATACAAGTATAAATAGAGCCTTTGTGCTATTTTACATTTAATTTAATTTACATTACTTATTTTATTGATTTCTATTTATTTAATTTTCACATAGTAAAAAACATACACATAAATGCATGTTGGTTAAAAATTGTGATAGATGGTTACCAAAAACCCTCAAGGGGCTTCACAAATGGCAGCCTCCAGATTTCAAAGATTATTTACAACTGCAATTAAAAATGTAGAAAAATATTTACAAGTATTTATTTGGCAATGATTGGCCTCATTTTAATTTCTGTAGGCTACATGCTGTAGTTTATTCAAGTAATATCTTGTTATGTATTTTATATACATTATTAATATTTGTGAAGTGGTCAGCCTAATGTATATTATTTCACTTCAAGAAACATGGGTGTAGATGTATATAGTAGAAGAAAATGGAGACACTTAAGGCTTATGAGTTCAGATGGGGTCAGTAGGTTAACATCGAGTTCAGTGGAGATTTTTAAAAGATCAAATCAAACACATAAAGAAGATGAACAAACATGGAAATGGAAGCGAAAAATACAACATTCTACATTCTGAGGAAAAGAAAATGTCAATCACATGATGCCTTCATTTACATATTTACAAATTTTTATTTACAAAATATATTTTCATTTACAAAATGAAATTCAGGTCTCATTTATTCCTAAACTTTCTCCATAAGTTATAACATAACAACATAACATAAAAAACAAACAAACCAAAAAACAAAAACGTGCCCATTGAAAAAAGTAAGTGCATACACCGGAAGTGAGCTTGTGTGACATGAAACAACATACAACTGAATTGGGTGCTTGGGTTTTAAATTGTTAAGCTATACAATTAAGTTTTAGCAGTGATTTGATCTCAAATAAAGAACAATCACAAAATCACAAACAATAAAAAAAAAAAAACTGCGAGCATTGTTTTTCACTTTATTATTTGCCCTACATACTGCCGGGAAAACCCCTTTCACTTGAAATAAAAATGCGTCAGACTTAAAACAAATACTTTCTATTTCCCACCAGCGTTTATTGCTGCTTCTTCATCATTGTGAAAAACGTTACAGCGTCACCCATTTTATTATGAAAGGGATAACCGGAAGTCGCTCTGCCCATTATTCCATTCCCACTCAGTGCGTGTGAGTGAACTGAAGTCCTCTTCGTCACTCAGACAGCATCACACGCACGTTTCTCCTCCACGGAGAGGATGTCCCACGAAGATTAAACAAGACTTTTTCCACAGCACATAAAGAAAAAGTAAACAAACGAGACTCGACGGGACTTTGGGACTTTTATTTTTTATTTCATTTTATTTGTAGTGTGTCCGTTTGTCAGCAATGAAACAGTCCGACAGTGACGTGTTCAGGGTCCACAAAAACCCGTTCACTCACCAGCTGAAATTCACCAAAACAGAAGCTTTAAAGGTAAGAAAAAACAAATTCATGTCTTCAAGTCGCCCCGTAATGTTTACTTCACGGACGCGGCCGTGGTGTGTTTACTGTACCTTCCTTTAATATGCAGATATCTGGACAGTTTACACACATGTGAAGTAAACGTGCTCAAAACCAGAGGGGAAGTTCAGGGTGGACGTAGAAATCTGGTCCCTCTGTGTTTTCCGGGTTGTTGTCAGAGAGGAAGAGGCTGTGGAGAGTGAACTGTACAGAATGAACTCCAAATGGGAAGAAAAAACTTTATTATCTTTTGGAACTCAGTCAGGGAACAGTTACTTTTGATGTTTTTCACCTAAAAAAAAAAAAAAAAAAAAAAAATACACACCATCAGTAGAATGTGTATTATTTGTAGTATTCACACAGCCCTGATACTTACCTACAGTAATGATACAACAATATGGAAACGCAGCACAGTGGGATGTTGTATCATACAAAACGGATGTCATTTCTTTTCTCAGTCTGTTATCTTCCACAGCATTAAGTCCGAGTGAAATGCAGTAAAGTATGATGGAATTAAACTTGTGTGAAATTCAGTTCCACAGAAGAACAGCTTGTTTTCTGCAGTGCATTTTGTTGCGTCGCAGCCAATTCTCTTAGAATAGAAATGGCACAAGAAAAGCACATTTTGTCTTTGCTGTCATAAAATGAGTGTAAAAGATTGCACGTAAACAACATAACCACCTTGATTTTTCATTATCTCTGTCCTCTGTGTGTGTAACCTAGTATTATGCAAATATTACGAAAGTATTGGAAAAGGCACACCTCCTGGATTCAAAACATTGTGTTGGGATATTAAAGTACAATGTAATTGATCCAAAACACTGCAGGCCGTTTGATTGAATACCATGCTACTGTTCCTGAATGTCAAGTAAAGCTGCTTTTCAGAGTCTTAAATAGTTTCAGATAAGTTGTTTTAAGTGGTTGCCATTTAGTTCAGATTATTAAGGGAAACCTATAGTTAATAATCAGAATTAGAAACACTTTATTAATCCCAGGATGGGAAATTGTTGTCTGCAGCATACATAAAACAAAGAGAAGATAAAGTGCAAAACAATAGCCATATACACAATAATGTAATACAATACACAGAGAATCACTTTAAGTGAAAACAGTTACTGTTAATAAAGTGCAGAGACAGATTTGGAAATCGTTTAAGGGTTATGTTTGTTCTGTTGAGTCCAGAAATGCCACGCAGAGACAAGTTAAACAGGTTTATTATACAATACTTTTAAACAGTAGAGTCAACAGTTAAGACATTTGTAAATTTTCTCCTGTTCTTCTTTGTGTGTTTGGTCAGTTTTGATATAACTGCCCCATTCGCTCCATTGTGAGTGTCATCTGAAACTTGTGGTGTCATTATAGAACCATGCCACCAGCCCACATTCTGCTGGATACATCTGCCAGGCTGGAGTCGAACCCTGATTGGCTGAATTTGCATGTTCGACATTTGCATTAGATTTCAACCACACACTAGTTGACAGTCATGAAAGTTTAGTGAAAAAAAAAACAAAAAACAAAAAAAACCCCAAAACACTGGAAGCAAAATGTTTCCTTGTCAGTGTGCTGCTTGCTGATCGTACTGATATCCTGATTTGTGATATCTGTCTTTCACCTCTGTCCGGACACACCCCCATACAAAAGCATGTTGGTACACATGCATGCACTGATGTGGATGTACACACACACGGAGCATTCACAGTGTTTACACGTGGGTGTCAGAATAGGGGCGCAAACAGTTCACCTTCAACTCAGTCAGTTTAGAAGAAGGTGTAATAAGAGTCACAGAAGACTTCTCTTTGAATCAGATATGTGTAATATTTCTATTTCAAATGTAATTTTTCTGCTGTTATTTTTACTCCAACTTAGTGTTTCCAATTCAGGAAAAGTCTAATATTGTCAATTGTTTGCCATTGGATACAAGTTTTGCAAGTACAAATAGTTTGTAAAGTTGTGGCCAATGTTCCTTCATTATTTGGTTTAAGGGGTGGACCTAAAGGGACAAAAATTACTTGAAACCCACTTATCACCTCAGTTTTTGACAGTGAAATTAATGAAATGTAGCAAGTAATCGAAAATGTACAAGACCAAATCTCTAATATCTGTTTATTTATTTTATTTATTTGGAACCACTTTTAGCTGCAGCAAAGCAGGCTGCTGTTTTTCCAGTGGTCCATTAAAAAAAGAAAGAAAAAAAAAAACACAATTTACATTAACAAAAAACACACTCAGACACCAGCAAAAAAGAAAACATATGTGAGATGTAACCCGAAAAGCAACTGAAATCACATCCTCCATCACAAACAACTACAAAATCTCACATTCCATAAAATACTGTTTGAACAGAATCTTGAAATCAGTTTTACCCTCTGTCAGTACAACATTCTCAGGCTGCAAATTCCACAATTGCATGCACAATACATTACTGTACTTTTCTGACTGTGGGAATACAGGAAGATATAAAAAAAATGAAAAACAATTAATGGGAATAAGATGTAAACAGCATTAGCATGACAAGATGTCTGAATATGGAGAAATACAACATTTAACACGAATATAATGTAGAATAACAGAAGGCAAATTTTCTTAGGAGGCATATTGTTAGCCTCATAGCGTAATTGCCTGAGTCTTATATTTTTTTCAGGTCACAGCCAGTGATTAAAAAAAATAATCAGTAGTGTTAGGAGAGTAAAGTTACGCAGATATCACAATTTGATCAAAAGTATGACTATTATACTATGAGACTAACAATATGAAATATTAAAATTGTTTTCTGCAGATTTTTTTACTTGGAGTTCTTCATTTCAGTCGAGAAGCCTCATCTCATCTATTGGTCACTATCTACACGATCTACTACAGAAACAGTTTCTGCAGGCTGATCAATACAGATTAATTGACCATGCTTGATTTGTCAGTGTCAAGGTCACATCTACAGGGACCAAAATGTCTTGCCAGTTGCCACCCAATTTTTGACAATTTAATGAATGAAAAGTTGTGACTAATCAAAAATTTCCAAGACCAAAACTCTAATGTGTAAGTGCGAGTGTATGCAGGAAGATACGACGATAAGAAAACTGAATAAAATGAATGGAAATGAGAAATAAACAACATTACTACAGTCTGATGACAGGATGTGTGAAGATTTGGAAATTTAGTGTTTCATCTCTAATGGCAGCCTGTGTTACTCCCATAGTGATCTACTGTGGCTTTTCCAAGAAAATATTGATATACGTGTTTATTTGCGATATATTTTTACTACTCTGTGAACTCCTCATGACACCCTTTGGATATTTCTCCAGATCCTCCCTTGAAGATAGATCACTTGTTTCAATAAGCTGTCAGCTCTTACCCAAACATGAACCTGGAAGTGGACACTAGTAGGTGATGGAAACCCTAAATCAACTACACTGATCAATGAAACCTCTCCACTGCAGAAAATGTCCCCTCATCAGTCAAGTGACGGATCAATGGATTGTCATGTATAGTGATTTGTGGGGTCAGCAGCGTGATATTCTGAACACCCACCTAATGCAGTCCGACAAACTGAGCAAAGGCGCGTCATCTAGTTTTAGACTTAGCTGAAATGAGTCTTAAAACCACTAAGTGTTAAATCTAATGACAAGTTGGAAGCTTATTGGTGATGATGTTGACCAATGATGTTTATAATAAATAACGCTAATGCTTGAGTTTTCACTTGCTCGCTTAACAAATATAAACTAATTTTGCTATTTAGTTTATTTTCTGCAATAATCAGAATGGCATAGGAAAAATCTATGGAGCTTGTTACGAAGTGCTGCAGAGCGATGCTAACTTGTGGGTTATCGTACAAAAATCGCTGCAGCTTTTTGTAGTTCTAGATATACACATTGAAAACAAACACATCCAGTCGGTGTGTTTTCTCTGTAGAAAGACCCAGAAACAAGTTAGAGTGGGATAAAATGTATGAAATGTGTTGTAAGAAAAGAGGAAGTGCGTCCCCTCCTGTCTATCCGTTCAGTCTTTTCCCCATATCCCAAGGGCTCAAAGGTGCCTGCTGTTATGCACAGACATACAAAGGAAATGAGCCTTCATGTTGGCACAGTTGGCTCCCAATAATACTTTTCTGCTGAAGCAACACAGGCCATCTGGTTTTCTTACTTTTACAGCAGCAAAATGCACTCTCTAGCTTTTCCCTCTGTAAGCATTTAGATAGCCATGCAGGTACTACTTGGCTAGCTGACTCCTGGAGGATTTTTTAAGAGCCAATGTCTTCGTCAGTTTTTCCGCTGGAGTTTGTTGCAGATTGTAAACAGTTGTGTGCCTGTGCCAGATGACAGCAGCAGACCAGTAACTGAAAGGTGGAACGTGTGTGTGTGTGTGTGTGTGTGTGTGTGTGTGTGTGTGTGTCTGTATTTTTGTTCACACCTCCCCCTGCATGCTTCTGATGTGGTGTAGAGGTGTGGTCTACCAGTTTTGACACGTGTGTGGAGTCACATGTAATCAAACACAGGCTCTGTCTGAAAAGGAGCATTGCTAAGATCTAGTCTATTTACCAGCTTAACATGCACGTTTTTGTTTGACAGGCAGTATTTTCAGCTCTTTATAGTGAGGAGGCAAGCTCTGCAAGATGCATATGCACATTCCTGAGCCCGCCACTCTGCCTTCCTGGAAAATATCCGTTTCTAACTTCCAGTAAACATGATCAGATGTACTGACTGTAGAGCAGCTACGTCAGCAAGTGAAACAGACGGACAGACAGCGGAGCTCATTCCAGCTGAATCACACATTACCGACCACTGACCATCATATACACAAGGCTGCCAAGTCCACATCCGACCAGACTAAATACTGTACCTGTGACGTGTAATAGAGCTGCAGGATTCAGACAATAAGAATCGGTGTCACCTATGAGCCCTTAGTGTGTCTTATTGTCATTTTAACAGATTAGGTTACCTTTAGCTTTGACCTGGTGGATTTCCCCTTCACTTTGCTCTACTCCCAGGCTGACATAGACTAAATTTGAACATCATCGACATGACAACCAGAGACATGCTGAGTGTTTCCTGGGTCTCCAGGTGCATTTTAGACCACAGTGCTCTCCACTAATTGAAAACAATTACCCAGAGCAATTAGCCCTCACTACGGGGTGTCAGTGTAGTTAAGAGCGTGCTGGGCCGCATTTTACAGTGTAGGTCAGGATTGTGTTGCAGAGCTATGGAAAAGTAAATTCTATTTACCTTGGTCCACATTGACTGGGTATCATGCCTGTAAACTAGTAACCTTTTGGTGACTGTTGCCATTTTTAGCATCAATGAGGTCATTAATGTGAATCGTTCAGTTTGTAAAAATGTTGATGGCAATAGAGTAACTGATTGTGCATTATCTGTTATTAGTATGAAACGATCCTCCCCAAATCAGGATAGTACTGCACTAAATAACTGGATATCTAACTACATCTGCTACAGAATACACACATTTAATGAGTTCTTTCTCTGGCGTCGGGGCAAAGGCAACATCAATAAAATTAAGGATTGCATCACTGTGGATTAAGGTTATTGTGCATCGGTGTAGATAAAAACAGGCTGCATATCTTAATTAACCCAGCCAACACCACAAGGGAAACAAATAAAATACACAATATTGCACAACTATATGTTTACTGGGTCTAGATAGGAGACTAAAATGTCTTAGTGAGTCCTTTAGAAATGATTGAATTTATGAGGTTTTATCTTAATTTACTTCCAGACCAAGTAAAACAGATGACATCTGAGAACAAGTCCTCCTCTGTGGGAGGTCCTTGATTTGCCCTCTGACTATGCTACTGTGTTACAGAACTCTGCCATTTTTTTTTCGTTTTGTTTTTTGTGCTCCTTATGTCTTGTCTGTTTATTACGTTATATATTTTTCTTCAAACTTATGTTGGTGCAGTCAAGAATTTCCCTTTAAGTTGAACAAGGTGATTGTTTGTGTATTTAAGGGTGTCAGATGTTGGCCTTTGCATGGCATGGAGCTGTATGGCAGTGTTTGCATTAGACTGACGGACGTGTGTGTGTATTGAAAGCAGACACGCTGAGTTGTAGGACGAGTTGGGATACTCCACCCCTTAAAGGGATATATGACATTTTGGAAAATGCCTGTTCGTCATCCACCTAAAGTGAAATGAGAGGCCAGTAGCAGTTTCCTATCTGTCTGCTTATTATGAATCTACCACTTGGACCCAGGTAGATTAATGTAACACAATCGGCAAAGGGATTAAACATCTAGAACGTCTAGTCTGGCTCCAGTCTCTGCCAGCTTTAACACTGCCACACTCACACACTGAACAGAGGGTGTGTGTGTCAGCTGGTCCACGGTGGCTTCCGCTAGTTGCCTAAATATTTTAGCGCTCAGAAGTCAGTGAATCTACGCCTGAGGTCAAAAGACATTTGCTGCTAGTCAGTTTGAATAGCAAACATTCACTTGGTGCTAAAGTCATTAATCTTTCAGACTTGTCATACAACTACTCTCAAAGTTGGAGGAAAAAAATACGATGAATTTAATGCTTGACTTACCATTACAATTCATCTGTCATAAGACATTATTATGGCGTAAGTATCATAAACTATTGTTTTTGTTGTATAATTCTTGGCTCTGGTTAGAAATATTCATTAATTAAGTACATTTTGTTTCTGTCTATTGTAACTAGTAATCAGACAAACATCTACATGAATTGTGTGGGATGTAAGAGAGTACATTTTTCTAAATTTGCTTTATTCTAAGAGTGTACAGCATGTTTTTTTTTCTTTATTTTTTTCAAAATGTGTGTTAAACTTTTTGGTCACAAATGTTGCAAATGCTAATAAATACAAGTTTTAAACCCCTTTAAAATGACGTGGGAATGCTAATTTGTATTGGAAGTGACCCAAGTGTACCTTTACTGTAAATTTCAAAGTGTCAATAGTAGATGGGCCTCTCGCTCGTAAAACACCAAAAATTACTCCCTCCTACCCCGCCCTAATTCATTCTCATACCACCTCCCGAGAAAATGTCAGAGGATTGTCCCCGATGGATTCGTTAAGGTCTGATGATGAGTGCACTGTGCGTCAGGTGTGAGGGGGTGGGGGAGCATGGAGAGGCGTTAGAGCTTCATAAATCACTCCCATTACTGTTTATTTATTAATACCGGCCTGCAGTGTGCACCTGGGCTCCCCGACATAGAGAACCACGCAGTAAAGAAAGGAAAGATGGGACAGGAAGGGGAGGGGTTGGTAATATTCCCAAGAGGGGTGGCAAAAAGTACATCGATGTAAAGGCAGAGGGAAACGGTTGAAGGCAGGGCATCATGATGAAGGAGAGTGCAGCCGAGCAAATATATGTACAGAGTGAGAGATTGATGGACAGATGGATGAATGGATGGATGGAGGGAAACTCCTCTGGGATTGGAGATTACTGTGAAGCAGGCCAGGAGGTTGAGAGGAACGAGGGAGTTGGATGAAATTGTGGGATGAGGAGGAGAAGGAGGCTTAAAATGTCACACAGTCTGAATTTACACTGAAGGCCGTGACTTTGTGACCCTGTTAGCACAGACACACACACAACATGTCTCTCATTACACAGTAAGAGAAAAGGCATGACAGGTCAGTCAGATGACTTATGTCGACTCTGAGACACAGGCTTCAGCAAACTTTATTTCTTTGAAGATACTCTCTGACCAGAGACTGAACTTGTCCAAATTTCAGCCTCTGTTTGCACAAAGTGCCGGATTCCAATTCTTATCTCATTTCCTACCTTGAGATTTATGTAGTAATATCTCAGTGGCATTATGCAAAAGCATTTTTTCCTGATAATAACACAAAAGTCCTCTAAAGTCCTTAAACACATCTAATCTAACAGTGATATGCGTTGCATGTATAAATATGGAATTCTTGAGGGGATTCTGACCAGTGTGATTCAAGTATGACTATCCCTTTGTGTGATTCAAAGATAGTTGTTTGTTCTTTCCTGTCTGAACACACTCAATATGCTACTGCACCTCTTAAAAAAAAAAAAAAAAAAAAGAAAGAAAAAACAAAGATCAAGTTGTTTGGATCTGATGGGGTTCAGTATCTATGGTGATGACCTGATGAAGAGTACCAAGAAAAGTGTGTCAGTACTGTAGTGACAGAGCTATGGGCTGTGTTATGTGACTGTGACTGAATATGACTGTCACATTTAGAAAAACAAGCCTATGTATGAAAGCTGTATTCCAACACCACAGTGACCCACAGCATCGCTCTAAGACGTCCATGTTCTTTCTAAAGGGGACTGGCATGTTGCGTGATCTGAACCCAAACCAAGACTTGAGGTGCATTCTGAACTGCAGTGTGGATATAAATCAGATAATGTAGTCTGTAAATTATATTTAAGGCACTGGAAAGTTACAGTAAAATAATTTCTAATAATGGTGAATAATGGTGCCTAAATTAAAAAAAAAATCAAAGCTCTGTTTACTTGTTTACTTCTTGTGATATATTAATATTACAATATATAACATTAAGTAAAGGATGAGTGTTTTTGAATAGTTTTTTGTCTTCAGCTCATTTAGCCAGAAATTAATCAATTAAAATCATAAATCATCCATTGCATTAAAATCTTTGGCTTCGGCAAACTGATTAAGAATGATTGTGATTGATGGATCACTGTGTGCAGCGTGTGTCAGGTACCCAGGCTGAAATTAGTTGAAAGCACGTTGAGGTCATTTGCCTCCTACATCGCAGGACCTGGGATGTGACTATTGCACACATGTACATCATGATGACGATGCTCAAACGATATATATTTCCTGTATTTTCTTGTTGTATCTTAAGAAAAGGGAAAGAGAAAGATATGTTTGCTCCTTTCCATCGTGAAAAATCAATACACCTAGAGGTGCCCTAAGACCTTCACACAGGCCTGTATATATATTTTTTGTCACCCAGCCCCACTGTTATCCAGATTTTTGGTTGCACTACACTGAGTCTGCATTGCGTCGACTTTTAGTCAGCGGATGTTGGTGTGCGTCATGGAGTTAGTTGGGAACTGTGCTTAAACTAGTCTGGATAATCTACTGGAATGAACTTTAAAATGGCAAGTTTTAACAAAGGTTTAGATTGGGCAATATGTCAGTTATGACTAGTTCTTTGTTTCATTTTTCTTTAGGGGAATTTAACCACCTGAAATGCCAGGGCTTGGCTGGGACATGCCGTAGACCAGCCAAAACATTTGCTCTCTGGCTCTTTTTGCAAAGCCAATGTCATTGCAGACTTTGTTCACTATGATTGTGATTGGTTTGACTTTTTTTTTTTCCCCATTCAGATTCATAATGGTTTTGACCTAACCTTTCTCAAGTGCTGGCACCTTGTTTAAAGAAAGTGTAGACAAAAGTTTCAATATGCAATGCTATGTTTAGACTTGAAGTTATTGTTTGACAGTTAGCTAAAAAAGCCAAAAGGAATGTGAATTAATGGTGGAGTCAATAATATGTTTGGGTAGTGCAGTGGAATGCCAACAATGTGACCTCTTCTCTCTGCCTCTCTTTCCAGATCGGATTGATGTCTCTTACAGTATTTCCAGTGCGGCTGCTGCTGGTGGCCTTCTTCCTGCTGCTGGCTTGGCCTTTTGCCTTCATAGGTGCATTGGGACGCTCAGACTTTGTCGTTGAACCACAGTCATGGTGGAGAAGGTGTGTGTGTTGAATACAGAAAGTGTTAAAGTGCAGCACCCTTTAAGAGCTAATGCAACAACCAAAAAGGAGTAAGTTAGTTTGGATCATGTGTATCTGCTGCATGTTCAGCGTATCTACTGGAGTTACATCAACCAGCAATAAACGTACATTTCTGACACTGAAGAGCCCTAGACAGTATAATGGTCAGCATATGAGTAATAATAATGTCGATTACAGGTTTGACAAGTATGATTTGTGCATGTTCCTATGCCTGAGGAAAGTTTTTGTAGGCATTAGCTGACACGAACTTCATTTCTAAGTTACTACTACGCATCTAATACTATTACAACTAGGGATGGGAATTGATAAGAATTTAATGTTTCCGATTCCATTATTGATTTTGCTTATTGATCTGGGTCTTTATCGATTCTCTTATCGATTCTCATTGGGTGGGAATAAAAGTGTACAAACAGGTTTGCATGCATTAACTGCCTTTTATATTTCCATCTCTGCACTGAAAATATAACATATACAGTACGCACAAATAATAACAACAGATGATGCCGGGCCCGACTGGGAGAGGGGGGGTCACATCATATGACCATACAGAGTGAAAGTGAAACTTAAGACGCTTTACTAATTCCTCTATATCTCTTGGTTGCCCTGGTGTCATCTTTTCACATGAAATATAACCATACTTTGGAGTGTTTCTGCCTCGGCGCCATGTTGGCTACGTTTTAAACCAAAACAATGCGGCATACATGTGACATCATCACGCATGCGTAATGAAAGCAGACTCTTTAAGCAGGCAGGCAAACAAACGATTCCAAGGAATTGAGCTACTGGGAATCAGTTCTCAAAAAGAACCAGTTCTCGATTCCCATCCCTAATTACAACTGTTTTTGTTTCCTAGCCTGATTCCATGTAGGCCTTGGATGTTTTTTTTTTCTACAAGGAATCCTTGTACTCACCCTTGTGTCCTTCAGTGCGTCTTCTCTGCAGCAGCACCAGTTTGCACCAGCTGCCTTTATTTGAGAAATGGAGTTCAGAATATTAACAAAAGAATGACTCTGAGCACCACAGACCCTTCATGTAGCCACAGAACCATGTACAAGTCTGACTCTTAAACCTTTAATAGTGTTGTACTAAACAGTGTTGAAGCTTGTGCTTTTAAACACCACTAAAATGACTTAAGATTAAAGTTTTGTTGCTAACACAGATCCTGTTTGGTCACAGTGACACGTCTCTGTCTTTCTGTATCAGGTTTGTAGACCTATGTCTTCGAGTGATCATGCGGACCATGTGGTTTTGTGGAGGTTTCCATTGGATTAAGGTCAAAGGGCAGATGGCAGCGCCCTCTCAAGCACCCATCCTCACTGCAGCACCTCACTCCTCCTTCTTTGACGCGATCCCCGTCTCGCTGACGATGTGCTCCATTGTGGGTAAACTGGAGAGCAGAGACATTCCTGTTTGGGGAAGTGAGTAATGAACATTCGCATCACCACTGCTCTACCTGGTAATTCTAGATAAAATCTGTCGAAATTCAAACTCCAAGTATAAACAGAATGAAGAGGGGTTGAAAGTGTCATTCCACAGTAATTAACACAGAATTCCAAACATTTCTTAGTTGTTATGATTAAAAAGAATCCTGTAATATTTCTTTGTAGACTTCATGGGACCTGACTAAATCCTACAGCTCTACTCAAAATTCTTTCTCAGTTCAGTTTTTTTTTTTTTTTTTTATTTTCTTTTTGGCTCTCAGAGATAAATATCATCTTTAGTATTCTATGTGTATTTTAAGTTCCACCAGCTGCCTGCTTTCTACTGCATTCAGTTGATGTTTGGACTGAATGTACAGGAAATTCATACATGCCATTAAATAAAAGGTAGACATAAATGGAATTAAATATATGTCATTTGTTGCTGAAATCAAAATCATAGACTTAAATTATTTATTCAACCAAACAAAGATTCTTAAATTGTCTTAATTCTATCATATTATTTGGTCCTTGTTTGGAAAGTCTTCATTGCAGATATAAACATTTATAATCTGGGCTAAAATTATATATATTATTTTGTTTTTAGGATTTTGTAAAAAATATGAGCTTTTCTTTCCAAATGAAACACATGTATGATCATTTTCCCTATTTATGTTAGAGGTCATAACATTTTGTAAAATTAATTGGCAAAGTTTTTATGATTTTCCCACAAAATTTGAAAACCTGTGGGGTAAAACACTATTTATGCTATCTATTCATATGTTTTCAGTGCTGGGAATAAATCTTTTTTGTTTTATATTTGTGTTTATTAAATAGAAGTTACTGCTAAATCAGTGATCCATTGTGAAATTGTTATTAATTATTTTTTGAGGAGCACATAAAAAGTAATCCTAAAAAACTATATTTTTAATTTCCTGAGACCCCAGAATGCACAAGATTCTGCTTATTTTTTTTTTACGTGAAAAAATTAAGTGAAAACAGCATGATGCAAAAAAAAAAAAAAATCAATTACATTTTTAATTTTCACAGCGCAATTAACAGCTAGGTATCAGGGGATTAATGGAA
>JAPQRP010000003.1:20678853-20717816 GCA_037367295.1 Apogon hyalosoma
TTGACCAGTATTTTTATTTTAACAACACCCCCCCCCCCAAAAAAAAAAAAGGAAAACAGTAAATAATCATCAAGTTTTACCCTAAACTGAAGTGAAAACAACTAAATTCAGTTTGCATTTTTCTTCTCTCTCCGACTTATTTGCAAATCACCCTCTTCTTCACTTGTATTATCAGCTCTGATCACCTACATCAGGCCAGTGTTTGTGTCTCGCTCGGACCAAGACTCTCGAAGAAAAACTGTAGAGGAGATCAAACGTAGAGCTGCAACTGGAGGGAAGTGGCCTCAGGTAACATACATGAAACACATAGAACATACACAAATGCGCACACTGATTATGATATCCACTTACTTATGAGTCTGATGCCTTTACTTGTACGTGTATCATCTTAATGTCTGTTTGTTTATTCCAGATCATGATTTTCCCTGAGGGAACATGCACCAACAGGTCAAGTCTCATCTTGTTTAAGGCTGGTATGTATTCACTTCCTCTTTTCCCCTGTAGGCAGAGCATGAATCTAGGTGGAATCTGCCTCATGTGTTTGTGTGTTACTGTACTTCCCTGTTCTGAAGGAAGTACTCATCTCCTCAAATCACACAAGCTTTCTTTGCTGACTAACATTTTCTTCATTTTTCAACACGTTTAAAGCTTCTAATAGAGAGTTAAAACTGATTAAGACACGTTATGTAACTCATTACCAAGTAAGTGTGAAGTTAATATTGGGTTTATTTTGTGGTTAGGTCATAAAACCAGTGTCTTATGTCTATTACAGACCTTGAAATGAGTCACTGACAATAATGATGAAAACCTTGTAAACTGCATTCAGAGTTTTAGTTCTAAACCTATTATACATGTTAAATAATAGTGTCAGAAAGTGTGAAAAGACTGTGATTTATGCCACATTAAACTGAAGTGTTAAACCATTTAACTGTTTCATCAGTTTTGTGATTTTTTGGCAGTATTTTTGTGTTTTGTTTTTAGTTGGAATTGAATCTGATATGTGTAGGATTTTTGAGTTACATAGGAATTTAGGGTAGGTAAGGGGGTGGGAGATTATAAAATTAAACTTCATCCCGCTCCTTTTCAGATGTTTTCCTTTCTTTTTATATAAATCTTTTAATTGTTTGGTTTTAATGTTATATTTGAAACAAACAAACAAACAAACAGTAGCAAAACATATTTTCGTGTTTAATCTTAAACTCAGTTGAATTCTGTGTTGCAGTTTACACATGCTATACATCCACATAGACCAGAAGAATGTCAACTAAAAGCTCAACAAAACCAGTTTTTGGGAAACAGAACACAGTTCAAACAAGAAGCACTTCAGTGGGCAAAAACAACAAGCTAACAATCCGAGACCAGTGTACGTCATAAGTAATTTCACAAAACAACAGATTAATACAACAAACTTTGTAGCATTAAGCTAACACTACGTGGATCCAACAGTACAAGTATTATTTCTCTACCGAAACTCACTGAACGAGCTAAAGAAGAGCAAAACTGAAGGTCACGTTATGAAGAGATGATTATGAATGTTGTCGTATTTTTGCTGCTTTCTGATCATTACTTGGTTTTAAATCCATTGTTTTGTGTCACATTGAAATGATTCCAACTAGAAACAAATAGCCCAGGGTTTAACAGGTTAAAAGAAGTCTAAAAAATATATGAATGTAGTCCACACTGTGACCTTCATCTTAAAACTGCTGAAACTGAAGCTTTTACATCTTCATCTTTTAAGCTGTTAGACTGTTTTTGACCTTGTAAAATATAGGAGTTGCTAGTGCTGCTGCTGCCTTGAAAAGTTAGTTGGTGTTATTAATGATTAGGTTGGACTATAGACTACATAAAAAGATGGAAAACAAGGAGGTCAGAATCCATCAGTTACAAGAGCTGTTTTGTTGCATGTGTGGTGCAGAGATGACATAATAGAAATATCATTCCTGCTTTGCTGATTGGTTTGCAGCCACATTTAACAAATTCAAGATCAAAGTTGGTCATCACATGACTTATTAAAACAAACTGATCAGAAAGATGATGATCTTAAAGCAAACTGATTGACATAAAAAGACTAAAAATTAAGTGTTTTGTGTCTCAAATTCCATTAAAATATCATGGAGCATATCGTTAGCCTCATAGCATAGTTGCCTAAGTCATATTTTTGGTTAAATTGCGATATCTGCCTAACTTTACTCTCCTGACACCGCTGCTTCATGTAGCATGATTGGCTACGTCCAGAAAAAAACATAACTCAGGCAATTATCCTATGAGGCTAACAATATGGTGATTATTGCTTATATTGCCTCCAATTTATTCTTTTTTTCACTTTCTCCTTTAGTTTCAGGGAGCTGTGTTTACGTATCCAAACTGACCAGCGACATATTCTCTGCAAGATTAAACTACTCTTTTATTTGATTGACGCTAAATCTGAAAATATTCTGAATTTGACTGCATCCATCCACAGTAGTCCATTGCTTAGCTTCTGTGCTGTAGTTCTGTATGCATAACTGGCACCTTACTGACTGTGATCTAATGCAGTTTTTCAGACCGTAATGCTATTTCATACACAGAACTGATCGTTTCCTGTGATCAGTTGTGGTCACAGCAGCTGCAGTAATGCACACACCCAAAACATCCATCCTCATATCTGTCTGTGATGTGACAAACTCATGTTTATTACTGCTTTTCTTGATTTGTCATCTGATTGTGTTTTTTGGTCATTTTCAGTAAGGGGTTGTCTGTGTGTTAATAGAGACACTGTGTGCATTGAACATTTATTTTGTTTAGCGCGTCTCAGCTAGTTATAAAGGATTATTAGGCTAACGTGTGTTTTTGTCTTAGCTCTGTGTGCATCCTGGGGTAAATATTCAGTTAAATAAGCTCTAGGACAGAACTCAAGAAGCGTTACACCTGTGTTTTTTGGCTTGTTTTCTGTTGTTTCAGACACAGCCCTATTGTGTGAGTGTGGGAGAAAAGCCTGCATTAACAAACCTATGCTGTCAGCCATTGTCCCCTTCCTGCTTTGTCTAATCCCTTTTCTTCCAGTCTGTAATTCTGTCATTCCCAGTAAGCCGTGTTGGCCATAGTCTGGCGTGCTTTGACCGTGCATGTGTGTGTTTGCTCGTCTCTGGATGAGTCTCCTCTGGTTATGTCTCTTCACTGACTCTGTACACAACACAGCCACTTTAAATGTGTGTGTGTCCTTTCCTTATTTCCAAAGGACTTTTAATACAGTTGCAACTTTCATATTCACCTTTTTCTCCTTGTCCTAATGTCGTCATCACATTATTATTCAGAGTGCACACTGTGATCTGCTTTGTTCTTCGTGTATTCTCAGACTGATGTGCAGTTACATCAATATATGTGCTTAATATTGTTAACCCACATACGATGTTGCAGTTTTGAGGTGGATTTGGAGTCGATGCCTGAAGCTGAACCAGTTCTTTCTGTTGCAACATCCACAGAACCGACTTTCAGGAAGTATATCTGCTTCTAGAACACTTAGGAATCATGATAATCCCGTGATCTACAACTTCAGCTAAAACCACTAGGGATGGGTATCGAGACCCGGTATTAAATGGGCCACAGATCTAAATAAAGACCAGAGTATAAATAATCTCAGATGATATCAGTTTTCCTAAAGGTTGTGGAGAACTGAAATGGTCAGAGCATCATCTGATTTGTTCAGTTTTGAAGGCTACTGCCCTGTCAAAATATTATTGATGAAAAATTCTGTATTAATTTTTATACTTATAGTAATGTATGAAGGACTATTTTCTTTTCTAGTACATATTTGTATATGTTTTTACATTACTATGATGGCAAGAGTCTACAAAAGACATTAGTTCAAAGCCATGCTGGTGCACTCTCCTACTAAAGAATATTGAGTATGTACATGATATATATGAGGGTCCGATCAAGCGTTAGCACGTGGACACATTTTGTATTCAACAGTCTCTGTCATGTAAGCAGAGTAACTTATATGCATGTATTATACATATCTGAGTAGGAATTTATAAGCACTTCAACATGATGTAAAACAAAATGTGGGGAGATAAAAGGTTTAGGTGAAAAATGTCAAATTACTACTCGGTAATATGTGGACTTGAAACGGACATCAATTTTTTACACAAACATTCAAAACATGTGGTTCTCGACAGAAATTGATATCAAGTAGAACAAAACCTTTTAAATGTTATGTTCAACTATGCTGGAAATAAATTTTGGTGTAAAATATTGAAAAGTATTTGTTTTATCGACATGAGAGTGTTGTAACACGTGGACAGGTTGCCATAGTAACATGTGAACGACTCTTAACCATTGTATGCATCACCCAACGTGTTGACTTATTTTTTAAAACAACAAGACAGATATAATTAAATGCGATTTCTATCAGTTTTAAGTATGAACTGAATGTGACCCTGATGCACATGCCTGATGTAATATGTGACCATGTAGGCACGCACTGTGTTTATGGAAGCAGATATATTTTTCCTACCGCTCCTCCTCCTGGGTCGCAGAATTGTGATGTTTGTTGCATTTCAGTGACGTAAAGGTTGGATAAATGTGACCTGGCCGTTCAGACTGAAGTTGCATTGTGAAATATCAGGTACATATCGGATTTCGGACCATGAAAGTGGCCTGGGTTGGATTTGAAAAAAAAAAAATGGATTTGTGCTGTTCAAACTGTCTATAACAGATCAGATACAGGTCAAATATGGGCAAAAATAAATCGGATTTGGGCCATGTTTGCCTGCCGTCTGAACGTAGCCTATATTAACATCAGTAGTTTTCATGCCGTGCTTCTGTTAAACATGATGGGGGACGGCAGTGGCCCAGTTGGAAGGTCCCCATCCCAGACAAGTTAGTGCATGTGGACCAGTACCTAGAGAGGTGCCAGTTCACCGCCAGGATACTGCCGAGATGCCCTTGAGCAAGGCACCAAACCCCCAACTGGTCTGACACCACTACACATTAAGTGCATGTGTATTGGTCCTATTTGTGTATGTGTGTGTAGCTGGGCCTCTGTGTGTGTGGAAAAATGGAATTTCCCCAGTGAGGGACTAAGAAGAGCATTTCTTCTTCTTCTAAGGCGGGACATAGTTTAACTGTAATGTCACTCATACTGGCAATTTGTAAACTATGAAGGGGCTCAAAAGAGGTATCTGGTGAAAAAATAAACAGATTCTTAGATGATCTTCAAACAACCTGAAAGCAGTTCTGAATCGGTACTGACACCAACCCAGAACCCACTCCAGATTTATGACAGTGGAAAAAGAGAAGTACAGCATTCATAAATTAGTTTTTGTTTTATTTGACATCATATTACAAATGACAACACAGATGACAAATAAGAAAACGCTAGATATCAGATTGAATAGTAGGACTGTTATTTTGCTGTTTGCTGTTGTACAACTACAATTTCTAGGAAACACACACCCGAAAAACAATTTTTACTTCTGCCAAGGAGGTTATGTTTTCACATGTTTTCATTGGGGTTTGTCTGTTTGTTTGTTTGTTTGTTTGTTTGTCTGTTAGCAAGATAACTCAAAAAGTTTTTGAAGGATTTTGATGAAATTTTCAGGAAATGTTGATACTGACACAAGAAATAAATGATTAAATTTTGTTGGTGATTGGGGGGGATCTGCTTTGGCAGAGGTCTGTGCTCTCCGAGTGCTTGTCTAGTTTAAATATGTTTCAGTGTCACACATATTCAATATAACACTATTTTCTTTGCCTGAGAAATGAGACTTTAGGCCCTAAAAAGCTCACATAAGTTGAATTCTTATTGTGGTATGTGTCTGATGTTGTTCCAGTGTCTCCAGAGGTCTCACAGTAGAATGAACAGGGCTCTGTCTTGTAATAAACAATGTGTGCAGATTCTGTCAGGTTGTCTGTCGTCAGCTGGACATTATAGAGTCTCAACAGAGCCGGAGGTATTTCTGAGGGTGTCATGTATTTAAATCAGCACACGACCTGACGTGTTGCAGCTGTGCTCAGATGTTTGCAGAACTAGAGATTTAATGGATGGCTATACATAATGACTGTACATAATGTTTACAATACTCCTTTTCCTTCTCAGGTGCTTTCATCCCAGGGCTTCCAGTGCAACCAGTGCTACTACGTTACCCAAACAAACTGGTAAATCCTTCGTTTTCTCCCTATTACTGTCATTCTGTCCTTTCCCTGAAGATCACAGCACACACACATATGTACACCGCTATGATGTAATGGTTTCCTTCCCTCACGTTAGTTCCTGTTGCGTTGAATGACTTCATGTTCTCGTAGGATGATATTTCATCCCCTCCCCTCTCTCTGCTCACACACATACACTTATATAGGTGTCATGTCTCCCACTCGGCACCTCTTCTTGCTCTCTAATGAATTATGCAGCTCCCATTACCTACTTTTTCTCGTCTGTTTCCCTAGAAAACCTCTGTCACTGTTTCCCTTTGCGCAGTGTTAAGTCACTGCTGATTTCAGTGACAACGTGGCAGCATTAGGCAGTAAAGGGGGGAAATACGGAAACACAAGTGAAGTGGCCTAAACACCTTAACTCTTACATTGCCATTTATTTCTAACTGAGTGACTGCACACCTTTACAGTTGAAAAGGTCAACAACTACACCCAGGCTTAAAAAATACACAAAATGCTGTCTGTTGCTCAACTAAGAACACCAGTGACTGTGCAAGCCTGAAGCACATGAAGAAAAGTGTTTAAACTGCTCAGATGTTGTATGAACATTACTCCCATAAACTGTAGGCGGTAAAAAGACAACACAAAGATCACTTGTTTTTGCATTTAAGTTCATCTTTGTTTGGTGTTCACACTGCCCAAAATAGGACTTACACATTGGAAAATTAACTGGAAAACCATCAACAAATTGTGTAGCACTTGAACCAACATGAACATGTACGTCACTGAATCTAACTTTCTTTGCAGAACTTTATATATTTTATCCTCCTGAGACCCAGAAACTGTCTTTTTTTTTTTTTTTTTTTTTTTTTAATATATTGAATATTTGTCTTGATTTTAAACAGTATGATGCAACTGTTTTTTCAGATACATTTTTTAATTGAATGTCTTGCAGTGGACAGCATATTTCTATATGTATGTATTTATTTGTTGTTTTTTTAAGTGAAGCTGTGAAACTTTTATCCCCTATAGAGTACAAAAATGCATTAATGGGTCTCTAGAGGTTATATGTATAATATACGGTATACTACGTAGCATGTTTCACACACGATTGAGGAGTTCAGGTGTTGTATAAGCCAATAATAAAACAGAGCCAGTGCAAATAAGTAAAATTTAAAAATATATGGAAATAGGTTAAAAAGACAAAAAAAAAGACAAAAAGGTAAGACAGAACTATAAGTGTCTAAATTAATAATATTGAGTAAAACAAGATGGAATTTCAAGTGACATCATACAAAAATACACAAACTGTATTACATATGTTCTTAATATTTGATTTAATCTAATATTACCCTGACATGTCAGTAGTAGTCTTGCGTTTTTCAGTCCTGATTCATTGTTATTACACAGGAATTTCATGTAAAGTATTGTGCAAAAAAATGTACAGTTTCTAATTAGATAACAAAAACAACCATAATACAGCCTGGATCTGGATGCTCTGGAGGTTTTCTGCTTCTTCCTCATCCTTTAAGAGCATTTGCTGCGGCTCCAACACTACTTCACAAAGTAGTTGCACTTGGATCTCAGTGCGCTGCTCCTTTGAGGTCGTCTGGAGCTCCTCTGCGATCTCTGCAGCCTCCAGTTTTTGTTCTTCCATCTGGATCCTCAAGGCCTGTTCTTTTTGTAACTCTGTCAGTGTGGCGAGTTCATTGACTCCAATCTGCATCTGTATCCACATGCTGAGATGTCACTGTACCCAAATCATTACAGAGAGGGGTCACTGAGTCCAGGTCACTTGTCAAAAGACGACAAAAAGACCAGTTTAGTAACGTGGCTAAGGGTAATATTAGCCTTGTAATAATAATAATAATAATAATGATGGATTAGATTTATATAGCGCTTTTCTATGAATGCATACTCAAAGCGCATACAGTGGATCCATTATTCATTCGCTCACACATTCACACTCTGGTGGTGGTAAACTACATATATAGCCACAGCTGCCCTGTGTTTTTTTCTGGGGTGAATGAAAAGGATGCTGACATTTTAAAGAAAATTTAAAAACAAATGAAACAAGTGAAATAAACATGATTTGATTTGAAAGCTATTGTAAGATCTCTGTCCCACAGTGCAAAATCAGACTTTATAGAAAGAAGACAAATATTCTGAAAATTAACCAAACTGTCTTAAAAAAATTTGTCTCTAGATTAAAATACATTGTCTAGACTTCATAAAATCCAAATAAATGTCAAACCAACAATGTTTTGATTAATACAATAAGCCATAAAACCAGTTATATTGTTAGAATTCAAGGCTGTTTATGTTAAAATCAGCATCCAAGACACAAGGATAACAAAAATGGAATATGGTCATTATCGTATAAGGAGATGAATTTCAACATTATATGTTACAAATGTTCACTTTTATTCTGAAGGTAATATTGTAGAGATGAATTAATGCTGTGACTTGTTATGTGGAAATACTTTTCAATGAATCAGACCATTCCTCTGGTTTATTTCTTGCTAAATATAAGCTCAAACTGTTTTTTTTTTTTTGTGTGATATATTAACTATGTATGTCTTTCTCCAGTCATATGTGGGATATAGTTTTAGTAAAGAAAGTGTATTTTGGGGTTTTGTTTTCACCCCATGTGGCCAGAAAATAATTGATTAAAAACATAAATCATCCATAATGTTGAGGGGAAAAAAAATAGACGGAATTGTTGTACTACATTATCCAGCCCTACGTTATTTAATTATTCACAGATAGAATGTACATTAATAATGTGTGTGTTCTTCTGTTTTATTTTTATTTATTTACTTATTCATTTTTTCCCTCCCCCTTCCTGTCCACAGGATTCTATTACATGGACGTGGAATGGTCCTGGAGCGTGAGTATTTTCTGTCTTCATCTTATATCTGCATGCTTACGTTGCCACCCACCTCCATCCTCTCATCTTCTGCTCATTATGTGGTTAAACTGCAGCGACCTGTTCATTTAAATGGAGCCCAGTGAGACGCTGTAGTGTGACCCTCCATCTGCTCAGTAGTGCCTCCATTCATCATGTTATTTTTTTTATTTCTCTGCGTGTTCACTTGCCATATATCACCCGTTCCCAGAGACTAGGTTGTGACCAACAGTTGGTACTTTTGGCCAAACAAATTTGCATTTCAAGTGTAAAAAACTCAATGAGATGCATATTTTCATAGTAATAGTTAGTGAAGATTCCTATTTTTCTGATGGTTTGTATGTAAATCTCCATACCGTCTGTTTTGCAAAATCCTCCTGAGACCCGGCAATGTATTTTTGTCATCTGTAGGGGACAAGAGTTTCACAGCTTTACTTAAAGAAATGCTGTCTACTGCAAAGGACATTCCATAAAAATAAATAAATAAAAATCTATCTGAAAGAACAGTTTCATCATGACAAATATTTAATGTAAAAAAAGCCAAAAGATTTCCTTTCCTGGGTCTCAGGAGGCTATGATGTAGAAAAAGCAGTGAATGTGGCACATTTGCTCTTTTCATTATCTCTAGTGTCTGTTGTGAATTTGGTTATGATGGTTTGTCTGTTTGTTGTTGTTGTTTTGGAAACCCTGCCATATGTAACGTAAATACTTCTGTGTTCCAGGTTCATGGTTCTGTGGCTCACGTTGTGTCAGGTTCATAATCCCATGGAGATAGAAGTAAGTAATTCAGAAGAAAAGTAGAAACTAAGGACAAGATTTGTTAACACTTTAAACCAGCGCAAACCTGCATAGTGTACTAAAAAACTACGGTTGAAATTAGCAAAAGGGGTTCAGGACAAAATTAACACTGGAAAGGCACGGATGCAGTCAATTCTGTGTCTGACTTAACTGCTTTTGTGGAACTTTGGGGAGGAGTCCCATATACATTTCATCACCAACACACTTTCTCTGTTAAAGTGGATGTAAGTATAGAGGTGAATGAATAGGCTAATGCCCCTGTGATCATCCTGTGTCTTTTTGTTTGTTTGTTTGTTTTGATGATGTCCATGTCATCATTTTGTGTATTTTTTAATTTATAGTGAAGGAGTGCTGTATTAAAGTCGGCTGTTATATGTCTTGTTCTGTCACCTGCCTAGGGACTGCAGATGAAAAGTAGTTATTGTTACTAATTTTGGCATATTTACATGGGTGTATTTTTTTCTACAACAATGTATATAAATATGCATGGTCCCTATTAAATAAAGCAATAATAAAAAAAAAAAGTCACACAACCATGATTTACTAAGGTTTGCATCCGTCGATTTACTGCTGATTGTGCCATTATTTAGTGTCTCAAACCATTTGAGCCTGGTATGACCGTGACAGTTGCACATAGACGGAGCTCTGCTGAGAACAGAGGTCAAGCTTATTTATATAAGCACATTTAAAACAACACAAAGTGCTATATAAAGTCATAGACACAAATACAAGATATGCTAAAATTAGTAAAATAAGAATAAATACAAGATCAGGGTTCCCACATGTCCTGTAAAATCTGGAAAATGATTGACCAATTTTCCAGTCATGGAAAACATATGGAGATAAAAGGTCAGATGTCCTGGAAACGGTTAAGTTATCCTGGAAAATGATTTATCCTCCCCCTGCCTTGTGACCTTGTGTGTCTAAACTGAAATGAAACAAAGGAAATTGTTTTTCAGTGATTTATTAAAAATATACAAATATTTTTATTGGAAGTGCAGGAGAGAAAGTAAGAGAAGAGAAAGTTAAGTTGGGAGTTGCCCAGTTGAACATGGTAACTCCAGTTTGTCAGGCTAATGAAGTGCTACGCTGTAATCTGTGGATGTGTTTGTTATTCTGATACATTTGTCCTAATTATGTTTCATAGATAAATTATAGCCATAGACTGCACATCAAATGTCTGAGTAATAAACATAGAAACAGTACAAGTTACAACTGTAGAAAAGAACACTTCCAAAGAATGACAGGGATAGAGGAATGGATTAGTGTATGACGTGATAACTTTGCTGTGGCTGAAAATGTCCTGGAAAAGTGCTGGAAAATATTTTCAGGGAAAGAGTGGGAACCCTTGAAGGTATAATAAAACTGATACAAATGGATACACATTCATAGGATAAATAGCCTCTAAAACACAACCCAAGATAAAACAAAAGTCACACACTTGTATTAAAAACCAGAGCAAATAGGTGTGTCTTTAAAAGAGATTAAAAATACTCAATGGACTGTGCACATGTGATTTGTTGGGGCAGAATGTACATCTCCATTCAGGCGAGTTGAGGATCATGTTTCTCCGGCTGGAATGCAACAGTTAAAAGCTCTGAAAGGTTAGGGGGAGGGAGGGAGGGGGGGACCGTTCAGGCACTTAAAACATACAATAAAATCTTAAACTGGATCCTGTAAGGGACAGGAAGCCAGTGAAGGGGCAAGAAAACAGGTAGCAGAAGATAGAGAATTTACTTTACTCATCTTAATTTATTTAGAATTACAGGGGAAGGCATCATCACAGCAGATGGACCATAAAACAGTCCATATTCTCACCTGTGTTGTTCCTGGTCAGGTTATTTAACTAACTTTACCAATTCACCAAGACTCAGTCATATAAAGTCATATAAATGTAGTATCAAGTCAAAAAACCAAGTGAAATATAATAAATCTTCAGCTCAATGACATTCTTAGTGTTTTTTGTGGTTGTATAGTAGGTACAGGGTGCAGTGTTTCCTCTACACTACTACTGATATTACTGATGTTAAAAACAACAGCCCACCCGCCATGTAGAATAAGTCTATCTACCACTCAGGTTTGACCTCAGGCTGTTGTGAATTCTGTACTATGATAGCATACAATTGTCACGTCTCCTTTGCGTTGTGTGCTGTGCTGTTTTCTTTTACATTTGCAGTGGAATGTGCCTTTTTCCTCCTGTTGCTTATAATTTACCTGACAGTGGTGATCTAGATCTGCTTTTATGAACACGCTGGACATTGTGATTGACTTAACGTAACATTTGCTTATTAACTACTCCAGTTTTACAATAGGAAGCCTCTCCTTCTGCTGCCCCCTCAGTTGTAGATTCCTTCATCAGGTGTATTCGCAGAATGTGCTCATTTACACTGAACTCAAAAGAGCAGCACAGGTCTTTATTGAAATAAACTCGCTGCATCTGTGTTCATAATTTAGAGCTGACTGGCCTTGCCTTTTTGTCTTTACTTACAATGGGCGATGGTTTAATGGCTTATAACATGGAAATGCTTAGAGATATCAATATAGTTACTATTGAGCACTGATAGGAAGGCAAATATGTACTTTCTTTTGAGTCCATGACCTTGAGTGACCTTGAAGGGTCAAACTCAAGGTCACCAATGTCTACATTTCAACAGTCTTCTCTGAAACTACTGGTTAGATTCATTTCTGGTGTATATGTAGCTTCCTTGGAACAATGTCTACAACGTTTGTTCACAGTTTTGAAAAATTTGGATATCTGAAATATGAAACATTTGCCTTTACTAATAATGGGCCATATTTTGATGTCGTATAACATGGAAATGGTTAAGGATATCAAAGTAGTGACTATTGAGCACTGATGGGAAGTCATACATGGACTTCCTCCAGTGAAAGTACCGCCCACTTCTATCGGGAGGTTGATCTCCAGTATCGAGACCGCAGGACTCGAACATAGCAGCAGAACCTGACAACCTTACAATTTCAAGTCGTTATTGATTCTTGATAGAACATGTCAGTGAGCCACAGGGCCATTGGTTCTATTTTTCTAGATTGCGCCCTCTATAATTTGCTCCATTTTAGTAAATCTGGCCCTAAAACTGCACTATCTTGGCTGGACAACAGAATTAATTTGACATCCTTTTGTCCTAGTACCTGCCGATTTATACTCCATCAGACGAGGAGAAGGAAAACCCTGCTCTGTTTGCCAATAACGTCAGAAAAGTCATGGCAAAGTAAGTGTGTGTCTGTTTATCAGCGTCTGTTTGTTTGTTTGTTGTGGATATAAATAAGACCCCCCCCCATCCCCCACCTCCATCCTGACAGGGCGTTGGATGTGCCACTCACAGACCTGTCCTTCGACGACTATGAGATCAGTCTGGCGAAGGGCCCATTGAAGCCCTACAACTGCCACAGTCTGCTGAAGTTCAATCGCCTCGTGAGCCGCCTGGGGTGAGTGCACACACTGGATCAACTGGTTGAACTGGGTGCGGGGTTTGGGTAACTCAAGGTTAAAGGGCAGTGAATATTAAACAATACTGGCATCTAGTGGTGATGGCTGGGAACACAAACGGGGATGAAATCAGTTGAGTCTACATCAGGTTTTCTCACTATTTAACCCATAAAGACCCAGTTCTACATTTGTGTCAGTTCCCAAATATATTTAACCTTTCTTAAATGACTTATCACCATTTACCATAATATTATCCTCTGTATTTTGTGTTTTTTCAGTAAAAATAGAGTAATTTTCTATATGGGTGCTTCTATGAAACTGGTACCTAAAAAAACAGGACAAAGGGGCTAAAAATTCAAACCAGATGTAGACTAATGTTATGAAGCAAGTTTGGAAGCACTTTGGGTCTATTTTAAAAATAAATACTGACTGAGATAAAAGAGAAACTATTTATCAGATAAAACACATTTATATATTATTTTTAATACCGAAATCCGCATGTAACACGGTCAAAAGGACACGAAAATTATGCACTACTATTTTTTTAAATATCTCTTTATTCTCTTACAGGTACATTTTGGGAATTGAACTAATTATGCAAGGCTTCTTAAAAATGATCACGTTAGACAAAGTATATCAAGCAGTAACATACAACCTGAACTGTATAAATATGTAACGTAATTTTGACCATTTTATCATAAAACCGGATGCGTGTTTTAGCCGCTTTAGCATTTCCCTCTGAACCACTGATACACATCTTACACTTCTCATGCTTATGTTTCAAACCCTTCCATTAGTTTCTTAGACTTTGCCAAGGTTTATCAAAGCCTTTGTCTAATATTTGTCTCAGTAGTTTTGTTGCTGTTTCCCGACTAAGCGTTATGTTTGCTTCTTGTATACTAATTTAACAGCATTCACTCGCCTGTACAACATAATTTATTTGCTTTATTTGCTGCACATTTACGTTTTATTCATACAACAGCTTTTCCACCCCTCTGAAACACTAAAAGCTTTTTCATGATATTACAGATGAATTGGAAAAAGGCTGGTTCAAAAGGCGTTTGTTGTTTGTTACATTTTCTCAGTGTAAATGTCTGGTCTGATGTGTCTTAACAGGCTCAAATCTGCCACTAAACAGTCTGCGTTGGAGGAGGTGGCAAAAAGAGCCAGAAAGTTGCAGGGAGAGGGTCTGAGTGTGGAGGACCTGGCCCAGTTCCTCAGTTTACCAGTGACAGACACACTCACACAAGTGCACAGTCTCTTCAGCCTGGTAAATATAAACACAGGCAGATATAAAAGCACAGGAATCTAAACCTGAAAATTACTGCAGGGAGATAGAATGCCTCATACTCAATGTGTGGTTTTATTTATTTATTTATTTTTTTTGCTTTTGAACCAATAAAACCAGGAAGAAGTTGTGATGAATCTGTCATGAAGGGAAACGTTCATTTTTCTCCATCACTGATACCTCAATATTTAAGTATTATTTTTGCCAGAGCAAGATTTAGAATTTGCTGAAGTGGACGCTGTTTCAACATTCTAAGTCATTCTCTCAAGTCTGTTGTGTTTTTCATGCACAAAACTGATCTCTTAAACAGAATATACATAGCTTTTGTGATATATTAAAACATACTAATTTTAAAGGTCAAGTTCTCCTAACAGCGCTGGTTTTAGATATTCAAAAGTGTAGTAAATGAAATATGGAAAATAAAACTAAACACAACAGTTTTAGGGAGACACACAAACCACAATATATTCTCAGGAATATAACCAGCCAGGAAAACTAAATTAATTTCAGTCTTTTGCATGAGGCAAATTACGATGCATTGGGTTCTTTGACTCTTGTGATTACTCAGATTACTTCTTTTTACTAGAATGGAGATGGTAAGATTGACATCAGACGCTACGTTATCGCTCTGTCAACCGTATGTCGGCCGTCAAAGTCAATGGAGACCCTCAAACTGGCCTTCAAGGTAAGTATTACCTTAAATATGGTTCAGTGACCATGTTAACTTGCACACTAGTATTCTGTTTTAATTGTGAAAAAGACAATATTCTGAATAAGCTGTTTAATGAAAATAAATATATACAAGTGGTGCCAGGCGCAACAAACCCCCCTCGCACGTATTGTCACTTATTTTGGCATCGATCCAGCTGATGTCATCATATCTATGCATGCGCTGATGTCAGTATATCAATTGTCTCTATATATGCACCAAGTTTGAAGTAAACTGAAACAAAATTAATGTTTTTATAGATGTGAAATTTCGCTTATAAGTAAATGGGAGAAAAAAAAAGATGTAAAAAGTTCGTAAAAATTTCAGCTTTGACCTACTTTTCCCAAAATATAATCACATCTATTCTGGGTCATTGGCAATCTATAAACTCAATTTGGCATGAATTCAACCAATAGTTTTGCTGCTAGAGGGTTAACAAACAAACAAACTGAACCAAAAACAATACCCCTTGCCTCCCCTTCGGGTGGTGGGGTAATAATACTCCTGTTCACATACAAAGTTTTCCACTGGTGGCAGATGTTCCACTGTGTGAACTCAGCCCCTACCTCTTTTGTTCCTTCAAACACTTTCTGGATAAAGGTAGTCTTTTTAATATTTGTTCACATCTATAAACCTGTTGATGTTCTCTGTCATAATGCTTAACAGTAGGTGTAGACTCCACTTAATCTTTGGATCATCCACCTCTAGTTTAGAGGATCTTTGTCTTTACGACGGCCGACTATAAACAGCAGTTGTATTACAACCTGCAGTAAAACACAAATAGGATTTATTTTCCGAATGTACTGTATGCATGTCCAAAAACCTCATAAAAGCAGAATAATATGAGCATATCCTACATGTCTGAATCAAAACTCTCCATTCTCTAATTCAGAATGCTCAAGCAGAATTTCGGGTTTACACGACGCCCATCAAGTTCATAATAATAATAATGGAATATTAGTGTGTGTGTAAACATCCTCCATGAACATTAAAGTCCTTGAGTTCAAACAGTGTGTCACTCTGCAGATGTATGAGAACGAGGAGAACGGGGAAGTACTAGAGGAGGATCTTGCCACCATCTTTGAAGTAATGCTGGGAGTGGAAGAAATTGAACTTTCAGCATTCTTTTTATCACTTGAAGACTCTTCAAAAGAGAAGATCACATACGGTAAGGTCCAGGTTATGTTGTCTAAAATTTTACCACTGCATAAATTGGTCAAATTAGCTTTTACGCCAAACTACAGTCACAGAAAAAATGATTAGACCACCCTTTCTTTCTTCAATTTCTTGTTCATTTTAATGCCTGGTACAACTAAAGGTGCATTTGTTTGGACAAATATAATGATAACAAAAATAGCTCATAGTAGTTTAATTTCAGAGCTGATATTTATCCATTTTCCATGTTTTCTTGATAATAACCAAAATCACTTCAGCGTTTACATCAATATCTATGGCATTGTACTGACAAAAACATTGCTTTTAGGCATTCCATGTTTTCTTTTCTGTCTGCTTTAGTCATGATACACACTGAAGCTAGTACTTAACTGCGTAACCAATGTTTATGGTGACTTTTCATGGTCTAATAATTTTTTCCGCGACTGTATGACCACAGTGGGAGTAATTTCACTAGACAGGTTTACTAGCACAAATGATCTCTCATGATGTTGTTATGAAGGGTTAGTTCTGCCTAACAGTGACACACATTTTGAAATATGGAGACTAAAACTATTTATAATAGCTGTTATATGTAGTGTAGGGACGCCCTGATCAGAACAACATGCTAGCATTGATAGAAAGAAACAAAGCATGTAGGTGCATGATTTAAGTTCTGAATCCGGTTTGGAAACTGGTTCTCAACTCCCATTTTGAGCTCCCATTCCAAGTGTTTTCTCAAGCATGAAAACTTCATCTACACTTAGAAATGTCAACTTCATTGAGGTTTATTCTCATATTGCAGCTGTATACAGGATACGTGTTATGTTGCTGTTATTTTCAGCATTTTAACTGTACGCTCAACATTTATTTATTAAAGGTTTATTCTCAAAATGCAAAATGACAACAAGTAAGAACACTGGAAATAGCTAAAATACTCTCTGTTGGACTATTAAAAGCTTCAGATGTTCTTTATAAATTCACACAGTCTCAGTAATAATTATTCTAATTAATAAGATAATAACCAAATTATTTACAATGCTTCACTTCACTATGAATTTAGATTCCTTTATTGTCATTCAAATACCTTTAAAAAACATAAAAGAATGAAGTGTCACCCAGGACCAGTATAATAATAAATACTTTATAAATAATCTAATCCTGAAAAACGTATATTAAGTAAAAGCCAAATCAACGAATAGAAACAAGTTAATAAAAACATTAAAAACGCAGTAGTATTCCAGTACCCTCTTTGCCATACACTGAAAAAAAACAACTTTTTAAAGAGTCTGGTGTGAACTATGACTAATGACAGCTCTTTTGTTTTTCTTGACCCTTTCCTTCAGACGAACTCCGTACTTTCATTGAGTCGCAGCCATCCTTCGTAGATAATTTCACTTATTTTAAACATCATCCGCGCTCACACTGCTGGGGCCAGCGTAGCAGGTGCAACGGCCAGAATCGGGACAAAGAGGACTAAAACATGGACTTTAAAAACATCCTATCGATATTTTTGCTTTCTGTCTCTGTCACAACATTTCCGAATGGTACAGCTTTCCTTCCACCTGGTGCCTTTAAGAGTTGAAACAATGTAGACGGAGGAGAAGGATCCACATCTCTACTCCATCGCTTTATCTGTAGTCTGGACTATGAGTTTAAGAATCATTTAAATGCAATTCTGAACCTATTATTTATTTTGAAATTATTTTCTTATGTATGAGGTAGAATTTTATGTAATAAATTGTTAAAAAGTAGGTGTTTTAAGCCCTTTTTGGTTTCATATTGTAGGTAGGTAACGCTGTTTATCTCAGGCTAATGAACACTAGTACCATGCATGCATTGATCTTTCCATTTGCTCTACATTTATATATAAAATAACCAAAAAAAAATTTATTTCAGGTCAATTATTGTCAACAAAATCAACTATATGAGAAGAAACATAACGAAAATATGAAAAGGAGACATAAAGGGTGGATATATAACTTTTTTATTCAATGTTTTGGTTTTTCTATTAAATTTTCTGGTTTTGTTCAGCACATTTATGGTGGTACAAATTCTTCCTTTTAAATCTGTGACTAACCCACTCCAGCCTCATTTTTCACATGGTTTCAATATTGATCTCACATGGTTTGAGCTGGACTAACAGAGTTTTTTGTACCTATTGACTGTGATGTTTTTTATTCTCAAGGTTCGCTCTAAGCAGATTTACACAATGGAAGTGTAAATCTAATTGTCATCATGTAATTGCTTAGATTTGACAAATAAAATGGGTTTGGTTTTGTGTCGTTGTCAACCCTGGTTTTTTTCCACTAGGGGGAGTTGTGCCTCCATCCCTTCACCTCATGAGGGTTTTACTCCTCAAACCCACTCACTGTACTGTACTTAGATAAACTACATCTGCTTGTCATAAATCTGCCATGGATACACTTTGTTTTGTTGTTGTTTTTAAGGCTCTGAGCTGTAGATATTACACTTGTGTTGCACCAACAAGCATTGGTATTCACGGTTTATCTTTAAATTATGTTGCACAGAACTCTAAAATTAAGTTAAAAGGAAGAAAGATTTCATTTTTCTATAAACCTTTAGCTTTTACTTTGAACCACGATGAAATTTACTGCAAGAGATGTTTAAACTCCGATTAGAAATGTGATTCAGTGACTTAAAACTTAACATTCAAGGAGGTTTAACATAAAATGGTTGTATTGAGCAATGCATGAAGTTCAAAAACGGGCAATTTTTTTTTTTTCTCTCAGAAGTTAGACCTTTTCTGTATCAGTTTACTAATGCATGTACACACAATTTAGCCTCTGTCCACCACCACAGTGGATCTGAAATGACGTAATCAAGATGTGATTGGTGTTTGGAGTTTAAGCTTTAATTCAAGAGGTTTTTAGCCAAAATACTGCATGAATCACATGTGCCCATATGTGTCTTGTTCTTTGGTTATTCTACGATAAATGATGCAGATAAAATGTCTGGAGTTGATTCCAATCCAGCAGCTGTTCACTGGTATTTTCAATATGAGGTAAAGAGGAGTCTGTGATTCAGCTGAAACAAAGTACATCCATCAGAGATATGGTGAAAACTTTAGGAGTGGTTGAATCAACAATTTGGTAGATTCTTAAAAAAAATCCAAAACAAAAATAAAATAAAAGAATCACTGGTCAGTTTAGCAACACCAAAAGACCTGGATGGACACGGAGAACAACTGGAGTGGATGACTGCATTCTTATTTTATTGGTGAAGAAACAACTTTTTCCACCTCCAGTCAAGTCCAGAACATTCTTGAGGAAGTGGGTATACTATTGTCAGTATCTAGAATTAAGAGACACTTTAAAGAATGCAAATACAGAATGTCAATAACAAGCTGCAAACCACAGGTAACATTCAACAACAAGAAAGACACATTAGAATCTGACAGAAAACATCTAACACCCCCCCTCCCCCCCCCAAAAAAACAAAAACACAAAACCTGACATGTTCTGGAAAAAGATAGTCTGGACAGATGAAACAGAGAAGTCAAAAGTGTGGAGATGGAAAGGACCACGTCATGTGTCCAACATAGTGGTCTTATCGTGGTCACTGGTGTTTTTTGATGATGTGATGGTGATAGAAGGAACAAGATGAATTCTGAAGTATCCTCTGCTCAGGGTAATGAGCCAAAACATACAGTAAAAGTAACAAGGAGATGGGATGTTCTACAGTGGCCGAGTCAGTCACCTGATCTCAACCCAGTAGAACAGTCACTGAAGACTAAACTGAAGGCAGATGCACAAACAAACAGCAACTGATGGTGTTGTAAAGACCTGATGAAGCATCTCCTGGAAGAAACTCAGTGTTTGGTGATGTCCGTGTGTTCTGGATTCTGGTATTTTATTTAAAATGGCTGTAATTTCAAAATTTTTAACGGCATGTTATTTTTAAACCCCCTGAGTTAAAGCTCAAAGTCCATACTTCAATCATGCCATGACAGTTTAATTTCACTGTTGTGGTGTACAGAGGAAAAATACTTACAGACCTGACCGTAACGACTAGTTCCCAACTGAGACTGAATTCATCATTTTATGAATTTAAACATCTCCATATTATCTAAACTATTTCACTTTGCTTTAATGAGGAAACTTCTACTGAACAGAGATTATCTGATAATTGTGTGGCATTTGTGCTTCATTCTAAATCTGGATTCCTTCATTTTAATTTTAATTTAATTTTTGTTCAACTCTGAGGCTGGTTTTTAGCTTCTGTTATTTATACATGTTGCTTAATTAACTTGTTTTACTCTCAGAGTTTCCCTAGAGTTTTTCTTGGTGAACTACCTTTAAGATACTAAAGAATGTGGCATCGTGGTAACAAACACAGACAAGTTCCCTACCATCTTTCAGAAGGCTAATTCCAAAAGTATATGAAATATATAGTTTAATTAGCGCTACATTGGAAAGAGCATGTTGATACTGATTCAATGCTGGTTTTCATCACTGAACTCAGATTTACTAACCAGAGATGAGCTTTTAATTATGCAACAGTGCTCTGTTAAACCTTTAAATCAACACTGTACTCTGATTAGAGCAAATCTTTTTATCTGCATTATCTTAGCTCAGGTTCTTCATGTTTTCAGTGTTTTTGGATGCAGCATGGTCTGTCCTGCTGCAGACGTCGTAACGGCTCGTCCCCTCATGGGCCACATGGTGGAGCTAGCTCCCTTAGCTATACACCAGAGACATCCCATGCACCACTGCCCACCTGATGGACAGGAAAAGCATTACCTCATCCCTTCCCTTTCATTCCTTCAGGTAAAAATAGACAGATTAAGCCCAGGCTTTGATGAGAGAAACCTACAGAGGAGGTGTGGAAGCAGGGAGAGAGGGATAGAGATGGAGGAGAGAGACTAAATGGATCGTTCTGCTCCAAATCCAATTCCTAATAGCTGGAGGGAGGGTAGGTGGGAGGAGGGAGAAGAAAACAGTCAAAGAAAGAAGAGAGGGAGAGGGGGAGTGGAGATATCACGTCTAACAATTAAGACCTGCCTTCGGGGTCTAAAGAAGAAGCTTTGTTGAGAACATATAAATTGCTCATTGAGCAGCGCCTCTCCGCAGTCTCTCTCAGATACTCCTGCCTCAAAGGAATCTGCCATAAAAGACAGCAGCAGCCTGCAGCCCACTACATAGGAGGCCTGGAATCTGTTCACAGTGTTTGGGGATCCATCTCCAGCCATCATCATCACCATCCCGGCCAAGCAAAATCCCCCCCTACAGTAAACACAAACCTGGATCTACTCCCAGGAACTGGAGTTTAGACAGGATCAGAGCACATCCACGGTAGATCCCTCGTGGTAACTTTACTCTGCAGAGTTAAAGATCAAGATCATTTAAAACTTATTTCTCCTTGTTGTTCAAGTAATGCAGAAAGGATGCAGAAACACAAGAGTAAAATGTGTTCATTACTTTTGACATTGTTTACAGCAATATATATCTTTTTTTTAAGCTTATTTGTAATTCACGAACACTGCTGAGAAAGTGAAAAGTATTTTTAAGGTCTCACTGAATAAAAGATTTTTAACCTGAAACATTGCACTCACTGCACATTTTATCATGGTAGCAACATTTTGGCTTTAATGATTCTAATGAATTATACTCTCACATACACTTACGATGTGTCTGTGACCTCATTCTCTGTGACTATTCACAGCCGGTGTGAAATGTGTGTGTTTTATTTAGGTGAGGGTTTGATAATATGTGAGTAATCGTGACATCTTCTGCTGCCACTCACTTTAATCTAGTCATCATAGTCATCATCACTCACTGTGTTACTGACCAAAATAGAACATATAATCAGCTACTATTTATTTATTTTCTATGAATGCATTTTGGCTCTATATGCTAACTTTAGAAATAATTAGGACAGAGACACATTATAAGCTACTCTGTAAGGAACATTTTCTTATTTTCTAGAATTACCATTAGTCCACAAAATGACTCTGAGAAGCAGTGCTCCTAGTAAGTATACTGATGAAAACTGAAGAAAGAAAAATACTCCCTGAACAAAAGTTGTGAAGCTGTGTCAAATTTATGCCACTAATAAATAAAAAAAAAAATTAAAAGAGCAAGATGGGTAGAGTGGTCAAATGACATTATTGTGTATGAATTAAAGAGATTATAAATATTACATGAAAGAAATGTTTGTTTCTGAGTTGAAAGTCTGCGCATTAGAATACATTCACATTTCAGTTTCCCTCTGGTGGAAGATTTATAAATCTACTGTATAAATACACATTAATGTATGCATATATAATAACTCAACTATCATATATGTTGCCAAATCAGCACTTTGATCATTTGTTTCATAAGTCATCTCATCAATGTGCATTGCTGATGGTAACATTCATTAAGTTTGAGGATTTAATAGACTGACACCAGTTCAGTCTTAGACATAATAATAGCTTCACCGTCATCTAGAGATTTCTTCTAAGGCCTGTGTTCAGTCCAATCTCTCCAGTCTCCTCTGGGTCAAAGTTAGTGTCCAAGTAAAAACCCACAAACACCACACACATCTTGTATTTGATGTTAATATTACAGAAAACACTTGCTGTAATGATGGTCTAGTTGTCTGGGGATTCTGCTCCATTACTTTTTATGCCATTTTACATATAAAAGGGGGTGGTTCTTTACAACTTATTCATATTTTGCATGAAAATACTCATGACAAAAACAATGGTGGTGGACAAAAATAGTTGTGTAGTCATAAGACAAACTCAAGGGGTAAGGATCTGAGCTCTAAAATGAAGCCTTAGTAGGGGTACCTTAAACCAAGACCACTGTGTGTGGCCTACATGGTTATTTTTAAGAAATGTTCACAAATTGTTGAACCACTAATCCACACATATTCTTTGAGAAGTAAAGTGGAGTTCCTTAGCTTTTCAGTGACATTTCATGGTCGTGGATGCGTGAAGGCTTCATAGTATACATGTATTTAGAGCCTAGCATTGTGCACCACTGGTTCAGAATAGTTTTGTAGTTTGAGCCAGTGAATAACTCTAGTTTGTAACAAACTGGAAATGGAACAAATTGGAGCAGACAGTAATTTATTTTGAAGTCTAAAACATCTGCCTTGAATTTTCTCAAAATTAACCAAAAAACTTTTTTTTTTTTTGGTGAAAATCATGGCTTCAGATGAACTGAATGAAATCACAGTACTCCTGAATCAGACAATGTTTGACACTTGATTCTTTAGAAATATTTTTGAAAAACTAAATAAACTTGTACTGGCCTCATCTGTATCATTTGGGCCCTCTAATGAGGGTCAGGTTCAGGTCTGTCTTTACATTGTTTTTTTTTTTTTTTCTGTTAATCAGATCTCAGGTCAGGCAGATGCTTTGCTGGCTGCTGTGTCTGGTTTACTCACTCATTTAGAATTTTGTTTAAATGTCTAAAATGCATTTTTTCCTGACAGACAGTGTGAATGTAGCTGTGGTCCATACTGACTGTAAAATGTCTTTGTTATGCAGAGTCTGATGAAATTTCCCTTTTTAAGTTCAGTGTTAGCTAATCATACAAGCTTACTAACTTAAAAGGCCAAGCTAGCATTAGCTCACCCATGACTCATGTTGCTCCTTCCTTTTGTCCAAATATAGTCACTTCCAGCTCTGTAAAGCCAACGCAGCGATGGCTTAATTGCAAGTTAATGACTTAAAATGCCAGTTCATAACCAATAGTTACTGTTCCTCCATGCACTTCTCAGTCTGTGTGCATTGTGTTGGATTTAGTGGCATCTCTTGGGTAAGGTTTTAACCATCTGATTCAACCCAATACTTCTTCTTACTTCTTTTGTCTTTTCAAACAGGACCAAAGTGGTCGACCTAACATCTTAAATCCCAGAGGTATCATTCTAACATGGCGTAAAAGGAACTTCCTCCCCTTTCATCTCTGATTCTCTCAATAGCTGGTTCATAGTAGTTAAATGTACACCAAAAATACTGTTCATCATCATATTTACGTGGTTGCTTGTGTGTTGAATCCACTTTCTTCTTGTGATTTATTGCATTTTAATTTGTTTGACAGGGACAACACATAAAGGCATCCTTACATGTGAAAGGAATGCAACCGATGGCTGAAAGGAGCATCATCTGTGACACCCATGGGCTGCTGGTGTACGTTTCCATTTGGTGTTTGGGCTTTTGGCCTTACACCATGTATCTCTCTTTTTTCCCCCTCTCAGGGGTTTCATGCACAGCCTGCTCCAAAAACAGAGCCATGTAGGTGTTGAAGGAAGAATACAAGCCTGTACTAGATTCTTCTGAGACACTTTCATGTTTTTGTGGTCTAGCCTGCTCATGCTCTTCATGTTGAACCAAACACTGTTTTTTTCCTCTGAAACATAAAATTCAGAAAACATTTCCTTGAAGATGGAAACAGCACCTTGCTCATGTCCCAGTGGTTCCACTAGTCCAAAATCAAGCCAAGAAGTAAAATGGCTTTTTAGAAAAGCTTTCATTTCCTTTTCCATTACAGCTATTTGGCATTTGATTTTCATTCACAATACACAGATCCACCATACATAGACCAGCAGTGATGTGTTTAATGAGGAGGTTCTGCTAAATAATGGTCTGCACTATCAAGGGGCAACAAAGCCTTCTGAAGTCTCCATTTAAGAGGTTTCTGAGTAAAAAGCTACTGAAAATGACAGTGTCCATTGTCTGCCCTGAGTGCATGGTTATATAGTATGTACAGAATATGGCCATAAATGTATAGTTCTTCCTGTGTTTTGCTTATATGCTGTATGCACTTAATCAAGGTAACCTCACCATAAAAGACACTCTGTGTTGTATGGAGTCCATTAGCCACTGAGAGAAGGAGGCAGGCAACACTTGCGTTCAGAGATGGAGAGATGTAAAGACACTGAGATTGTGGCTGAAAGGTTCAAGGCGAGTACCAAGAAAATAAATCAGAAGCAGGCTGATGCGATTGTCAGTGAGCAAACACGATGTAGAGCCTATCAGGTAGAACAGCCTTTCAGCAACATCACAGCAAGCTGGGCTTTTTGTAGAGGAGAAGCAGTGGGACAAGGACAATTACAGCGATGACAAATGTTACAGATGGAGATGGGGTACTACAGGCCTGACACAAAAGCTTTGGATGGGGCTGTTAAAGTACTGTACCGGTGCTTTTACACATTCTCTGGTTACTACAAAACCTTGATGTGCTGAAGGTGCATTCAGAAATCTCAGTCGAAATGTCAGAGGAGAGAAACAGGCTTTAGTTGTGCAATGGTGAAGCTTTTTGAAGGTTAAACCTAGATTATTTTTTTTCATTCTGAAGTGTCACCAAGTCATTGCTCTTTGTGAGGAAAGTGAAACAAAATTTCCACAGCAAGGCTATGATTTTAGTATGTTTTGTTTTCAGGGTCAGTTAGATTGAATACATTTCTAAAGGTGTGAAATTTAAAACTTCATTCATTCATTCATTCATTCATTCATCTTCTGAACCCACTTTATCCTCACTAGGGTCACAGTCATTTTAACATTACATCTCAACTTATCATTTATACATGCGTATTATGGATTGGATCTACAAAGGTACAAAACATTTAATAACAGGCAGAATAATGTTAAAATTTCACTTAATTTTCGTAAGATATTTCATATTGTTCTGTTTTTTCACATTTTATTGTTAAAGGATAGTTTGTAAATGCTAATATTTTCATAATTATATGTAAGTTTTTACACTAAAACAAAGAGAAAAATTTGGAGTCATTATTAATAGGTTATTATACTATTGTTTTAGCTAAGATCACTTTGTTCTGTATGTGGAACCTGAACTAAATGGAGTTCGACACCCTTGATTGTTAATATCTTAAGTGTAATTTTTGGACTTTCCAAATTCATCCCGTGGGCTGGACTGGAACATTTGGCGGGTCGGTTTTTGTCCCCGGGCCGCATGTTTGACACCCTTGCTCTAGACAGTATGAACACAATCTACTGTGTGTTAAATTCTGTCTGGTTCTCTTCATTTCACCCATAAATACACATCCATCTCATGCATTCAGGCTCGAACACATTCAAGACAACAATAAATGAATTCAATTAAATGGAGGGCCATCCAAGGCTAATAGTGAGTTAAAATAGAATCAGGATTTGTTACAAAAGCTGCATTCAGGAAAGGTCTAGTCCTTTAGGAGTGGGCCCAGGATCACCAGTTTGTCAACAAATACATGCCAATTAATGAAATATATCAAATCAATGATCCTCAAAGGAATCTGGATGTTTTTCAGTGCAAGCCTGACATTAACACCACGATCTATGATCCCTCAGACAACGCCAATCATTCTACAGCTAATAGAACCACATAGACTCAGGATAACTGTGGCGAACCTGTCAGAGTCTTGAACGTCCACAAATGCCAGTTAAAGCTTCAGTGTGCCAAAGGTAACCTCACGTCAAAGGTGTCAGTGACTTTTCAGGGCTCAGAGGAAGCTGTGATGGACTAAGTGGAAACATGGATTGTGCTCCGACCAATCAGTATCCAGGTTTTCCTCTGCAAGAAATGGATGGTGTGTGCTCTGGACCAAAGATGAAAAGGACCGTTAACAAGTTCAGGCACCAGTGTCCATCATGGTCTGGCCTTTCCCCAATAGAAAATGTGTAGTGACAAAGTATGTGACAATGAAAACCCTGTACGGCATACCTTAGGACAGGGGTGTCCAATCCTGGTCCTCGAGGGCTGGCATCCTGCATGTTTTAGATGTATCCCTCTTCCAACACACCTGATTCAAATGATAAACCTATCATCGAGTTCTACTGAAGAATGATAATGACCATCAGGTGTGCTGGAAGAGGGAAACATCTAAAACATGCAGGATATCGACCCTCCAGGACCAGGGTTGCCTTAGGACTTTGCAAGAAGAATGAGAAAAAGTTTCAATGTTTTCTTGAGTGTGGTGTTGCTTAAATGTCATGAATTGATTTCTAGAAAGTAAGTGAAGTTCACCAGACAACACATGAAATATTGTGTTGGTCACTTAGTCTCTATAACGAAATACGAGTCAAAGTATATAACAGTAAATGTTAGGGTTTTAGTTTTTAATCTGCATTTGCATATCTCAACTCTTTCTTATTTGGAGTTGTAGGTGGAATTATTTTTCTGCCTGGAGCCAGTCCTTTATTGATGTTGGCTAACTACACTTCTAAGCTAGCAGCTGTCTCTGGTCAAAGTCCATGATAAGAGCATGTAAAATAATTTCTAGACAGAGGACTCAGGTTGGTTTGTCCGCAAAACTGCTTGATTCTTAGATCTTCATTGTACCTTTTCTGCTCCTCTACAGCAGCAACAGTAGCTACCATTAGTTTAAAAATGGTATCAGCCAAAAAATGACTGCAAGCACAAAATATTCACATATTGAATCTTTAAGGCAGGTCTGCTTAGATTATTTTAATGTTCATGGTTTTTATAGTAGGGCTTGTGTTCTGACAATTTGTGCTGTTAAATGCTCCAATGATAAAACAAGCCAAGCCCAACTAACCTCAGCAGAGCAAAGTGTGATGGGTTTAAAAGTCTGCTATCCATCTCAAAATTTTATTGAAATGCATCTTTTCTAATATCAGACACTAGATATCTTAACCAGTACAACAATAAAAGATGTAATTTGATGAAAGTATGAGGCCTCAAGGGAAGGGAGTTGCATCTGGCTTGATTCAAGTAGATATCTAAACAATTCTAACATTGGCCTTTCATCATTTTCACATATTTTTAATGTGGAAATCTTACGTATTGTACCTTTAATTACAACAATGTGAGATTATATGTAATAAATAAACAAACTAAGGGCCCATAGGGGCCCTCTGGGGGCTTCTGGGTATCCCTGAGTAGCCACTTAGTTGACTGCCTCTGCTTTATACATCGCTTTACATTGTACAAACTTGCTTTACTCCACTTGTAACAATGGACAAGCTTCTGGTCCATTAAACACAGCATACAGTGGCAATTTACTTGCTAATAGGAGGTGTGATGTTCAGTGTAGCTTCCTGAATGCAGTAACACGCTACACCAAGATAATGGTAGACAACTACAGACAAAAAAAAAGTCATTTTTTATGTATTTGTTTTACTGGCAGCTCCTTGCATCCTGCAGTCTTAAGGTTCTTTATCCAGATTCTTTCTGACATGACAGCACTGTGAATGTCCCGTATCTCTCTGGGATTGAATATTGTAGCTAGTATGCAGGTTTTCAAAAGCTGATTAGACAGGATGCTGGTCTAATTTATCATTTCCATTTAGCGCCATCCTATTCCCATCCCGGTGCCAAATGGACAGGTCGTCATTTCGCCTGCAGCAGCCTGTCAGTGGGACCGGGGCCTGGCGTGTACGGTTGAATATGTTGGTGTGTGCGAGCGTCCATCCTGCCTTCAGCATCAGTCCTTTTCACTACAGCCATAATTACCACTGTCTGAGGGTAACCAACAGTGGCGGATCTCATTATGCCATGATATGGGTCGCGTCTGTATATACAGGCACACATACACTGCCTATTTACATATGAATGTATCCAGTTCTGCACACACAACCCCAAAGCAGGCACACACTCATCTATCCACCCACCCACACTCACACACAAACACAGCATTTACATATAAAAGCGTTAATGTGCGACACACACGTTACACAGTACACACACACAGCAGCCTATTCATACATGCTCCTCACACATATGGGCTACTCATAAATTTAGACACTTCCGTCAGAAGGCCCTCGCCAGCCGACAGGGATATGAACCCAATATAGCATCCCAGAGATAAGCCAGTGACTCTGGAAGCAGAACTAATATTATTTGCACGGTGTCGAACGTTTATCTGGCGCCGCCTGCAAAGTGATGGTTCGGTGTCACTTTTGTTTAATAATGATGTGCCAATAGTAATATGCCTGCTGGCTGGAAACCTATTACAGTTCAAAAGATTATCCAAATACAATCTAATTTGGAATATTGCATTTTGACAGCCTGTGACTGGAGGAGGTGGGATGGTAATGCGATATTTTCTTTCCTTTTTAAAAATTCCAATTAACATTTTTAATGCTCAACAAACCAATGGTGACTGCAAATATGCAGAGGTGTTTGACTGTGCCAAATCTCCTGATGGATTCCAGACAAAAGGAAAGGGGAATATAACTTTTGCACAATGTAAACTTTTGATTAGGGTGAGTGCTGTGTTTGGGCTCTCCCTCCAGTTGACTTTAAATTGACATTTTGAAACAGAGATAATCTCTAAATGTGCTTTAGGAGAGGAAACACCATCAGACCATTAGACAATGTAAATACTACAAAAAAAAAAAAAAAATTACACTCATTCTTAGCAGGAATTTCAGAAGATGTCCTCTCACAATAAGTGGTATAATCATACACATCAGTTACTTTAAATGCACAGCCTCATAAATTTACATTATGTAAACTGAGCTTAAAACCCTCTGAAACCCAAGCACCTAAAATTTACTGATGCAGATTATTCTTATTGTTTTAAAACTGTTATAGCCTCTAAGAAAACAATTTACATACTTTTTCATTATTTATTTTTTGGAGGATTTTGTGAGAATTGCTACTACCAGGCTGACCAGATCTCAACAATGCAAACACTTGACAAAGGGTGTGTATGAGAGGGGGAATGTGCAACATTTTACCAGAGAGATACTTTCTTTTGCGGATTTGGATGAAACTCTGACTGTAGTTGGTTTGGACTGATGTATCCCCTTCAAAATCAAAATGTGGTTTCATTATATGGGACGGGATTAAACTGCTGACACCTGGTCACCTCAGCAGCTGGTCTTAGTGGTCCACAAATTGACAGGCATGGACAATTTACCAGCAGTGCATTGACCCGTGGGGAACCATGGGTTCTAGATGTGGTAGTTTTTATGCAGGGGAGAACTGACTTTTGGGAAAGTATGTTAGTCTATATTTTATAAGTACTGACATAAAAATTGTTTGGTAAAGTCATTCTTTAAAATTTAAACGACATTTAATATATTAATACCGATACTTAGGGACTGAAGTTAGTAAATGTGTCGATCCTGTTTTTAACTTCATTTCCCTTCATGCAGTGTGGTACTGCACTTCCCATTAACTGTCATGGGCATAGCAACATGACAGTAAGGCTGTTGTATTCCAAAATTAGGGTGGGATGGAAAAAGGGAGTGTGCTTTTAAAATCCACATCCTGACCCTGAGCGGCTGCATCCCGGTCCACCAGCATGTATGTTTGTTGTGTACTCGCACATGCTGTATAACATCTGTCCAGCAGTTACCACCAAAGTGCTCTGGGCATAGCAACATGATTATAAGGCTATTGTCTTCCAAAATTACTAATATCTCCTAAAATTTTGGTCCTATCAATTTTCCATTTTTGCGAGTCTCTTCCTTGACCAAAAACATATAAGTATGCCAAACTGCAGCAGTCAGCTCTTTCCGGATTTTGTGTGATGCCCGAGACACACACACAAACACACACTCAAACAGAGTCCACTTCACTTTGATAATATAGATGGCAATTAATTTGAAAATGTATGTGACTGACATGAAAGTGTTTGATGTAACACAGTAAAAAGCAAATGCATTTCACTACTGAAAGTTAAAATAGAAATCCATCCATCCATCCATCCATCCATCCATCCATCCATCCATCCATCCATCCATCCATCCATCCATCCATCCTACCCCTATCCTATCATATGTAAAGATGAACCATTTGCTCATTCCATTTTGAATAGAGTATTTTACTGATAAAAGTGCTTTAGTGGGAGGATTTTATTGCAAGTACAAATATGTCTTTAGATTGGAGTAGTATGTCTAGTATAGTATTGTCTGGAAATAGTAAATACTGGGAAATTGCATGTTCATACCAAAATTCATACCAAACTCTAAACCTCCAGTTTGGAATAAGCTATGGGTCCAAGAGGCTTTTTTGTGTGACTGGACTTGAATCATGTGCCTAATTAATTTGGTATGTCTGCAAAAACCTTGTGAAGTGACTCCATTTTTCAGATATTGTAGGGGACGCTATTGAGTAACTGACCAGCTGAGTTGTCAATGAGCGTCTCTCTGCTTCATGTTGGAGTCTAGAATCCACTTCTAACAGTACATCAGTGGTTTTGACCTGACCTTCATTTCTGTGGAATTTGGTACATAACACCATGCAGGGACTTCATTTTTTTTTTTTTTTTATCCTTTCCATATTGAGTCATTTTGCTACATCCATACCCAAGATCTGTAAAACAACCATTTTTGTGACTTCTGATACATGTACAAAGCTTTTTGAGTTTTTGAACATCTCAAAAATGCATGTATAAGAATAAACCTTTACAGCAAAAGCTAAAAAATGTCAATTTTGAGTCAGAAAAAAATCCTTTTCAGGGAATATTTACTGGGTTAATGACTTACAACTTTTCTTTGGCAAAGGAAATAATATTTTGAAGCCTGGTACTGCATTTTTTTAAGCAAATTCTCCAAAACATAGGTGTTATGCTTGAATGTTTTCAATTGTTAAAGTTTTCTATCACCAAATATCTTGCAGATACAGAAAAAGAGAGACAGCTGTGTTGTTTGAACTTGAAGCGAGGTCATGTCAGTACGAATATTTTCTCACCAAGGACTTTGCTGTGAAAAAGTTCAGTCTGGGCTACAGAGGTATGCAGTGCTTTTCTATATTCTTTCAGGAAGAGGTACTACAAGAACATGTTACTATTGTACAGCTGTGGCTGAAAAGAAATAAAGGAGGAAAGTGGTTTTGAGCAACACATACTTGTCATGAACACACATAAAAGCCTTTACTGCAGACTTTCCAATCATTACACAAACACATTTTACTTATGACACAATAACGATCTTAAATATCAGGCTACCAACATGGCTTTATGAAGACCTGTCTTTGTACACCTGCAGCCTTGAATTTAGCTACCTTATTATTACATTTCTCATAAATACTTAAACCAAGATGGATCAACACGGGGATGAAATTGCTGGAAAAGAACATTTTTGCTCGTTATTAAAATGAGGTTATTAAAGTTGAAATTAAAATCCATCTGCCATTGTTATATATCATCAACAGCTAATGTTTAATGCATTCCTGAGTTATTTTGTGATGAAGTGTTTTAATTTACTTTTTTTGTTCATATCCACTTTGCTTCGTCTTGTCTCAACCACCAGACGCCTTGAGCTGCTGCTTCAATTAAAAAGCAAACGCATCTGCACTTGTGTATTTTGACGATGGACTGTAATTACGTACTTTTACTCAGATATTGTACTTCTGTCTGATTGGTGTGACACTATGTTTTGTTTGCACACTAAACCAGTAAAATATAATGCATCACATGCAAAAGTGAACATAAATTGCGGGCTATTTTTGTGTCAGTACATTATGCACAAACCTATGATTGAATAAGCAAAAAAAAAAAAAAAAAGCTGAAAAATACTTGTGGCTACAGTTCTTTTGTTTATGCAGAGAACAGTTGATGGCACTAAAATTTTGTCACATATAGCAAACACACACAAACAGACAGGTATTTAACTTGAATGTGTATTCTGACCATCATACACTATGATACAATACTTTTTTCTCAAATTGTTCCAACCTCCTTCTGATAAAAACATGGGAGAAGTGAACAAATACATTGTGCTGAAATTTCATCCAGCTCACATGTGATGAGAGTGAGTGTAAAGCTGTGATGTGTTCACAGTTTTGCAGAAAATGTGTTATAGAATTATAATCTGAGTGTAAAGCAGAGAGCATACATTCAGTTTGCCAGAGGCTCCAAGTCTTCCAAAAAGACATACACACATCCAACAAGAATGGATTATGGCCACTAATTGTTCATTTGCGTTTGCAATCTACTGTTCTTTTTGCACCTATTCACAAAGGTTTTTCCACTAAAATGCTGGTGTAAACACACCCAGAAAGTTTAGCACCTGGGTGTTATTCCTCCTTATTTTGCATCAGAGTTTCTAGTGTTTCTGTTGTTTCCTCACATTTCAGCCAAACATTGGTCCATGATGAAAACAATAAAACCCACAGATTTAATAGCTTTACTGGGCAGAGCCATGCACAGAATTCTCCACAATCAAACCACTATTCGAGCGTCTCTGGTATTTAACATGTGCATCGATATAGGCTTCAACTACTGATGTAATTCAGAGGGATATGAAACATGTTTAATGTCCAACATTTAAGGTCGAGGTCAAGTTTTATTTATATAGCACATTTAAAAACAGACACTACTGCCCCAAAGTGCTCAGAATATACATAAAAGACAAAACATAGAATAAAACAATACTGACACATAGTTCAGGCATTAAAAATATTAAAACAATGAATATAAACACTAAACACAATAATTTAAAACTCTAAGATAAGAAAAATGTCCAGCTCAGCTCTTTAAAAGCCAGTGCAAAAAAAGTGAGTTTTAAGCAGCAATTTGAAACTCTCAACAAAGGTAGAAGCTCTGACATTCAGAGTGTAGGGCCAGCAACCAAAAAAGCCCTGTACCCTCTGGTCTTCAGTCTAGACCTGGGACAATCCAGGAGCAACTGGTCAGCAGACCTAAGAGCCCTGACTGGAGTGAGCAAAGTTAGCATTTCAGTTAAACAGGAAGGTGCAAGTCTGTGCAGAGATTTAAAAACAAGAGTTACATTTTAAACTTGATTCTAAAATCAACAGGCAGCCAGTGGAGAGAGAAGAGTGCAGGTGTGATGTGTTCCTGGTGCCGAGTCCCTGTGAGCAGACACGCAGCTGCATTTTGCACTAGTTGTAGTCCACGGATTGCAGACAAGTTGAGGCTGTAGGAAAGTGAATTACAGTCGTCCAAACAAGACGTGATCAGAGCATGCACCACTTTTTCACTGTGAAAATCAAAATCTTACCAAGTGTATTTATTTCTAGACAAAATATCTCATCACACTTGAAATAAGACATAATCACCTAAAGAGTAACTTTTCAGTGAGATATAAGAACTTGTTTTTAGAGAACAGATCTTGAAAATCTTATTTCAAGACATCTTAGCAAGATAATTTCACCTGTTCCATTGACAGGTTTTTGTTTTGCTTAATTCAAGATTTTTTTGCTTAATTCAAGCAAAAAAAATCTGCCAATGGAACAAGTGAAAATGATGCTCGCTCACTTTTGCAAAATCACCTCTCACTTTCTGATTTCCACGCTCACTTCTGTTCTCTTTGCTCTTGATTCCATTCTCTGCTTGCTCTCAGTTTTATGTTCTCCTTGTTCTCAATCCTTAAATGAACTACATTTGCTTCCAGTTTTACTGGGAATGAAGTCACGGATAAAGACTCAACTAGACGATCAGTGATCACTACCTGGGACCGGGGTTCAACGCTGTGTTTGAGCCACAATCTACATTTGGAGGATGAGCACTATGAGAAAATGTAAGAAAAAGTTTCGGTTTTTACACTTGTTTCTATGTAAGTCCCGCCCACCTGCTTTTGACAGTGAAATCACTCCATACCATTGCAGCAACGGTAACTTCATTAACAGCAAATCAGCTGGGATCTATCTGTCATAATGTTGTTTTCTATCACTACAGGATTGAGCAATAATGAGGAAATATGGTTATAATGAAGTAGTCTGATCCTCAGTGCTTTTATATTTACGTTCCCAAGAGTTAAGATACTGTAAATACAGACCTGATCCCTCCAATATCTGACTGAGGATTTCAGGCCTGACATCATTAAACATGAAATCAATTTCATTCAAGCCTCATACATTCACAGATCTGAGATATACAAAGAGGCAGTGACTTACAGGTGAGTTTACCCAGTTAACACCAGCTTTGCTCCAGCAAAACTGCATGTAGTAATTGGTGCTGGTCTTTTATGAATTAGATGGTTTTATTTTCATACCTCTGCATTGCCAATAATCCATTCTGCACCAAATATTTGAATATTTGCTCATTTGAAGATGACATTTGAATGGATGTAAATTACATTGCTGTTGTTGTGGTGTACAGTTTACAGTGAATTCCAGCCTTTGCGTGTTCTTAGTTTATTGTTATACTCAAATTTTTCCTCACTGTTGAGACAATTTTGCACCGACAACACCCATGCAATCCTTTTTTTTTTTTTTTGGATCTGACCATTACTGTTCTAGTTTCATAGATACAGCTTAAAGAACCACTGTTTTAGGACTTGTACTTTCCAGAGTATTTCCATTTTATGCTACATCTACTCCATCTCAAATGTACATTTAAAAAAAAAAAAAAAAGGAAATTTGGAAAATGAACATGAACATGAAAACACTAAATAAAATAACACAAACAAGCTTACCATTTAAAATCTACAGTAGTAAATGCATCATACACATAAATGCAGCTGTAAAATGGATCAACAACATCATAGTAAAACATAATGTGCACGCACTTGAAAACCCTCAGCTTGACTTATCAGGTGCACTACTGCTCCCAGTGGCCTGACTTATCAGTGCATGTCAAAGTTTTTGGACAGATGGATGACCAACTGATGACAATACCCTGCATCCAGTATGACCAAGGGTTAAAACTGATGGGCACCTTTTTGCAGCACAATGACAATATTTTTCCTACAAAAGACATTCTACTTGTAATGGAGTATTTTCATAGTAAAGCATCTGACTACCTCTTCCACTTCTGCTGGACATATTAATTATGAGGTCAAGGATCAAATAGAAAATTCTTTATTCATTCATCTTCTGGAAGTGCTGCTTCATCCTCACTAGGGTCATGCGGGTGCTGGAGCCTATCCCAGCTACTTATGGGTGAAGGTGGGGTACATGCTGGATGAGTCACCAGTTCATCACAAGGCTGACATAAAGAGACGAACAACCAATCACTTTCACATTCACACCTATGGACAATTTTAGGTTGACAAATTAACCTATCAGTGCATGTCTTTGGATGGTGGGAGGAAGCTAGAATACCCGGAGAGAACCCACACAAACACGAGGAGAACATGCACATAGAAAGGTCCCTGGTTGGGAAATTTTTTTTAATGAATTGTAATTATAATTACACCATAATTGTGTGATTCTAATTAATTATACAACAGGTTCAGTATATTAAAACGATTTCAATTAAAATGGTTTTTGAAAATGAACAAATTAATCTTGTTCTTCTTTGGCAAGTTATCACACTTAATAAGTTATCCTAACATTACCTTTAAAATAACACAGAGATGGTGAGATTTAACAGTTTAAGTGTAGGCTGATAAGTAGCGAACATACATTTACTTTAACTGACTGTTTTTTCATTAGAGCACAAACATACTGAGTTCAACATCTTCCACTGAATTTCATCAACATGAATCTTTCACTGTACATGACTGTGTAACTAAAAGCCTGATTGGAATATGGATATGAGCTATAAATATCTTTTTCTTTATAGAAATTCTCTTTTTTGATGTGGGTGTAGATGAAATCTTGTAACGAGACTTTTGGCTGATGTAACCGGGCGTTGGCCTGCCCACCAGATCTTGTTTCATCTTCAGAGACTAGCGAAAACTCAAGAGAGACCGATGGGTTGTGGGATGTAGGAAACTTCATCGTGAAAGTGCAGGCAGGAAATGTGAGGGCTGATGCTGTCTAAAATGATTCAGTACGTGGTGTATAAGTTGTGTACCTTTTGTCAAGTGTAGAATGCCTGCAGACCTACAGTTGAATGATATTAAAAAGAGACATTCACTAACTGATGGGAGTCTCCAGATATGACTGTGGTTCCTGCGGTCGAGTATTTCATGGTGACGGACTGTACATTGCCCTGTTCAGATAAGAATTTGGCCATTGCAAATGCTCAGATTGAGTGTAGTTGCAAGAGTGAAATCACATCTCTTCATGCTTTGATATGAGAGACATCACTATAGCCAACCATAACCATTCCTAGAATGTTGATGACTTTATCAGTGATGGTCTTTCCTGCTGTTGCTCCACTTGTAATGGTGCCATGTGTATATTTAGTTCTTAGAAAAGTATTGCTAATTTCATTTTAAAGGCATGTAATGAAGAAAAATACTGCTCATCCAGCACCAGACTGAGCTGAGTATCTACAAATAATAGAACTGAATTAAAAAATGACAACAAGTCTGCAAGTCTTGTGCAAAATATTTAAGTTTTAAAGCTTTCAGTTACAGAGATATTGGAACATTTGGCAAGTGAAGACAGCCCTACAGGTTAAAGACACTAAAGCCACTGGAAACCTGCTTATAATTTAGACTCATATGTACATAATAGTAAACGTTAAAAGTGTTTTCACTCCAGACTAAGCAATATTGTAAACATTATGAGAGTGGGTTTGAAGTAGGAGTGCATCAGTTGGTGATTTATTACCTTATTAATAATGTGAACCAATCCTAAAAAGGCCCCTTTTGTGCTACTACGATTAACTAACTACTGTTAATTATTGCTAGGTAAAAATCTATAATTATTTATGAATTCTCTGCAACATCAAGACAGTTTGTGGTAGTTTAATACAAGAAAATAGTGAAAAAATAATCTTTAAGTTGACATAGTTTCACACAGATAAAGTAAGTTGACACAAAGACACTAATATAAATTTGGCATATTTGTATTATTGAACTATATTTGTGCATATCTATCTTTTGCATGTCTAGATCCAGTGATGATGTAGCTGATGTTATTAGCTAACAGAATATTGTCAAATTTGAGCTTGGTTTTAATCACAGACTGTATGAGTTAGACAAAGCCACTGATGCTAACTGTTCACTTCTGAATTACTGCTTGAAAGCCTTAAATTTGAGCTTTAGCTGTCACCACGATGACTTTTTGACACCAAAACTGACTATTTTTGGGCAAACGGCTGGAGCCAGAGGGGGTAGGGTCTAAGGACTGAGCTAACAGTAAACTTTATGTTATATGTGCACTACAAAATCTTGTTAGTGTAATTTATTGACCCCAGTTACATTGAAGCAATCTACTAGGAGACATAAACTAATATATAAACTTAGGACCAGACCATTTCTGACTGCTTTTACATTTTGTATACATTTTTGAGCACTGACTAATGAACTTATCAGATTGTCTAAATCAGTGGTTCTCAATCTTTTTCTATCCGGCCCCCCTTTGGAGGCTGAAAAATTTCCAGGTCCCCCTAAATTAAAAATAACTTAAGAGTTTTGCTTGAACAATACAGATAAACTCAAAGAGACTGCTCCTTGAGATGATATTTTCCAAATAGAAGTCAGAAATATGCAGTTATCTTACAACTATGACAATAAAGTTACTTTTTTAGAACAACAAACCAATTTTGGTAACAAAGATAAACGTGAACAATATCAGTGGCTGCAATGAGCCTGTTTACATTGCACATCTCAGAACATTAAAGTGCAAACTCTGCCAAAAACAGAAACATTGCACATTTTTCTTTTTCAGCCCAATCCTTGTTCATTCTCCAAAACTAAACTCTTTGTCTAGTCTAGTGACAGATCCCCATGGCAGTAGATTGGTTTGGTGTACGTCCCTAAAATGAGTCCAGGGTGCTCCAATGCTAAAACATTAGTTCCACC
>JAPQRP010000003.1:20735503-20753311 GCA_037367295.1 Apogon hyalosoma
TTATTATTATTACAGATAAGAAATGTATCCAAACACAATGTGCTTACACCTTTGGCAGATTTTTACTTAAAATAAAACAAACCTTTCACTTCTTTCAAGGGCTGTTTTTGCCAGTATTTGGGTTTTAGGAGTATTCTTGGGCATGTGTAGCCTGTAACACATTCAGAATGTACTCAGGTAGGGTTTAGGGGCATGTTTATGGTCAGCTCAGTGCGTTCTACACAAACCAGTCAACAGATGCATCCAAAAAACAGATCCATCTGGTTTATAGATATGTGTAGGCATCACAACTCCAACCTTTTCAAAATGTTTGAAGGAATGAAAGATGGAGGTCAAATAATTCAACCCTTTAAACCAAAATATGTTCCATAAAAGCCCTGGTTATTAATAGCACTGCCTGTATTTTCTAACTCGTGCTTATGTGCTTGTGACAGGTTTGTGTCCCCCTTTGGATTTTTCCAAAGCCTTGTACTCATTAAAGCTCTGAGACCACAGAAATGGTCTCAGACGTTGTAATACATAATGTACAGTCTCTGCATAGTAACTTAAGAGGATTAAATACACAGAGGTAAAGGTAATGTAGGCTGACAGAAAAAGAAAAAAACATCCTAATAAGGAGATTCTAGAGTCTCTACCTTCCAGACTGCTGAGTTCCATAACAGTGTTGACCTCTGGCTCTGAACGAACCCTCGATCCTCTGGGTCTCTGTCCCACATGGAGGATGAACACTCTTCATAGAAGTGGTGCAGATAGGAGCGAACCCCAAACTGAGGACAGCTGGAACCCCCCTGTGAACATGGTACCAACAAAGAACTCAAACTCTGTATGAAAATAAGACTTTCCACATCCTCTGTCTTTTGACCTTCTTAGCTCGGATTGCTTGCGGTGGGGTTGTATGAGGTCGTCAGTATGAGCCTACAGTAGATGGTGCTCAAGAAAAGCAGACAAAAGCCCTGGCATGGTGAGATCAGTGATGTACTGCTGAAGACAGGGAAATCAGATCCTAAAAATACAGATTTGTGAATTACATACAAGGCTCACCTGGTTGAGATACCAGTGCCATATATTAGAAATAGCCACCTTTGACTTTCTAGTGAGAGTCTGCTGTGAAGGTCTGACATAAAACTTAAAGGAGTGACATTTTGCTTTTTTAAATGGAATTTCATTTTTTTCTTTTTCAAACATTTCCCTGTGCTCTACGTAAATGCTCTGCTTGGGTCTGAGTTCTTCATTAATTCAACTCCACAGGTCCATCTTCAACCCTATTTCTGAGTAATGACACCAGAAAGGTTGTTTTGAGCGCTGGCCCTTTAAATGCAAATGAGCCACTTCAAGCCCCACCCCCTCCAGGTTGTTGACCGTACTTCTCTGTCCCATTCAGCCACTTGTGTTCATCAATACAACCAACAACTGAACATTTTAGGTAATCGGCTTGAAGTTTGGCCATATTTTCAGTATGGACTACAACCGCTGCTGCTGACAAACAATTATGTCGTACTTGTAAGTCTGGACCTTATATGTGCAAAACTATTTATAAAATATAACAAATTCAGACACAATTGAAACAGGTTGTAGAAATCTACTCAGTTTTTACCAAAAATGAATATAAAGACAGCTTTGCAGCACCTGGAGGGTTCAAATTCAAACTTTTTGAACTATTAGGGTCCAAACACACAAATAAATGACCCACAGACTAATAAAAGTGGGTTTAGCAAAATATGACCCCTTTAAAGGAAATCCTGTGTTTACCTGTGGAACTCATTGCCCACAGAAATCAGGCTCAGAATATTAAAAATTTCAAGAGATGCCTTAAAACCCTCTTATATTCTTTGCCGTTTTTACAATTTTAATCACATAAAGTGTTTATTATGATTTGACTAAATTATTGTATTTTATTTCTGAATTTTATCTTGTATTTATGTTTTAATTCCTTGCAGTCTAAAATCTAAGCCTTATTAATTATTTATGCTGTATTTCTGTGGTGTATTATTTTATTTAGTAAACAACCCTGCAACATTGTTTTGAAGTTCTATATAGATAAAGTATTACTTAAAACCTACTTTTATTGTGTCCAGGAACTGACACTATTATATCACTTCCTTGACAGTAACACTAATTTTAGCCAACAGAACAAGTCGCAGATTAGTTCATCACTTTGAATCTATCAACTAACATATTAAAACACAAGACTCACATAATTACACAAACTAAAAGATCGACAGCAGCGACTCCTTGTTTTGTGAAGAAAAACTTCTATTTCTGTCGAGCTACAGAGGACATTTTTCAAGAACACGTCAGAGCTTCAATTCAAGGAAAAGCAATGAAAATACTGTAAATCCAGCTAACACATGTAATATTTGCATGTGCTAATCTGAGGTTTGTGCTGTAGCTTGTGCTGTGCTGGGAGTTATTTCTAGCTAGTGCTGTACACACTGTTACTGCTGCAGAAGAGCAGCACTGAAGAACTCCAGAAGTGGTAGAAAGATTTTTGCAGAAAGAGTGAAGGAAACAGGCTGTCACTGTGGATTTACCCACCTGAGAAAAGAAGTAACCCGTTAAGCTCTGGTCCATTTGTTTCCAGTCGGATTCATTTCAATGCAACACAGTACAATGGATTAGCCATTTGCAGAAGCTTCATTCATGTAAAACCAAGACAAACTTCGTATTCATTGCATCATATTGGAACCTTTATTTTTGCACTTCTTCGAGATTTAGCAGTTGCAGAATCATACTTGTACTGTTGGATGCTTAGCGTTAGCGCTGTAAAGTTTGTCACAGTAGTCTGTTTTATGAAATTATTCAGATGCTGGTCTCACACTGTTCGCTTTTTTTTTTTTTTCTTCTTGATATTTGCACATTTAAGTGCTTGTTATTTGATTTGTGTTCTGTTCTCTGCCAGTTAGTTTTGTTGAGCTTTTGGCTGATGCTCTTCTGTTTTTGTGGATGTATTGAATGTGGATATTATTACAAGTGTCTCATAGTATTGCTGTGGCAACACACACAGCTGTGAGGACAAGTGCACAAATCTTACTAAATGAACCTTTAAGAAATGCTTTTTTGTGGCGCTAAATGCATACTGTGCTGCTGCTTTCATCCACAGCAGGACATCATTTAGCTTCTGCGCTGATACACCTGTGTACTTCACCTCATCCACTGCAGGTAATACACTGATCACAGATAAGTGTCATACAACCCCTCTTCAAAGTAATCTGAGCTGACCCTTGAAGTACATTTGTGCAACAAGATCTTTTAAGATTTTAGAAATAAGATCATAACCCAGGTAAATGAAAGCTTACCTCACTGCTGGAGGATTCTCCTCCTGAGCCAGAGACACAGGCCTCAGAGCAGAGCGCCATCACAACTCGTACACCTACAGTAAAAACACAAATTCCCACTGCAGTGAAGGTAAAGCACACCCTGCCTCTTGAAAACCTGAGCTGTGTACATATCAGCTACTGTAACACTAACATTGTTTACCTTCTGAATATGAAATTCCCTCAATAAAACCTTCCTGTCATAAATCTTGGACTGTGTCACCGGAGTACCCCTCTTATTGTCGCTACGAGTGAACGATTGAAGGCTACTGTGGCCTCGCTATGACTCTATTACCGCCCACAGATGACTCACATATGCAACTGCTTGCATGCTGTATTTTTTTTTTTTTTTCATAGGCATATGTGCACAAACGCCCCTCTGCTGTAATTCTCACGAGGTTGTTGATGGATGTCTTTCATTCTCTGCCTTCAAACCCTCTTCAAACAAACCACACATGCAGCAGTATAATTTAACCTGGCTTCAATCTAAAACATAACCCTGACAACTACTGTCCTCCAGCACCTGAGAGGATGAGTAAAACCTGGCAACCTGGTAACTTTAACTAAATAAAACAAGCTGGTGTGTTTTAGACCAACTGATGCAAAAAGTCAGGGAACAGTTAGTTAAATAAGCTGAAAGTGAGGAATTTCGTAATAATTAAACTATCTTCTAGAGGTGACCTGGGGATTGTACGGCCCATGGGCCACATGCGGCCCTGTAGCTGACACTGACTGGCCTGCATGAAGTCACTGGCAAATTAAAAGTCAATGCAAAATTGCAAATATGTATCATCTTAATAGACGCAAACGATACAACAGCACTGCCTTTATTTTGAAGGATCTGCAAAATTAAGGCTTTTTTCGCACGTACTGTCCGTACATAGCATAAGGCTTATGCACTGATTGGTTTGTCGGTCGGTTTCAGCCCATGAAAATGTCAGCTAACACTAAAAACAAAAGAATGTAGAGTTTTTAACAAGTATTTCTTTACTGAAGTCAGAGGTAAAGAAAAAGAACTGAGATATGCATACAAACAAAGGTGGACGCATTTATAATTTTTCATGTAAAGTTAATGTGGAGCTGGTTTTGTACATTTGCAAAAGTGTTTGTGTGAATATTCATTAAATAGTTGTATTCTGTGCTCCACATTTTCATTTTATCACTGTATTGTTGCATTTACTGTTTCTATATTATAGTAAAGTGTATGTATATGTATATGTATATATATATATATATAAAGAGAGAGAGAGAGAGCGACTGAGCAGAGCTGCAGGTGTATTGATCTGACCCTTAACAACCGTCGAAGTTTCTCATGTGGCCCCATAAAAAAATTATTGCCCATCTCTGTTCTAGAGCATGGGTGTCAAACATGCGGCCTGCGGGCTAAAACCAGCCCACCAAAGGGTCCAATGTAGCCCATGGGATGAATTTGTGAAATGTAAGAGTTTCACTGAAGATATTAGCAATTGTTTTAGTTCAGGTTCCACATTAAGCCCAATTCAATTTCAAGTGGGTCAGATCAGTAAAATACAATCATAATGATTATAAATACTGACAACTCCAAATTCAGTTTGTTTTAGTGTAAAAAAAAAAGAGGAACAAACTATCATTTTACAAAAAAATGGAAATAACCTTAAATGTCCTAACAGAAGTGTAATTTTAATGTGTATTTGTAGATCCACTGTGGTCTGTAAGACTACATTCAGACAGCAGGTCTTAATGCATAACTCGGATTTTTTGATGAAATCCAAATTTTTTGTGTGCTCGTTCATATTACACGTAAAATGCGGCTTCTATCAGTTTTGAATATGAACTGAATGCGACCCTGAAGTGACCCGCATGCGCAAAAGAGGTCCTGATGTAATACGTGTCCACACAGGCACAAGTAAGTATGTTTTTTCTGCTGCTTCTTCCCCTGGGATGCAGAATTGTGATGTTTGTTGCATTTCAATGACGTAAAGTTTCAGAGTTTCTCACAAATCATTTTAAATTAAAAACAATATTAGAACCTAAAACATTCAAAAATATTTTTAAAAAGTGTAACATTGCAACAACAGCTATATTTAACACTCAAATTCCCTTTCCTAAATGCGACCTGGCTTTTCAAACTGAAGTCGCATTGCAAAATATCGGATACGTATTGGATTTAGGACCTCATATGAAAGTGGCCTGGGTCGGATTTGAAAAAAATCAGATTTGTGCTGTTCAAACTGTCTTTAACAGATCAGATACAGGTCACATATGGGCAAAAAAATTGGATTGGGCCACATTTGCCTGCAGTCTGAATGTAGTCTAAGTTATAATGCACATGTGTAAATGAAAAACTGAGGCAGAATATTGTTGAAATTGCACTTATTTTATATACATTTGTATACATATTTTAAAATAAATTTCAGTTTTTTCACGGTTGTTCATTTTATTCACATTTTTTTTAAAGGATTGTTTGTAGTTGTAAATGTTTTCATCATCTAAGTTAACTTTTTGCACACTAAAACAAATACAAAAGTCTGGAATTTACATTATTTATATATGATTATGTTATTATTTCACTGGTGCGGCCCACTTCAGATCATATTGGGAGGATGTGACCCCTGAACTAAAATGAGTTTGACATGCCTGTTCTAGAGTGAGTATCAACCTGAATGTCTACTATGTTGGTTTTGCTTTCATTTCTCATCTGTTTGATAAGTTAGAGCAATACAGTTACAAGTATGTTTGACTGCATTAGTAATATACAGTAAATATATAATGGTGTTGAAACCAAAACTAAATTTGCAGCTTAGATATTCAGAGTCTGGAGAAGTGGTTCATTCAAGGACTGATAATAATGACTATTTTCATTGTTATTGATTTGTTAGATATTGGGTTTATAAAATGTAACAGTGTTTTAAGATGATGTCTTTATATGTCGTGTTTAGTCTACAACCCATATTTATTCAATTAGTGTCATAAAAGAGGAAAGAATCAAGAGTCTGGTCGATTAATTTAATAGCCAGCAACCGATCAATTCATTCAAAGTAGTTATTCTTTCATTTACTCATTTATCACCAACAACGCATGCAAATTGCAAGAATTTGTTTAAAGACTGTGCAAGTTTTATATGTTTAAGTATAGAGAGGTGAAGTCCCACCCCTTCTGAGGGAGTCTAATTGGGGGAGAAAATGTATTAGAATCAAAGATGAGCGGTAACAAATTTTTTGATGTTGTTTGAATTATACCAAGATAATTTTAAAAGTCAGAATAGTTACAGTTTGTGGTAAAAAAAAAAAATCAGAGTATGGTAGTGACAGTTGCAGAAGTGACTTCATCATAACTGTCTCTGTTCATGATCTGTTCAGCGTCACTGATCATGTCTCTGCAGCTTCAACATGACCAGACTTGTGATGACTTTAACCTCTTTTAATACCTTTTGAGCCTAATCTCAAAGATGAGGTGTGACATGTTGACTTAATGGTCATTTTGCTGTTGGTGATATGTGTCACCTAAGATGACAGATGCAGTCCACTGAGCCATGTCACACTAAACTAGGTGATGCTGTATGACCTTTACCACAAACTATGACATTATTGACTGGTCAAATCACATGTGTAGTTGATGGCACTCAGAGTAAAAAAAAAAAAAACATTTCTCTCTGTACTGACTGTCATTTAGATTTTTTATCCTGAGAAAAAAAAAAAAAAGTCACCAGAGAGGCCAGACTAGGTAGAAATTACTATTACTATTTTATATTCTTACCACTGCATCTGTCTTGTGACTTATTTAGATTTAATGAAAATGTGCTCCTTTATTTACACTGTTGCCCATAAAGTTAGAATAATTTGGTTTTCAAAAACATTCCTCGTTTTATTCCTATTTATACACATCAGTAGTTGCTTTTCCATTGACCCTCAAATTGCGTGAATATAACTTACGCATAAAAATTGACCTATTGGAAAAATAACAATTTCGCCAAAACTCTCATTTTTCGATTAAAAGTATTTGTGCTGGCAAGAGGTGGTTTTTGGGCATAGCACAAATGGTACATCACACAAAAAACTGCAATGGAAAGACCTTTTTCTGCAACTAGAGTCACGTGAATAAAAAAAAACAGGATGTTGACGGTTGTAACAACAAGCAAAGAAGAAGAGTTTTAAAAGAAAAGTGTGTGGACACACCAGGAAACTGAGTCATGTTTTAATTTAGGGTGGAATAGAGGGGTAATATATAATAAGAATGAATATATCTGTAAATCAACACGATATTTACATTTGTCACCATGTTTATGGCATGACTTCTCATGTCATCTCGCAATCAAAAATAAACAAATCATCGCATTTGTGATTTAATAGAAAAAACAACTTTACGCACTTCTGTTTTTTCGACATTTAGTAAATATCGGTAAAGTTTTGCAAAATATGTCCAATGGAGAAGCGACTTGTTGTCACCTTTATCTAGGTGTAATGACTACATACGGAGTCCCAAGAACAAATGACATGACCACAATCATTTCACAAGAAAAGGTAAACATATTTTACTCCAATTTCATGGGCAACAGCGAAGTTACGTACTTTGGTGATACAGAGAATGGTCTTTGGCAAAGTGCATTCGTGTATTTATTTATTTATTTATTCTAACGCCTGGTTTTTAGAAAAGTCCATCCATCCATCCATCCATCCATCTTTAATAAAACCCCCCATCCCCAAGGTGTGACCCAAACCCTCTTATTCTCTTACAATGTGGCAATAAAAACGTGATTTATTTGACTTTTCCCGTGACCCCTGAACACATCTGACTCTCATCCAGTTCAGTATCATAAGCGCTGTCCATGGTGCTGGTACCTGTAACACAATTTACCCTTTTATTTCTAACAGTAATAATCCTAACTTTGTGTGTTATGCATGTGTCAAAACAAAGTCACAGCGTGTTACACTGTAGAAAACACATGTTGAAATAAATAAAACTCCAAACATCAAGTAAAATAGACTTATTAAATGAAAAATCAAACAACAATATGTAGATGAGGTGAAAGTGTGGGGTTTGTTTTTCTCCTCCAGTCTGAGGTTGCAACAGGTACAGTAGAAGGCTGTTCTCTGATTTCACGGCTGCTTCGCTTTCGACTCAGATATGACAATATCTGACAATATTTATCCGATTAGTCCTATGTCTGGTCATTTTAACCCATAACCGGCATAATCTAAACACCATCACAGTGAGTCATCGCGGCCACGCAGCCTCTGTCCGCTGCACACTTTAATCCGTCTCACTTCATTTACACCAACTCACTTTCCCTCCGCTTTTTTTTTTTTTTTTTTCTTCCTCCTCTCACTGCATCAGCTTCCTTCTTTGAGTCTAACCTGAGTTTAGAACCACCGAAGGGTCTTCCTTACCCGCCCCTGGCCGGAGCGCTCGCCCTTCTCACTGGGGATCCATGAGCCGTCGCACCGATGGATGTTCAACGCTGCTGCTGATGTGAATCAGTGAAGGGGCGCACTGAGCATGCGTGGAGAGCGCATAAACAAAAACAAGCAGTGATTAATTATGACATCTGTGATCTTCATCAGTGTGAGAAAATGTGATCAAGTGGAGGGAATAAAAAAAAACAAATGAGTAACTTACAAACAGTATTTTACCATAAATCAGGGGTAGCTTGTCAAACCTAAAATAATTTTACAGTAATGTGGACTTTTTTTGTTGCTTCCTGAAGCATCAAAATGACTATAGTGGCCAAAACATCTGACAGATCTGAAAATATGACGTTTTTTTTTTTTTTACCTCTATAATCTTAATGAAACATGCAAATGGTTGCTCTGAGCACAACAAATATCAACTGAAGTGAGTCCTACTGTTTTTATCCACTTTTAATTTTGATATTAATGTAGGCCTAAAGAACAGAACAGGTGTTGTACATTCAAGACGCACCATCAACATCAGTTTAACCACAATTACATCTGACAATAATGATACAAGTAATTTGGCTTCTTCTGTGAAGGAGCATGATTATGTGATATTGATAGTGAAGTAGGCCTAGCTTGTTTTTTGAAGGAAAATGACAAATCTCCTTATGATGGTTCTATTGTATGGTTTATAGAGCATAATGACAACTTTGTAGATATTTAATTCATTCATTCACAAAAGCAAAACTTAAAAGACCAATTAAAAAAAAACAAAAAAAAAAACGGATAAAACCTTTTTAATATGTCAAGTTTTCAAATAGTGTGGCCAATACTGGATGTTAACTCACCGCTATTCATCAAACTGGCAAGTAACACCATCTTCATCTGTTCTTTTTTCTTCTTTTCAGATATAGAAAAGCATAACATAACAGAAAATATGTATAAATAGATATACCATAATAGATTAAAGCATAAGCCACTCCATAGCTATTACATATTCACTGCTTCCCTGAGGGAATATAGTGAGGCTTTATACCAATGCCAGATTAAAAGTGCCAGCCTATATATTTACTGTTCTTATAGCCCGGGTCTGTTGGCAGTTATTCAGCCGAGATGAGCTGTTTGAAACTTCCCCCCCCCTGGCGGATTCTCCACCTGTCTAGATATTACAGCTTTGATGTTTGTTTAGTCTGAAGGGCTATTTGGTGTTTGGCCACAGGTGCTTTTGAATTGGTTCTAACTTCCCTCTCGAGACCTCGTCCTGAACCCATGTTTCCTCCAAACTATCTCTAGATAACAAAGCGTGTTCCCAAACTGCCCATTGTTTTAACTGTGTATCCATCACAAATCACTTCATGCTCCCAAGTACGTGAAATCACATCCACATGTACTTTTGTATACTTTTAGCTGCAGCTTTGATTTCTTTGCTTCAAATAATGGAGGTTTAATGGAGCCAGGTTCCACAGAAAGCCTCCTGATACACAAGACTGTGCAAAAGTCTTAGGGCAACTTTAGGTTTGTTGATTTTGTAAAGTTATACATGAAAATACAGCCTGAATATATGGACTGTATGTGCAGTTTGTGCGTCTTTTAATGCTGTGTACATGGTTCCTGGATTTTGTGGTTGTATTTGAAGAAAAAAATGAGAACTATACAGTATGTGCGCAAAAACAACAAAGCTAAAGGTGGACTGAGACTTTTTCACAGCGCTGTATGCATACACTTCACTGATTGAAAACACGGTGGGCTCCGTACACTTCGTTTATGAAGACATTTGTTTGTAATAAAATTCCATTTTGTTTGGCAGGAGCTTTCTCATGTCAAAACAACAAATCTCTTCTCATCTTCATCTTGGTCTGGGCCTGGAGGAGAAACTCAATCACATTTCAACAGAGTCTATGACGCAACCTGCAGATGTGGTATTTGAAGAACATCTACTGACTCACATAGAATGATACTTATGACTGTATGATGGTGAACATGGTCATGGATGGGTATGGTCTGTCCGTCCATCCGTCCGTCCGTCCGTCCGCCCGTCCGTCAGTCCGCCCGTCCATCCATCCATCATGCATAAATAAACATGTCACAACTTTGATTGACAGGTGGGTGCTGTCCATGCCTGGTGTGTGGGTTTTGATTGACAGCTAGCTTGTGCCAGATATTCTTATTAAATAAAACACTTTTCTGCATTTCTACTGTAGCTGTGCTTGATGTTACAACTTCAACAAATCTGTCATGATTAAATTACAATAACCCATCTTGTATTAGCCAATGTTAATATTAACTTGTCCTGGAATATAATGGCCTACTAATGATGGAAGCTAGTGCTAATTCGCCTACAAAGTGGACATTAATGTTATCAAGCACAAGTGTATGCGTTAATATTTATAAAGTAGCTGAAGGTACTTGGCTGTGTTAAACATGATGGTGTTAGGTTGATGTGGTCTGTGTTTTCAGTAAGTTAGAGTTAGCTCGAGTTAACGCCCTCACTCCTCTTCTTTTACCCAAATATGGGAACTTCCAGCAAACTGAGATGGCACCAGTCAAAATACCCAAACTGATGCTTCAGACCATTAGTCCATAATGTTACACTTTATTTAACCAGTATTTTTGGTTACATCTTTGCAGAAACATCTCAATTATCCTTCTTCAGCTTTAACATACATTAATCATCCCTCACAGGCAGCACACGTGGACCCTCACATGGGTCTTGTCTTATTTTTTCAGGTGTTAGCATTTTTCAATATCTAATTACATTTTTTTGTACAGTTTTTTCCATTCAAATGAAACTTTTTATGATCACAAACTTACTATGCGGTATGATAATGTAAGCGTCATATCTACTTTTTTTGTTGTTAAATTAGGAGGTAGGTTTTTTATGTTAAACTCTAGAGTCTCTAAACTGTCCATCAAATGTAAGTCTGACAGTACAGTGTGCCTAAATTGAAGGCTGCATTCAACCAGCTGTCAATGACTGATAATGCCTCTGGGAACGCAAACTAAAGAAGGATCGCTGCCTCTTGGAGCTGGAGCTCTCATTAAAGACAGGCTCACTTCAAGGCATGGTCCACAGTTGAAATAATTTTAGAAGAAACACACATACACATACACAGTCGCAGCCCACAGTCACATCATACCAATATGTGTTCTGTAAATATTTTAGTGCCTCCTGAAGATGCATTATTTATACCGACTGTCATAACAGATCCCAAATGAACAGAAAACCGGTACTGTCATTTTCACATATTTATCCGATCTGTGAGCGAAAGGAACAGTTTCTTCCAGCCTGATATGTGTGTATGTGTGTGAGAGTAGTTGTTCATCATTGCTGCATATTTGTTAATGGGAAACAGTATGGTGAGCCGTAAAAGGCAGGATAAGACTGTTTCCAAGGTGCCCTGGCGAGAGACAGACGTGGAAAACTGGTCGTGTTTGTTGTTCATCCACACACACATATACGCACACATGTGTACACACAAGTTTTTGTATGACCAAGCTGTGCAGCATCAGAGAGAGAAACAATTTCCATGGTTACGAGTCCAGCAAGGTCAGACACAGGAAGTGAGTGCTAGGTGTTGATTGGCTGATAGATAATTACACTCCTCTTTAAGATGATGTGCAAACAGGATTTTTTTTTTTTTCATCTCCTCTATTTGTGAGCTGTTGTAAAGCATTATCAGCCATTTCAGCTGCACGCCTTGCTGCCCTTATTACTTCCTTTATTCACCGGGCTTGGGAGGGTAATCCTTTGGTGTGATAAATTATGTATAGTGCTGTCTGCTATCTTAAAAATAACCCATGCATCAGCCCACACCAGGCTTTAAAGCCACTGTCAATATTGCCGAGTATCCGAGCCATCATGTTAATTAGTTGTGAAACGCCTTACATTTACTGGCTCATCAAATAGTAAAGGTAAACCATTTCCAAACCCGCGATATTCAGGTTTGATGACTGAGAAGACAGTTTCAGTCTTTCATTTTCGCTATCTGTCTAATCCTTTTTAGGGTGGTAAAGGATGGTGGCAGCTATCCCAGAATGCACTGGAAGAGACTTTTGACAGGTTGGCAGCTCAGAGGAGTGCTAATCGAGATACAGAGACATTGTATGGAAAAAGTTTTCAGTCCACCTCATTCTTCTTCTCTCACTGGTTTAATTTTTACTTTGTATTGAAAAAAAAAAAAAAAGTTATATCTTTTAATACTGAGGTCATTATTACAGTATGATCCAAGTCCTGGTGGTGTCCGAATCCTCCTGTTTTTGCTAAAATTATTCTTCTATCTTGCTGCTATTATCATTATAGTGACAGTGAAACTTGGCTGGGCCTTGACTAGGTTAAATTTTCTTAGAATATTGACTCCCACAATTACCACATTTTATTTTAACACTTTGTGAGTGTTAAGGGAATGTCTGTGTGAACCCACTGTTATTCAAGAACAGATAAAAAAAACCCTCCCTGACTGTTTTTCTTTTTTTTTTTTTTAATATCTTTAAATCACTGACAATCGTCTTGCAGTGTTTTTAGAAAGAGCGCCAATAAAGAACTTATTTTAGTGGAATTTATTCTTGGAGAGGTGAGCTCTGGCATTAGAATGGTAAAATCCCCCCAAAAGAAAAAGCTACTGGAACCAAACAGACTTGTATTATTGTATGACCCAGATGTTCACAAACCTTTCCATTTTCAGTGCGTACTTGCTATCTTGGAGGTAGTTGTTGCTTCTCTTAAAACAGAGACTCCAGTGGCCATGATGATCATAGTGAATTGACATTTCCTGAAAACAAAACAAAAAAACCCTTAAAAACTGGAATCTGTTGACCTTCAGGCTCTGCAAGGATGAATATGAACATGTTTTGTTAAAGACCTCATGAACTGCCCATCGTGAAGTCAAAGTTACATTGAAATCATTGAGCTGCATGTACTGATTTATGATCCAATGAATTCTGTGTATAATTTTAATCATTGTATACATCCTTTTTTTTTTTTTAATCCATTTGTGGATTTTTATTAGTTTTAGTGACAAATCTGACATGAAGTTTTAGAATTCTCATGCGTTACTATGTGTTACTGAACTTTTTATTCAAATATTTAATGCATTGTCATTAATTTGATACAAACTGGGGAAATGATGGAATAGTAAATTAAAACAAAAACAAAAAAACATGTTTTTACAAAAAATGGCAGATGACACTTACCTCACCACTGTGTTCTTTAGTCTCATTATCAGGTAGTAACAGCTGATTTTAATGGTTAAGACCATGGTTTTAATGACAGTCTGATACAGTCTCTATCGTTTACTGGGTTTGATCTTATCCTGTGCTCCATCTTCCTCACACTGTCCAGAGACATGCATTTAATATGCCAGTGGGTTAATCTAAATCACCCATAGATGTGAATGTGAGCGTGAATGGTTGTTCGCCTGTATGTCAGCCCTGTGATGAACTGGTGACATGTCCAAGGTATACCCTGCCTTCACCCACCACCCTTACAAAGACTAAATGGTTCAGAAAATAGATGCATGATGATACAAAACGCAAAACAGAAAAAAAAAGTTCTGGCAGTAACACAAATTGACTGTTTGCATAAATGTGAATTATTTTCCAAAGAAGTCTTTAACCCATTAAGACCCAGTGCTACTTTTATGGCAGTTCTCGAATAAATTTTTCTTTCTATTTAACCTTTCTTAAGTGATTTATCACCATTTATTATTATCTTATTCTCTGTATTTTGTACTTTTTCAGTAAAAATCTGTTATTTTCATGCATTTAATTTACTAATCATGGACTTTAATCACCACTCTGATATTACATTTGAAGGTTATTATATCAGAACAGAGGAAACTGAAGAAAAAGTGACTTCTTCAGTCAAATATATCATTAACTGAACACAAACCCAGTGTGTCCATCCACTGTCATTTATGAAACTCCATGGGTTTTACTGGTGAATCAATGCTGTAGAAGATGACAGTATTTGCACGTTCACTAACGGCACCTCTGAACATCCAAATGGGTCATATCTGATGACAATGAAAGTATGACAAATGACATTTTGCACCAGTTATTTAAATGTATTGATAGGTTTAGTGGATCATCAGGTATTAAACATTTTACATCAGTAGATAATTTGAGTCACCAGTGGCTGTTTGGGTCTTCATGGGTTAAAACCTATAAGATGCTTACAGTTGTTCTCCACTGTACTGTAGAAACACACACACACACACACACACACACGCGCACGCATACACACACACACACACACACACACACAAAAAAAACAAAACCCTTAAAAAAACCTGAACCAACCAACGAAAATAAAATTTGTATTTTGGCTTTGACTATATATCAAATGCTCCTGGAATGTTCTGCTGAAGTAGGTCACACTTTTTGAAGTCCATAATTTTACTTCCAAAACCACAAATTTTGCAAAAGCAACTTGACAAAAAGAAACAAAAAAAACCCCCCAAAAACAGGTTTTCAGTCACACGATGGTGTTTCAACTGGGTCAACATGGTTCAGGGTCTGAGTTTCCGGTTATAATTGCTCATAATTTTAGTTATACATTTAATTCAATCCCTCTATGCCTTATTGCCTTGTGTCTCTGCAAGTAATTTTAAGCTTACCTTTTTACATTACCATCTTGTTTAAAAAAAAACAGATTTCCTTTTCTTCTATCTCACACACAGGCACAACTTACAGCTTCACAAAAGGCACGTTGAAATCCTTCTATCGGAATAGCAGACAGGCTTTGACTTATCTTTTAATTGCACTAAAGGCTTGTTAACTCACATCCTCTTTTTCTCTCATTCTTCTTTTAAATTCAGCCAGGATACATCATTCTATCTCAAATACAGGCATACGTTTTTAATTGCGTTATTAAAAGCTGGTTAAATTCACTCTTCTGTTCTCTATCTATTTCCTAAAAAGCAGGTATTTAAGGCATACAGTTACGGATGTACCTAAGCTGTGTTCAAACCCTCAAACCTTTTGTCATTGCAAACGTAGCTGTGCTTTTAGTACGCACACATTGTAATTGCACAATAAAGCCTTGGCAAAGCACAAATTTCCTCTCTCTTCCTCTCCTGGCGTATTATATGAATCAGAGCCCCTGCTGCGCTTCAGGCAGGGTGACGGCAGTGCACAGTTCAGAAGGTCACTGGATGTGTTTGTGGGTGCAGGGCTGGGGAATAGTGGCGTTACATCACGCAGAGCGTCGGATAATGGCACATTAACATGAATAATGCATCCCATGTTGACAAGTGGAGGGAAACACACGGAGTCTAAATATTCTATAAGGAGAGGAATTCATAGAATAGAATAGCACTTTGGGAACTAATGGGCCGTCAGGTGTCACATCCTATGATGAAGAGCCAGAGGAGTGTGTGTTTGTGTGTGTGTGTGTCGATGTGGTTGTACTGCTCGTTATTGTTCAATATGGACTATAAACCTTTACCTCAAAAAAAAAAAAAAAAGAAAAGAAAAAAAACAGTTTTAAATGTCTCATTTTGGGCTTCATGCTTCTCTCACTTGTGCTTGTCAGATGGAAAAGTATGTTTTTGAAAATACCGTGAGCGATGCATGCACACTATTCAATTATATTTCCAGATGGTGGGATTCTGGTGGAGAAATAAAGCAAAAATAAAGCTGTCAAAAATGTTCACTCTGTCACAAGACGGGGACTGTACAGTCTATTCAAAACTGCTTTGACTGGAGCTTTGATTGATTTGTTTTCCATGGTCAGTTGGAGAGAAGTATAATTTGCAACTGCACAAGACAATTGGATTACTTAGACATCAAACAAGAAAAAATAATGTTAATGTTTCTCTCTTTTCAGGCATCTCAAAGATTTTATACTATCGACTTAATTGGTTACTTTTCTTAAAATGAAGAAAATGTGTGAAATAATAACAAAAAACCCTTTTAAGCATGCTGTTTATGCCTTTGTGAGGGTCTTCTTCAGGAGAGTGCAAAGCTGTTTAGAAAGTATTTAACTGGTAAATACACAATAAATTATACCATAGTCTAAAGTTGGGTGATTATTACTGATAAACAAGTACAAATGCAGAGAATGCAAAATTAAAATACCAAGACCACCCACCGCTTTTACCTTCTCTCAGGTTTTAGGCCACCACTAGGTTTGTTGTTTCAGCCAAATTCTGATGATGTTTATGAGAATTTATATCATACATATGCATTTCTCAGTCCCTGTACCAAGATACGGTTGGAAAATATACAGTATTTAATGTGATCTCCATTTGTATTTAACACATCTTGAGTTCAGGATATTTACTAGACTAATTTACTGTTTTTTTTTTTTTTTTTTTTTTTTACACCAGGCCTCTTTCAACAAGGTTTCTCATTGTTTTGGTAGCTCTTTGTCTTGAGAACAGAAGAAACAGACATACTAGATACAGACTGTTGCCTCTAGGAGCCATTTAGTTTGTTTGTTTGTTTATTGATTGATTGATAGATTGTTTCCTTAGCAGGGACAGTGCACAATACATATACTTTACAAGAAACAGCTAAGAGCTCATTTTCATCTGCAGTCCCTGAATGGGGGTCAGGTGATAATTATCGCAACAAAAAATAAACACCTTACATGTCAAGATAGATGCATTATAATAAAATACTATAGAAAAGGCCATATTATAAAAGAACAATCTCTATCCCAGCATCAGTACATCTTTTAATAGTAGTTTCTGCAATTGCTTTTAGTACCATTTGCTATATTCCCCTGTATTTTCTAATTGTGTGTGTATTATATAGATAAGATAAGATAAGATAAGATAAGATAAGATAAGATAAGACTTTATTGATATCACTGTGGGGAAATGCATCTCAGTAGCAGCTAAAATGCAGGCTGACTGTATAGTAACATATGAAGAATAAAAATATATAAACAAGTGGTGCCAGGCACAACAAACCCTACCCCTCGCAGACATTTTAGCTCTTAATGGACACCACCCTCTCAAAACATGAGACTATGGGTTTGACCTTTCAAGGTCGCTCAAGGTCAAAGGTCCTGATGCCATTTTGGAGCCTACGTGTAGTTTTCTATCTGTCAACAATAGTAACTGAGTACTTATCACCACTCTTTTTGGAGTTACGACCATTTAAAATCCTGTGACCTT